>JANAVB010038818.1:289411-624417 GCA_029216955.1 Iris pallida | reverse complement strand
TGCCATTTCATAAGCGAAGCTGTATGCGATGACCAAAATAATCGTTGCAGTCTTGGTATTAAAGGAAAATATCGAACCTTTTTTTGAGAAACTTTAGTACCCTGGTCAACCGGAGGAAGATTACCCTCGTTGGCATGATCAACTTTATATCTAGAAGCCCCACAAATCTCACATTTGTCGAGATTCTCAGTTTCATTTCGAAACAACATACAACTATTAGGACAGGCATCCCATGTTTTGTAAGTGAACCCCAAGTCAGTAGTTAGCTTACTGGCTTGATAGTATGATTTGGGAATCTTGGCACACGGAAACACCTTTTTTAAGAAGACCAACAGCATTGTGAAAGAATGATTTGTCCATCCATTAAGTTGCTTCAGGTGTAAAAGTTGGACAACAAATGATAGCTCAGTGACACCCTTAGGACAACTCTCATACAAATCGCTTTCTGCTTCATTTAGAAGTTTGAAGTATTTCGGCATGCATTCATCGGACCGCAAGTTTTCTTCTGCCATGGGCTCTTCCTCGCAACCCATATTTTCTATCATGAATGAGAATCCCATTCCCTCTCGTACCATTGTTGTCATATCAGCACATTCATTTAATCCAGCATCACTTTCATCAACTGACATATCATCTCCTATATTATCGGTGTTATTACCCAAACCACCCAATAACTCCCCATGATATATCCAATCCATATAACTCCTTTCAAATCCATACATCTCTATATGAACCTCCACAGTCTGTCGATTATGATAAACACGATTTACACATCTACTACATGGGCAATAAATATGGACCGTATCAGCATTCTTAGTTTTATATGCAAATTTAAGAAATGCTTCGACCCCATCCTTGTATGCCTTTGAATTCCAATCATGTGATCCAATCCAACGCTTATCCATATCAATTTCCAAAAGACAATTATCACCTAGCACCATCCAAAATATATATCATGCAAAGAATATACTTTCTAACAAATTAGAGTTAAAATTCTTATGCAATATATCAAGTAAAGACAAATTTAATAATAGAGCAAACACTTATTGGTAGCCATGTACTAATGTGCCCAAGAAGAAGAAATAATAAGCATATAGATAACCAATTGATTATGACAATTACTAGCTAGAAAAAGGAAATTAATATACTACCAAGGTTGATTATGACTTACTGACATGGAACTAACACATGGCACAAATAACCAATTTCAACTGAAAAGCTCAAGCATGATTCACAAATGTTGATTTTCAACAAACTAAAATCTACAAAGAACATAGCCAGGTTCAAATTCATCTCCATTTATAACATGTTTAACATCAATCCAGAATGGGCATGCAAATGTGTCCCAATTTTTTTAAAAAAACCCATTTTTTACAAATAATCACAGTAATTCCTACATGAACGCATAATCACAATAATTTGACAAATTAAAATCTACAAACAACATAGCCAGGTTCAAACTCATGTTCCTATCCATGCAAATGTGTCCCAATTTTTCACAAGAAAACCCAATTTTTCACAAACCATCACAATAATTCCTACATGAACGCATAAACGCAATAATTTGACAAATTAAAATCTATAAAGAACATAGCCAGGTTCAAACTCATGTTCCTGTCCATGCAAATGTGTCTAGACCTGTCAAGTCAGCCGGGCCGGCCCGACACTGAATTTGGGTGGGCCGGGCTCGGGCCTCTTCGACCCATGAACTATAGCGGGTCGGGCCGGGCCGGGCCAAGAGTGAAAAATCTCAGCCCAGTCCGGCACGTGACCCACGACATGAGGACTGGCTGACATGTACCCACAAAAAAAAGCCAAACTAAGCATGTACCCACAAACAACACAGTCACCGTTCACCGCCCGCCATGAAGACTGGCTGGCATGTACCCACAAAAGAAGCCAAACTAAGCACAGCAAAGCAAAAAGCAAAGCCAAGCAAACCCAAGCCAAGCAAAGCACAAATTGCTTGGCCAAAGCCAAGCACATCACAAATTGCTTGTGCTAAAGCCAAGCATAACACACATTGACAAACAAATGAAAAGCAGTGTTTGGGGTTCGGGCCGGACCGGGCTGGGATGGGCCGGCCCAATTGACAGGTCTAAATGTGGCCCAATTTTTCACAAAAAAATCTATTTTTTCACAAATATTCACAAATTAACGACAATGTGCACATATTGTGGTGTTCTAACATATTTTTGCCACCAAATAATTTTCTCAATAAACTGATATACTTCATAAACCGAAATCTTCCCAAAAGAAAAATAATCACCTAAATAACTGATGCTTAAAACTAAGACAAACACATGCAGCCGGGAATAGTGTCACATGTAAATAACTATGAAAAATTGGTACATAATCCTAAAAAAAATCTTGGTAAATAATCCTGTATAAACAGTGTCACATGTAATTAAATTCGAGCAAAAAATTGGTAAATAACTCTTATTAGAAATGTCAGTACGTTTGATGTATATGAAAAGACCACAAGGATACTAAGCACCATTAACTAGAGATGGTCGCAACCACTGCCAGTTAGTTTAACAAAAGTTATTTGCTACAGACACACACACACATATACGCACATATACACACATATCCAAGAGAATAACCTGTAAGGCACAAATATATATATATACACACATGTTTTACACATTGAAATCTGCAGAAGTCAGGGAAAAAGTATGAGTTGCATAGGATAATAAAAAAAGAAGAAGTGATGGGTGCCTCAAAATTGTCAATCTTGATGATATGTGCAAACCATTCTCCACTGCCAGAGAACAAAGTAGCAATGATGAACAGTATCACTAGAGTATGACTGAACATTAATTGTCATTGATAAATAGTGATGACAGAAGTCAATTCATGTATATGGACAAGTAATCAATTTCAAGCAAATGTTGATAAAAAAAATTGGTAAATAATCTAGGACAAAATAACATGCAGCCATGTAAACTGTGTACAACACTCATATTTCTAGCAAAAATTTGAGTCAAGTGTAAAACACTCAAATCTCAAGCAAATAATCTAGGACAAAATTACATGCAGCCGTGTAAACAGTGTGAAACACTCAATTTTAAGCAAAATTTCAGTAAACAGTGTAAAACCCTCAAATTTTAAGCAAATAATCTACGATAAAATTACATGCAGCCGTGTAAACAGTGTGAAACACTCAAATTTTAAGCAAAATTTCAGTAAACAGTGTACAACCCTCAAATTTTAAGCAAATAATCTATGACAAAATTACATGCAGCCGTGTAATCAGTGTGAAACACTCAAATTTTAAGCAAAGTTTCAGTAAACAGTGTAAAACCCTAAAATTTTAAGTAAATAATCTACGACAAAATTACATGCAGCCGTGTAAACAATGTGAAACACTCAAATTTTAAGCAAAATTTCAGTAAACAGTGTACAACCCTCTAATTTTAAGCAAATAATCTACGTCAAAATTACATGCAGCCGTGTAAACAGTGTGAAACACTCAAATTTTAAGCAAAATTTCAGTAAACAGTGTACAACCCTCTAATTTTAAGCAAATAATCTACGTCAAAATTACATGCAGCCGTGTAAACAGTGTAAAACACTCAAATTTTAACCAAAATTTCAGTAAACAGTGTACAACCCTCAAATTTTAAGCAAACAATCTACGACAAAATTACATGCAGCCGTGTAAACAGTGTAAAACACTCAAATATCAAGGAAAAATTGAGTAAACGGTGTAAATAGTGCAAACAATCTAGGATAAAATAACATGCATCCAAATATTAGGGAAAGACTAAAATATTTTGGTAAAAAATTCTAAAGATTGGGGGAAGTATACCAAGCAGCAGCAATGGAGCACCTAGGGTTGGAAGATCGGACGGAGAGAGAGCAATGGTCGGGGAGAGAGAGAGAGCAGCAACACTGGAGCACCAGGTCGGAACAATGGTCGGAGAAAAAAAAGAGCAGCAAGGATCACCTAGGTCGGAGGGAGAGAGAGCAGTTCTCTCGCCATTTTTGATCGGAAAGAGAGAGGAAGAGAAAATTTTTTGATCCGAAAAAGAGAGAAGTCCTATCGACTATAGGAAATAGGTTTTGGGATGGACGGTCTGGATTAATCCAGACGATCGGATGGTTACTATGGAAACACGTGGGGGTAAACTTTCCCCCCAAATAGTTTGGCAATTAGCCGCCACACGTGTGGTATTCCCGCCAACATAATTAGGACGAAAATATGTATTATTTGGAACAGAAATTTTCATCAGTCCCAAATAGTGATCCATTTTCACAATCTGTCCCAAAAAAAAGCAACATTTTGTAACTAAAAATATAGCCGTCCCTAGAATTATACTTTTAGGACTTTTTAGACTAGTGTTCCTTATAGTGTCGTCCCAAAAAGACACTTTTTTTGTAGTGATATATATATATCTATATCTATATATATAACCTGTGAAAGCTTATAAATCAATGCGTTATGAAAGCAATGATCATTATGAATTTTCAGAACAAGCATAATTTTCAGAACAACACAAATAATACAACATTTGAAACATTTCATTCATAATTTCCAATTCCAAATATCACACCATCTTAATTACATATATATCTCTTCAAAAGTATATAAACCCTTCAAAAGTACATAATTTCCAATTCATAATTTCCATTCCAAATAATACAATGTTTCATTCATTTGAAACATTTTCCTTCAAAAGTACCCTCAAAATGGTCGAAAGAAGCAACTTGAGAATCCTCTATTCTGCAACCAACAAATAAAGGTACAAATAAGATACTTCAAACTTGAAATCAGATGAATCTTATACCTGACCAAACTGTACTGGCTGAAGCCCAAAAATTTCCAATAATCCCATGAAAACGATATAGCAGATGTGATTTGAAGGCGTAAACCAACTGGAAAGTAAAATACGATTAGAGATAGACCTCAATAAATTGACTGAAGCTACGAAAACTAACGTTCAAGACGATTTGACACTTAACACATGAATGAAAGAAAAGGATCCATATAGCATCACCCAATACTTTGGGAATAGGCTTTATGTGTCAGTTATGAAAATATGTAAACAATATTTATCCATATTTATCAGCCTGGACCCACTTCACTTAACACAGGAATGAAAGAAAAGGATCCATGTATCCATGCTTGCCAAAAAAAAAACATTTTTAGGGTCACCTACAGTAAAGTTCAAAGAAAAAAGCCTTTATCCCCAAAGTTTGGGTTGTTCGCTGCTTGGATCATTTTTCTGTTAAGGGTCATCTTTTTGTCAAGTAAATAAGAAAAAATGTTAAACCATCAGTGAACTAATTACAACATAATATCTTGTCAAAATATGATCAAAACCTAGTAATGGATTATAACTGGTTAACAATGACATCTGAAAAGAGATGGGAACTAACACTTTCAAGATTGAATGCTCTATCATACTTCCCAAAACTCTACCTACAGGACATTTATAAACTTCTCCAATGGCATTTGAAAAGAGATGGGAACTCCACCTACATGATTGAATCCAAGTTTATAAACTATGTAAGTTCCCAAAACTATGTAAGTTTATAAATGCTCTATCTTACATATTTTGATACGCTCTATCATAGTTCCCAAAACTCTACCTACAGGATTGAATCCAAGAACATAGGAAGTTACACCATCAGTTCCAGAGTTCTCGCTTCCCCCATTGGCCAATCTTTGCAAGCGACTCACCTCTTTCTGCAAAAAATTACAAGAGCCTTAGTGTTCTCAATAATGCATGAAAAACAATATCCAACAATACAATCATAGGAAAATTACTCAAGTCCATAACCAAGAAAAACAAGCTTATCAAAGAATTAAATTTTGAGTATTATAAACCAAAATAATATTTGGTCATTCAATAACAGACTTAAAGATAAATATGATTCTAAACCTATGTTGCATGGACACAGAAACTGGTGTCCATATCAGCTAGTTCATGCGACATAGGTGACTACTTATCATACCTATTTGAAAGTGTTTGTATACCATATTCGTATTCATGCAACATAGTTCTACATAAATATATCCAAGTATAGTGGATAGTTTAGATTCTCAAGATATCAAATGGTTTAATCAGTTCAGAAATCAAAGAAAGTCTATAGCACAGTTCATCAGCTACAGAGCATACCTTTAGTTGTTGAATCTGCAAACACATGGCAAGGACATCTCCGGAAGCATCCTCATTCACAATTGCCTAATATTCAAGAAACCAATGACTCATGCATGTGCTAGAAAAAACAATAAAGAAATTTGATCAAAAGAGAGCTGTAAAACTCACGTTGTTCCTGATGAACTTAGCACGTTGTGCACATTTGAAGGTGCTTAATATTTCTAATGCACAACTACAAGAAGAAAACAAATTGAAACAAAAGACACCCATCATTACATGTCGAGAAATCATGAATATGATATATTGACTACAAGCTAATATAGAAGAATTTAGAACAGATGGGGTCACTGACCAATTAGAAGGGCTTATGATATCAATTATAATATTTTTGGAGTTCCCTCCCAATGAGTCCTAAAAAGACAAACAGCCAAAGTCAGGTTAACTTTGTAAATCAAACATAGAGTTCAATTAAATAAATAATAACGAGATAACATCAACATATCGGCATGTTCTAACATATAAGAGGATAAGAGTCAAACAACCAGCTAATCTACATATTTTAGAATCCCATGTTTGAAGATACAGAAGTAAAGAGTAATATCATCAGTGAATTGATTACATCCTCTATGATGAGTTTGCGTTGTAGTGATAACAATTGCACTTATCTGATTTCTAGCAGTTTCAGCTAAATTGTTTCACTTGTATCCAGAATGATATGACTAACAAGTAAAGGATCCAAAAGAATTCATCATCACATTGTATATTAATAGCTAACAACTTAATGTAGCGAAATATCCAGATGCATAATGGTAAATTTTTACCAAAAAGATCAGCTGTCCAAAGATAAAATTTGGATGAAGCTTCAAGTATTATATTTGAGAAAATGTTATGAGGCATTTCAAGGAAATAATGGAATAGGTTCTTTAAGTAAAATTCAGAAAATGAAGGGACCAAAATTACTGATGGAGCATGCATTTGAAGCTTTGCCAACAACCATGAAGGTTTATCCCTGGGTAAGCCTCTTATGTAAACAGTAACAGATCAAATGATTACTGTGCAGGTGTAAATTACTAAAAACAATATAAATTATATAGAAACTTCAAACACCTCAATCTTCCAATATTTTAGATATTGCTGCATTTAGTAAAACTATTTGTTGGACTAATTTTAGTCAAAATTATTCACCTGAAGAAGAAAAGTCAATTTTGAATCCCGATAAAGAACATGTAGTGACTTTTAGTAGCTTCCTTGAGCCTGTCACCTTCAGTACCTGAGCTCTTCTGCCTGTGGTTCAAGCATGAAGAAATTGCATGAATCAATTAAACACTGAACAATAGGTACAACTGGTGTTTAATTGCATGAATCAATTAAACACCTTTAATAGTATTAGAGAATGCTGACATCAGCAACATACTGCAATCTTGCATTAAATGCTGACAAATCAGAGAAGTCCCCAGAATGTTGTATCTTTCTTTCCCCCAAAAAATAAAAAAAACCTAATTGAAGAAGGAATTAAGCACAAAAAATTGAGATGGAGCATGCCCGATTGTATAACTTTTTTGTCCTAGACCATAAGAACCCTAGCAATCCTATTAGAAAATTGAATCCAAGAAACAAACTTCTCCAATAATATCATAAAAATAATTTTACCCTGAGATGCATCCAATTGAAAAAATAACGGATATCGCATGAGCAGGTAATATAATTGCAACAAACAATTATATCGGAAGACCACAAGTTTGTATTCCTGATTCCTTATGTCAAAGACCACAATCGCAAATAATCACAAGTTTGCGAATAAAATGCAAATTCATATCCATAATATACCTCAAACAAATACCCTCCAGAAATACATTCCTCCACAACAAAATCAACAACAGAATTCTACAAAAATTATGACATGCAGACGATATCAACAAACAACTTCCTTAGGAACTGCAACTCTAGTCAACAAAATCATAAAGATTCTACCTTTAACGGCAATGATCATAAATATTCAGTCACAGCTCGCATGCAGTTTATTCTATCAAACAATATAATTTATATTTGTCGAAAAAATATTTTGAACTCACATCGATGATCTTCGACACAGTAGATTCCTTAAACAACTTAGTCCACGGGAACTGCGACGACCCAACCGTCGCGAACGCCCTCCCAAAGTAGTTCGCGAACATCATCAGCTCAATATCCTGTTGCAATTCATAAGAACGCTAACCAAAACAAACAGAAAGAGGGAAAAATATAAAAATTCGAAGAAGATTCAAAAAATTCTACCAGATCCAAAATTCTTACAGCGATTTTGAGAAGGAAGGCTGTAAGATCGTCCGCGTCGATCTTTGCTGTGGCCTCGGCGATGGTGACCTTCGGCTTCTTCTCATTCGGCTTCTCCGATCCCGTCGCATAGGTGCCGGCTCCGAGTGTCTCGTCCTCGTCCTCGTCGGATCTGGAGGCAGCAGCGGAGGGGGTGGCGTAGGACTTGGCGGCTGCCTCGACTCCTCGGTGGCGCTTCTCTTTTTCCTCTTCCTTAAAACCCCCAATAAATTAGGGTTAGGGTTTCCTTTGTCGCAGCTGCTGCAGACCCGTAGAGGGCCAGGATGACTGGTGGGGTGGCTCGATGCAGCCGTCGTGCTCAGTGGTGTACGTCTCGGTGTGGAGCATGGCGGTGCTGGGCCACGAGGAGATGGCATACAAGCTAGGGGCTACGGGCGACCGTTCCTATGGGTGATCCGGGAGGACTGTCGGCTGGTGTTGTCGGAAGGGTTCGTGGCGGGGGGCGGAGGGAAAGAGGAGAGGAGGAGATGAGAAGGAAAATAGGGAAGGAGAGAGAGGAAAGAGAAGGGACTGAGGGTTTTAATTTGGGGGTCGGGTTTGAGCAGACAGTTCGAGCAGGATTCTAATTTTTTAGCACTTTTTATAACGTCTGCATGTAACAATGTCATATATGTGTGAACAATATATAATGCTTAGCACTATAAATCGTTATAATAGGCAAAAAATCCTTCAAAACTGTCATATTATGTGGTGTTGCTGAAATCCTGTAACGTTTATATATGAACCGTTGTAATAGCTTCTTTTCACGCGTTATAATAGGGTATTTTTCTTTTAGTGTGTAGTGAATGTTTTATAAATAATTATATATATATATATATATATTTATATATATATATATATATATATATATATATATATATATATATATATATATATATATACACCAAATGTATATATGTGTCTTTATTTGTAGATAGTATTTGAAATTTAGTTTAGGATTTTTTTTAAATTTTTTTAGCATAAAAATAGGATTTTTAGTTGCAACTCGAGTTATTGAGTAACTCGCTAGAATTTTATTTTTTTGCAAGTCATCTATACCCAACACACCCGACCCCTTTCCAGCATAGGTGAGAGAAAAATGATTTTTTTTAAATTTTTGATTGAGCCAGACTCATCCAAATCTCGATCAAATTCGATCAAATCTTTTCCTATCTAAACCCAGTAGGATTCTCCATCGATTAGAACAAATCCTAGCCCAAATCCTAATCTAAATCGATGGGTAGTTGGATTGGAACTTTACTAAAACCTAGTATAAAAATATCCCGTCAAAAATATATTTCCTTTTCCCCATAGCTGCACAGCCATCGAGTCCGAGTTTCTCTATTCCAGAAGATTTCCCGAACCCAGTCGAGCACCCTCGACTACCTGCACACGCTGGAGAGTCGCCAGAGCTGCCACAACATTGTCGTAACCCTTGGACTCAGACTGACCAGTCGAACCTGACAACATGTACCCCTGTTCATCGCTCGATTTCTTCTATTATATTCGATCGTTTTTCGATCCGTAAATTTTTATGTGTAGTCTAGCTAACCCCCTTCAAACCTCTTCAAATATTTTGATTTACTTCACGTTATATTTCTGTCAAAAATTCCCTATAAATCATGAAAAACTATTATTGTATCGACAATTTCCGTGAAAAAAACCCTCTTTTAGAAGACGGATTGTGATCAAAATATTGTAAATTTTTGAAATCCATTTAGAGTTGTAGTCAACCGAATGTAAACCCCCCAATTTTTTTTTAATTTTTAATTTTGGCTTAAATAATATTTTTAGATTTTTTATATATATTTAAAAATAATAATTGTTGCTTATAAATATAACCTTAGTCACCTCATCTGCCCCATTCTTTCAGCCGCCAACCACAGCCCCTCATAATCCCATACATCCACAACACCTTCCAATCATCTCCTCCAACTCAAAGTCTTTCATTTACACCATCCCTCTACCAAAACATCATTAAACAACCAAAAAGCCACCAAGTTCACCATCAAATCCATCAAATTAACCACCATGTCTAGCATCTTCAATCCACCAAGCAAGGAGTAGAAACTCAAGCACAAGCAAGGAGGAGCGCTTCTTGGACAAGAAGAAGCTTCACCATCCAATTCTCTAAAGCTTTCGGTAAAGACTCAAACCCTCTTCTTCTTTAATCACCATGGCATATTCTTTCCAATAATTTTTCTTAAACCAGCCTCTTATGATCCATGCTTTGCTGTGTTTAAACCACGTGTGTTGGTAGAAACCCCTCCTATGTTGCATGTAGAATTGGAGAAAGATTGGCATTACGGTAACACATGATTTGCTAGTTTTAGTAGAGTTGTTTGTGAGTTATTTAACAAACTTTAAATCTGAATATATGTACTTAAAATGTGGAATTTAGTTATTTATCATATATTTATGGTATTTACATGACCAAATTTGAATACTAAATTTGTGTGCCATTAAACTAGGTTCTTGATCATACTTTTGGCATAGTTTGACACATAAATAGGTGCTGATTTTAAGACTTAAGAAGGTTATTTAATTCTGAGTTTTAATTATAATTTAACTTATTTTTATGTGAGTTTTGATAGATATAGATCATGGACATTGACTGGTAATATTTTGGATAAGTTTCGAGGAAAACTAGTAGGTATTATCTAGCCATAATCATGAACCGAAGCTAAAAATCTAAATCTAGAATACAGAGGTAAAAATTAGTATAAATAATATTTCATTTTTATGATTTTTAAACATGTCCTTGTGTTGGGGGCATAATCTCGAATTTTGGAGGTCAAAAACCATGAAACTAGGTGTAGTGCCCCGTCCCTACATCGTGCCCCGTTCTTCGTCCACGGGGTACGCGAGAAAGGAACACTATCGCTATCGACTCGGTCGGGACCGATCGAATCGATCGAACGAGAACGGTTGAATTAAGATCCATTCCCCGTTATGGAATGGCTTCTTCAAAACCAAGTCCCATATTCAGCGGGTTGCGCCTCAAGGATTGACTCTGCGGCTGAGTTGGGAGAGACCTCCCGTTGCTCTGCTTTTCACGCCACTTGCGTTTGTTTTGGCTTTATTTTCTGAATGCGTTTTTGTGAATGTTTTTGATGGTTTTCATGGCTTGCATTTCGAACTCGCATTTCCTATCAAACTTCTTGAATGATGCAGTGTTCTAATCGATTACTTGTGCAATTTCAGGTAATCGTGTAGGCGACGTCTAGCGCGACCAACAAGTTCTTTCGACTGAAGTAAACTCAAGGTGAGTGGCTGATCCTTCTCTTTTCGACCCCCTTCTTAGGTAAATTGATAATGTTGTTGCGAATGAAAGAATAAATGCAAGGCACGGACACGATAAAATGATTGAGTTTTCAAAGAGAATGTAGGCTATGTCTTAATAACTAAAAGAAAAATGGTCTTTGCACGGTCATGGACAACTTGTCGACAAGGTAGATTTTCCTCGCACAACAACTCGGGGCCATGGGACCGTTGCGGCCAAGAAAGGAAATAATTACATAGCTGTGCTAGGCACGGGTTAGGCGGGGACTTGCAGCGGAGCTCGCTACTCGCGCTGAAAGGGCCCCGTCTAACAAAAGCTAAAAGGGATTCCACGATGGCTCTGTGAGCCAGTAACCAACCACATAAAGTATTGCACTTGATAAGAAAATGATAACAATTGACAGGGAAGAACATGGTAAGTATCATAAGGCGCAGCGCGGTCCGCCGTAGGTAAGTTCCAACATGTTTTACATTATGCTTATCATATGCTTGTTTGAAATTCATTAGGATGGTTAAAAACATTCATAAACTAAGTCATATAATCTCTTCAACCAAATAAGAGCTTGGAACTTAAATAGCCACGCACCAGTACGAAGTGTAATGTACTGATCCTCGCTCTCCATGCAGGTACCCCAAACCACGAAGGGTGTACCACTTAAAGCTCAAGGCGACATGAACCCTTTTGAAGCCTCATCCGCGTATTGAAGGCTGGTGTTATGAAATCCTTTTGAAGACTTCGCACTCAGTACCAAAGAAGAAAATAACGACTCGACTTCCTTTGATGGCAGGTAGAAATGTGTAATGGTTTTGCTTGTAAAAAGGGATGTAATGTATGGAACGACTATCTCATCAGCGTTCGTTTTGTAAGTCAAGTCATATTGTAGCCCGTGCAGCAATGATTATAATGGAGTCTATGTAAATAATATTTTATTATCAATGAAAAGTTTACTTCTATTTTAAATATGTCAATCAATTTCTCTGCGTACTCTAACTTGATGTTGTGTTTCGGATAACTTTATGACTATGCCTTGTGCGATCGCAACTTAGGTTCGTACGGCATCACGCCCGGGGGACGACTATCGATTCTATGGAATCGGGGCGTGACACTAGGTCTAGGTATTCTCTAGAAGCAAGTAGACTTGTTGTGTTAGGAAACCCATGTGTCATATGTATAATTAGAATGATAATAATAATAATTTTTATTTATATGTGAACTCTTGGTTAGGCCTTGGTACTGCGGATTCAATGGGGACTTGGGACGATAGACAAGTATACTTTGCCAACTTGTACAATATTATGAATATTCATTCTAGTTGTTCTTGTTCATGTCTATTTTTTCTTGTACTATCACATAATTTCTTGTACATGCTTCATAATATTTTTTTTAATACATGTCTTTCTTTCTTTTCTTGTTACATATTGGATCTATGCTACATTATACTTGCTAGATTCTTGTATTCTTGTACGCTTGATTGACTTGGCCTTGGCTTGATTCAGTTACCCATACTTGACTTGACCCTTGACCTATACTAGAATTGGCTACATGACTACTCTCGACTCGAGAGTCCCATACTGGACTATGATATAAACCTACTATAGACAGGGAGTCCCTCACTGGGCTACCCTCTATAGGACGTTAGCACCACACTGGACTGCGGTCACCATAATTTACTTGTTAGCCATGACTAGTTCTACTCTGCTACATGACATGTCATTCTTAGATTATCTTTTGTATGTTACTTGTTGCCTTCCATACATGTTATTTACTTTTACATGTTGGCTTGTATATAATGTATTTTGCTATGTCCCCTAAGGAACTCCAGGTATAGACGAGGTATATTCAGGTGCAGACGAGGTATACCCCCTACTTTACGAAATGACACCAGACCATGATACAACTTTAATTGACAACATCATTGATGCTTAGTTTACTGGAGTATGGGCTTAGTGTTTATTTTTCTGTCTTCATTTTATTCTCCGTCTACTAGTAGTGGATTTGTCTCCAATGGACGTCAGTCGCATTCTTGATGAACTCGAATTATATTTACATTCATCACTTATCATTTGATTGAGTTTATCTTTATTACTATGGATGAGATTTAGATTGCTTATAGTGATAATGCCTTGAACTTGAGTCTTCTATAGACATCGTAGATACAAATCATGAGATATTCATAGTAGGATTATCTTATACCTGCTGGCCGAGTCACATACTAGTCCCATAACTTTTAGGACTGGGGTGTGACAGGTTTTTGTAGTGGCCCATGCATGTCATGTTAGACGTTTCGGTTACATTATTGTGCCTCGAATATGATTAGACACTTAGGATCTCATCCACATGCCTTGACACGTTATTAATATCTATCCATGACTTCAATTGATTCCTTCACTTCCATCTTGCTTGAATCCTTTATCGACTAATGGTTTTCTTTTTATGCAGATAATAGATCCACAAATAGAAGCCCGACTCTAGTTAACAGTCCACAAAATGCCGTTGTGACCCATGTTGATGGAACTACACCACCACTTGGTGGCCAATCTACCTAGAGAACGATCAGCCATGGAGCTCACAGACGTCTGAATAAACTTTGCAGCAGGCACATATGCGACAACAAGGGGTTCTCTTACCTCAGCCACCTCCCATTCCACCGATGCCTTTTATGCCCTTTCCACATTGGGTCAACAGATGGACGGGCATCAAATATTCTAAATGTTCTACGCTATGATGTAGGCCGTATAGCTAGTGCAACAGCAAACTCAACAACACCAGGCAGAGGCACTGAAGGAGAGTATAGTGACGGCCATGGCACAAGTAATACCCATAGCCCATCAGCCGGCGACGGGTTCTATTTTTAATTTACAGAAGATGGTACCTATGCCATTCTTTAAAATAAAGGATCCTACGTAGGTGTACGCTTGGCTCACAGTCATTTAGCATCAGTTGGAAGCTGTCGAGCTTTCAAGAGAGAAGTGGATGGCATCCATCAAGATGCAGCTGATCGGCAATGCCCATTATTGGTGGGATGCTGAGGAACATCGATTGGGCCCTGAACAAGACACCTGGAAGGAGTTCTCCAAACTCTTTAAGAAGGTGTACATTCTAGCCACAGCACGCGCATAGCTTTGAGACCGATTCCTATACCTCAATCAGGGAGCATGGCCGTAGAGGAGTATAACGCAAAATTTTTGTGCTTGAGTTGTTTTGCCCCTTAGTTGATTCAGACTTAGGAGCAGAAGGTAAATAATTTTATGGCGGCATTAGTTTCGAGATGCAGAGGCTTGTAGGATCGGTTGCTCCTACTTTATGCTTGGCCATCCTAACCGCAGCATGATGCTAGGAGAGCATTAACAAAAAGGAGGCTAGCCAGAAGCACCCTCATCCAGTGACATCATCAGCTAGAGCACCACCGGGAGGACCTGAAAGATATCTCACCATACACAACAACCATGACCAGCCCCTATCGGATCCCAGAGCTTCCACTCTGCCAGTTTTGTAAAAGAGACGACATCTTCAAAGAGAGTGTTGTCGAAGATTAGGCTTATATTTTAGTTATGGTTCTAACTAAAACCAACTTCAAGATTGCCCAAAAAGACGACCCACAATACTAGGAGGGAATCTACGAGGACCGCTTCCTGACTAGACGATGTAGTTTGCGCAGGCTAGAAGCTGACAGGAGCACCGCGATAGGGGCAAGCTTTTACCACGAATGTTGAGGATGTGGTGGCAGCACACTGAAGGTAACAATTAGTAGTTTGATGATAGCAACATTGAGTAGGAATTAGTTATGATTGATTGTTACTTGCTTGATTAGGAGAGACCTTGGAACATAGCAATCCCTTTGAGTTATCCTTGTTACATTAGCCTACCCCTTACCACTGTTTGTTATTTTTAATTTTTGAGGACGAAATTCTTTTAAGGTGGGTAGAATGTAAACACCCAAAATTTTTAATTTTTATTATTTTGGCTTAAATAATTTTTTTTGGATTTTTATATATATTTTAAAATAATATTTATTGCTTATAAATATAACCTTAGTCATGGTTGAGAATTATTATGCATATCGACTAGGAAATGTGGCATGGCTAGTGCAGTCGTATACCATGACTAACATATTAGGCATGGTAGAGATTACATAGCCATATCTATGTCCCTTATATAGAAACAAGTCAATGTTGGCCTATTGGTTAATGATCACACCTGATTTTGATAATCAACGTCAACTTTGGTCAATACACAAAATACATATACTACTATAGATTTACAGATTTCAAGTCAGAAGAATATCTGCATCTTGCTACTACAAAGTCTACATCCTACTGCTATAAGTACAAAATTGCGTCGTCATCAAGAACCAAACACATTGGAATCAAAATCAAACTTTTACATATTTCTTCTGTATTTTGGCTTTTATTGAGTCTAGGAAAAATATATAAGATTGATCAGGATCGGTACTAGATTAGGTTCTTTCAGTCCACAAAAATTATAGCCTACCTATCTACATATACATATCCAAATTCCATATACTAAAAAGCCCCAAACCCAACAAAATTGGCCCAAAATAGTTTTGTTTTGACCCTGGCAGAATCGGCCAGAACTCGGCCCGAGCTCGGTCCAGGTCAGTTCGATTTATTTTTAAATTCCCTCTAAATTTGCAACCAACATTCGAATGCGAGATTTCTACATCTGAACTCTTCCCAAATTCGATCTACAAAAATACTATAAATAGAGAAGAACTTTCACATTTCCAAATCACTCATTCATTCATTCCTTATCTTCTATATTCATTCTTAAGTGTTTTTCTACGAGCTACACTTTCAAATCAAGCCTATACCACTCTTAGCCAAGGCAATATAGTTTCTGTTTAATATTGAGTTTGACGTTGAAGAGTTGTATCAGTGCCTGTATTCAAAAAATGTTTATGTTTTCAAATCACCCTCTGAAGTCGGTCGTGCGCTCGTTGCCAAGTACGGTATTGTAAGAGTCGCAAGCACTCAGTTAAAGCTTGTGCCATAGTGAATTAACATCGAGCAAGTGTACTCGAGACTGGACTAGTTCTCTTAATATAAAACCACTATATATATATTGCTGTATCACTGAGTTTGATCTTCTTGACTCTTACTTTACCGTAATTAACATACTATCATATTATTTGCTTTTACCTGCCATAGTATATAAGTTTATATTTTTTTAATTCGTGTTATTTTTTGCTGCACAACGCACACACTCTATTCAACCCCCTCTAGAGGTGCTCAGCGGTCCTACAATTGGTATCAGAGCAGGTTATACATATACATAACCATATAGAGAGTATATATATTCATGGAAGCAGTTAAATCTATATTCAACGGTGAAGGGCAATCCATAAATAGACCCCCACTATTTGATGGAACAAATTATACCTACTAAAAAACACGGAAGAGTTTCTTTCTAAAGTCACTGGACTTCGATCTTTGGTCGATAATTATAGACGGTTATAAGAAACTGCCTAGAACAATGATTGATGGTATATTAGTAGACAAGCCCCATGATAAATATACTGAGCATGAAAAGACATAAGCTAGTCTAGATGCATGAGCCATCAATGCACTATTCTGTACAATTGACAAAATTGAGTATAATCGTGTATCAACCTGTACGACATCTAATAAAATTTGAAGATTTCTTGAGGTAACTCATGAAGGGACTTCCCAAGTGAAGGAATCCAAAATTAGTGGATTGACACAAGAATACGAGTCTTTCAAGATGAAATTCGGTGAGTCAATTACACAAATGTTCACTTGTTTCCTTGATATTACTAATCCTTTACAATCTTTTGGTAAGGATTACAGTAATTATGAGAAGATCAGGAAGGTACTACGGGCTCTAACAAAGAACTAGAATCCGAAGGCCACCACGATTAAAGAAGGAAACGACCTCACCAAAATAACATTGGGGCACTGATTGGCAAGCTCATGACCCATGAGCTGGACCTACAAGACTTTGAAGAAGCAACTTCCAAAGAAAAGTCAATCGCCTTCAAAGCTCAATCCAAAAGAGTCTCATGCAATAATTCTGATGAAGACGATTCTGATGGTGATGAACATGCCCTGCTAGTCAAAAACTTCAAAAATTCTTAAAGTTTGAGAGATCAAACCGAAAGAAGAAAGACATCAACGAAAGCAACGAAGAAGAAAATATCTGCTTTGGATGTAAGAAGTCAGGGCATATAAAGAAGGACTAATCACTATCGAAGAAAAGAAGTCTATATGACTGATTGAGATCGAGCATAAAAGCTACAATTGGTCAAAAGTACGAAAATACCAGCATCTGGCACGAAAGTGAGGCCAGTGAATCAAATGAGAAGGACAGGCCCAGTAGCAGTACACATGTCTGTCTAATAACATACTATAAAGTACCTAAAAACTCTCTGTATGATAATTTTACTTTCGATGAGTTAGAAAATACCTTCAGTAAATTACTTGAAGAGCATAAAAATGTGTTAGCCTTGTATAAGCAATCTCGCAAAGTGATTAAGGTATACACAACCAAAGTAGCTAGATTGTGTAATCTTATTGAAGACATTAAAGAGACATCTACTACCAGTAATACGGAGGAAATATCCGAAATTAGATTGGACTATCATGAGGCTATCCTCACCATAGAGAAAAAAGAAAGAGACTATGTCAAGGTGCAACAACTTTATGACATAGGGAAGAAGAGACACCTAGTCACTAAACAAAGACTCACAGATATAATTGCTAAATTTGAGAAGTCTTGTGCAATCTCTAAAAAGTTAGAGATCAAATTAGGCAAATAGGTCATCCCTGTTACACGGCCTAAGGTTAGTCCTAATACCAAACATATACCACAAAGTACTAAACCAAACAAAGCACATAAACAACACGTTTCTCACAACTATGCTTTCATATACAAGTTTCCAAGAAAGACACAAGAAATTTGTCAACATAGAAACCAAAAACACAATTTCAAAAATCACATGCACATACTGTGGTATACACGAGCACATATCACAGTACTGTAGAGCTAGAAAGCTAGTTGACACAAATATACTTGCTTGGATTCCTAAAACTAATCATAATGGACCCATGAAGAAATGGGTACCAAAGGTTTCATCTACTCATTTTGTAGGTGGACCCTCAATCCTCTCATGCCACTACAACAAATAGGGCCTACAATAGCAGTTTTTCTATAGCGTTCAAGTGTCCCCGCTATAGAATGTTATCAACAATAGTGTTCTTTCTACAGTGCTATAAAAATATCTATCTATAGCATTTCCCAAATGCTGTAGAATCTATAACATTCATCTATTGCTATGTTTATATGACAAAGCATATCTCATGTTCGAATCCTAGGAGAAGCAGCGTAGGTTTTTATTTTACATGATAAAAAAACAGACAATAGCATATTTGGCATGAAAGCATACAAATTTACAAAACCCACGCCCAACATTTACAAAACGCATAGCCTAAACCCCCTAATATTCCTTCTTTCGCGCATAACTATCGGCCCTAAAATTTTCTCATAATACTACAAGAATAGAGGCTTTAGGCCACAACATCTGGAACGCCAAAAAAAAATTTAGTCGCCGAAACTAATCTTTAGCGACTAAAAATTATTGCTATCGTCTAAAGTCCTCTGAATTTTAAAAAATAACTATGAACTCTTTAGCGATTATTAGTTAGTTTGGATGACTCAAAAAATTCTTTCACTACAACAAAATAGATTAATAATGACACTTTCTAAATAAGTGTCATTCATGTTTATTTTTATTGATGATACTCTAATAAAATGTGTCGAAATAATTAAATATTTATCATCATCTATGGCACTTTTTAAAAAGTGTCATAAACATAGATTTATAACAACACTTTTAAAACCAGTTTTAAATGTCGTATGATTTTTTATAATAAACACAACACTTTTAATGTCTCGTCCGAAATTTATTTCCCCGAAAAAAATTTCATTCTACCGCTTCTTCAGAAATTTCCACCAATTTTGGCACTGCTATTTTACATCACCTCGCACAAGTTCTTATTCTCATCTAAAACCCTCAAATCACCCCCTTTCCCACTCTCTCGACTGGAGCGACAGCGACAAGAGGGCTAAAACCCTCAAACCATCTTCGATCTTCCACGGTTGGGGAGATGCAAGGGGTTTGGAGCGGTCGACCCCACCATCACGTCTTCCATACGTATAGGTCATCTCGAACTCTCATTTTTCAAAGTTTTTGTTTCTTCATATATTATCTAGGGTTTTATAAGCATATAGTTGGGGATTTTGTAATCGATCATGATTTTCCTTTTTAGTTAGGGTTTAGAAGAAGAATCCATCGTTATCTAGGGTTTTCTTTCTTGAGATTCAATTTTCTAGATTTTTTGGTGGAGACTTTAATTGTTTTTAGAAATTTTTTCTTTTTTTCACTTGTGTCTTTGAACTTGTGGTTTGATTTCATTTCTCTACACACCTAACAAATGGAAACATGAACTTTTTAATGGCCTTTGGAATTTGGTGGGTCTATATGCGCCATAAAATAGGGTTTTATTGCATTTGTAATTTCTCTCCTTAATTTTGTATATATGGTGGTTCTTGTTTATAGAAACTAAATGAGTATATTTTTTATGTCACGAGAATAAATGGCAGTGACGTAGTGGTTTGATGGTGAAATTTTTTTACTTGCTTTCTTGCCAGCAGCTAGGAAGTCATCATCAGAAATGTCAGTGCCGTGTACGTATCGCATCATGCCGGACGCGTACCAGGCAGTCTGATTTCGTAGCTCACGAGGTTGAACAAACATGAATATGACATGATAAGGACACAAAACACATTACTGATTTTAGGCTTTTTACCACATCCTCTCTTAATCTTGAGTGTTTGTATCGTGTCTGATATGTATCCACCGTGACCCTGAGACGATACTGGGCTTTCGAGTGTTCTGTGTTTTCGAGGTCATGTAGCTCTCGCTACTATGCGTGTTTCTTTCTCCTGCCATTGTTAAACACTTATTCTTATTATGCGAAGTTATGTATAAAACCATACTAGAAAACATGTTCTCGTCCTTGTATCTATGGCTGAAAGTTTGATTTTAAGGTTTGACCCATATAAGAAAATTTGAGATAAGAAGACCCCATGACCATAAAAGTTGTAGTTCCTTCAAACAATTGGACATACCACTAACAGAAAAAATAAGGCACGACGTGAGATGTCTGTGGCATTAGTTAGTTATAAAATCGATGTTAGGAATTCCTAATTTAGTTGTAGTACCGCTGGGATGGTAACTTTTTTGCAGCCCGACATTAGTTGTGGCTAGGCATGGCATCAGCTACAGTCATACACACCAGGTGTTTTTTGAATATTGAAGGATTTTCTAGGCTAGTAGTGTTGGATAATGTGAAGTTATATAGAAAACCCTACTAGAAAATATGTTCTTGTTAAGCTTTTGCATGTCTGTTGACCTTTTGCTAATTGGTCATTTGAACAGATGTTGATTTGTTTTCACATGCCTATGCAAGATTTAAATTTTGTATGAATTTGGTTCCATCCTTTCCTTGTGATTCCCTAGCATTTGAGAAGTGGGTCCCGTCTAATTTTTTGGCTCGCAAAGGGACTGAGATTCATTATTGGTGCTGCAGATGTTGTAGATATATATGTGAATAAAATGCCAGTTCATGATGTAGGATTTGTTTTACATAGGTTAGTTATTTTGTTTGACAGTTCATGATGTAGGATTTTTGCTAACATAAATTTGAAGATTATCTTGTAGTTGAATTGAACTTTGTTTGACAGTTCATGATGTGAATTCTAGACTTCAACTGTTTCACCTTAGTCTTGTTTAATTTCATTTGTATATAACACAAACCAAAGCTTAAACTCAACTTTGGAGTTACTTCTTTTACTTGGTTTAATAGATATTCTTATGAATGATTAATCTATGTCCCAAATAAGTCGCTAAACAATAAAATGAAACACATATGAATGTGAACATGAACTTTCATAGGCTTTCCTTGGAGCTTTAAACAAATTGAAGGAGTAGGCATAGAAGTCCGTGATTTGTGCTTACGTATGCATGAACATGGTTTCTATCATGTTTCAAGTGATGCCTGAGCTCTTATTTATAATATGTAATGGGCTTGACGAATTGTATTTAAGCCAGGAAGCCTGATTAAGCTACAAATGCATTTTTTTTGTCTAAACTAAAAATGAAGAGCAAAAAAACAAGCTGGCATTCTCAATGATATTCATATTTACCATTCATGAGAACATGATTGAAATGTGTTCTTCTAGGTTTATTGTAATCTTTAGTTTGGTGATGCCAATATTGTCATGTGACTTGTAGGTTTTCATAATTGGACTAGTGAATGAGGTGCGGAAAGCAGAAGCAATTATAGGGGGAAGTTGATGGACATTTACTGACCATATCTTATGTGGGATGAGTACAAATGCAGCAATTGGAAGTCTCCTTGCATCTCTCTACGTGAGGTTAATTTCAATCATACTCCATCATGTATACTTGTGGAACTATTACCATTTGTACTTGAGTTGGTGACTTGTTAAAAGTAAACATAGTTCATGTTACTTGTATTGTGAGGGTCACACATTACTCATTCCATAGGTTACAATTTATAGTTACAGATATTACACTGCCCCTTTCATTGGTTACTGCATTTGTGTCACGACCCGCACCCACCGTGAGGGTACGAGTACGTAACAGCGCCCAGCCTACACCGCAGTGTCGACGGTAGAACGCTGTTCTAGGTCATGAACTATAACTAACACAATATAGAATAATCTCCAACTGGAGGCTAATCACAGAAGGTACAACTCCATCACAATCTAGAGATAGATTATGGCACGATGAAATAAATAAGAAACTCCTCAACTGAGGCACAACAGAATGAAATAACATAAGTTAATAACTACCAGTCTCAACATCTCTAGAATATACAACTCTGAAAATTAGGACAACATCTAAACATGAAAAGAAAGAACAGTCTAAGCTATCTACACTAAGCAAGGGTAACATCCTCAGCAGCTGCCTGAACCTCCCCTGGGGTCCAGGTCGCGAGTGTCATCTAGGCAAGCTCCAATGCAAGGGGTGTAGGGTTCCTCATCATCCTCTGTAAAATTTTCAACAGGTCCAGTCAGGACGGGAGCGAGCACAGTATATCTCAAGCAGATCATAACAGGTTAGAAAATATAAACATGCAAGAGAGTACGATACGTGAAACTGAAAGAAAGTACATGATGTAAACAGAGAGAGAAATGTAATAGAAATATCTACTATAAGTAGAAAGCTCTACCAGTGACTAGTAATTTAGAGTACAAAGTCGACATGTGAACGGCTTGATTTGTACATGGCTATACTAAAGAGGCGTACATGGCTATACTACTTTGGAATTATTCACATGACTATTTATACTCCTCTATACTCCAATCAATACACAAGGATCCAGAAAAGTTATGTTACGTGCATGGTTTTCACATGAAGCCCATAAATGGGTGCACATGAAGTATACATGAGAGCTCATACATGAGTGCACATAAAGTTCACATGGGGGCCCATAAATGGGTGCACATGAAATTCACATGAAGGATCATAAATGAGTGCACATGAAGTATAGGTTATACATGAGATACATGGGAAACATGACCGAACATGAGAGCACATGAGAATACACGAACATGCATGAACGAACATGAAGCACATGAGAAACATGAATAACATGAGAACGAGGAATACATGATGTACATGAAACACATGACCTGATGTATCCGATGCTCCCGAGGGAGATAACATCTCAATGTAGGGATCCATATAGTACCAATCTGTGATAGTATCATGACAGCATCAAATAAGGTAACTAGAGCAGGAATATAATTCTAAGCAAGTTATGAAATGATCAGAGAATGTACTCGCCTGGTTGTAGGAGCGTAAAAAGTGCTTCACAAGAAGGGTCAAAGTGATAGATCAGTCTACTCAAATTGATCCCCTTTATGCCAAGGAGAGGCTAATCACTTTACGCCTGAAGCAGGCTGATCATTTTTACGCTTGGGTCTACACCTATTATTTTTACGCCAAGGACAGAGCAGCCTCTTTTACGCTGGACAAAGCTGTCAATTCTTGCATTTAATGCAAACTCTAACTTGAAGATACTAATGATGGCATTTACCACAGAATCTAACAGAATTTGTCTCATACAAAGACCATTGTTGTCGTTTATGTGGATCGAGCTACTTTACGCTCACTATATGGTTTCTTTTACGCACGGAGTTTTATACGAGTTCTTACGCTCATAAAACAATGTGTGCGTAAAGTCTATTTGAGCCATTTTTACGCTCAAGGTTATTCAATAACCACTTTACGCGGGAAACCTATGACAGAGCTATTTTACGCTCATCTTACTGCTTTACACCCAGAGGATGTTGGGGCTATTTTTACGCCCTATTCTTTTTGACCAGTTTGGAACGTGGTTTGCCTACATGGCCTTCATGCCACATATTTCGAAGAACGTGTGTACATACATCCTATCCTTACTGAAGTAATGGGACACACGTCAACATATACAGAGGATGGCTTCGATCATGGGTGGCAGTTATAGCGTAAAGATGGAACTTTTGCTGAGTTTTTACGTACAAGAGCCCAAGTCTATAAATAGACTCATTTTTCTCATAACAAAAGACAGACAAAAACAGGAGAGAATACAGAGATCAGAACTTCGAGATTTTGATTTTCCGGAGCATTCTTCTTCAACTTTTCTTCCAGAACAGAGTGAAGCAAAGCAGGAAAGCATTCGGCCTCGCCATCAGTGCCCAAGTGCGTCGATACCTTTCGGGTGACTTAGTTCTTCCAAGTTGTTCTACTTCAAGCAGTGATCTTCATCATCATCATATGGTCCAAGGAACAAAGTGATCATTTACGAATCAGACTTCCATAGCAATACTTTCCCAGAATCAAAATTTGTACTTCTTGTACTTTTTCTCGTTTTATTTTCAAAATCCAACATTTGTTTGGCAATTTTGTTAAGTGAAACACTGGTATCTGAATGTCTGAAGTAAACGTACTGTCCGAGATGAGGTACCTGACTCCTAGTTGGAGCAAAACAAGTCAAGATGTATACAGGGGATGATAAATGTAATCTACAATGCATCTGCATGCTGTCTAGGTCGAACTAGGCCAAAGTCAACTCTTGGCCAACCATGGTCAACTACACTAGTCAAACTAGGTCAACAACAAGGCTATTTTGGGTCAATGTTCAACTATTGGTCAACTAGACTATTTGGGTCAAAATCTCTATATCATATCACATATCCTAGTATACCACGTAAGGCCTATATCATATTTATATACATATCCCATATATACATGGTATCACACTTATCAACATCAATAAACTCTCAAACAAGGAAACAATACTAGATATCCCATATATAATGAATGTTGTGGTTAACCCAAGCCAATTATCCTATAACAACTATATGTTAACCTATATCCATAGACATATGCATCTCAAAGTACACAAGGCTATGTGTATATATACAATAACACACCAAACAAAATATCAAGCCACTAATCACGACAGTTTAGGAGAGGGGGTTTTCAGATTTTATAGCTTGTGTGGCAATGTGTGTATATGCAGGAAAATAAAATAGGGACTGATACTAGATGGTAGGAGACTAATACCACAAGGAATATCAGTCAGCTGATCAAGTGGAACTGGACTGAACATATTCCATAGGTCTGATATCAAGGCAATGGTTGATACAACCAATTTAGCTAAGGACTAACATTAGAGTAGGGATGTCCCAAGGTCCAGTGTGACAATCAGGATGTGCCATCACTGTTCTCAAGTTCTCAGAATTTGAAGGGTATGTGTGTGTGTGTGTACTTGTGTGTGTACTGTCAATGTGTTCTCAGGGACTTAGAGTGTGCATAAAAAAACTGAAATAAGTGGAGTGTAGCTCAGGTGACAGTGTGCTAACATGGTGTGATTCTCAAGTAGAAATTAGTGAACAAATAGGAGTATTCAGTTCTTAGGAATATTGGCAATGGCAGTTCCTTCATTCCATCCCCAAACACATTTCGAACCCCAACATCCCATTGAAAACCATTTGCCAATAACATCAAAATTTGTTTTAAGAAAGGAAATCAAACTCAGTTAAAAGAATAGGAATCAAATTCAGATCAAATTCTCAGATTTAAAACTAGAAATTAAATTGACAGTTTAAAGGGTACCATTACACATGAATAGAGTATCAGTTGACAGTTCATTTACATTCGAAAACCCCATAACCTTGCTAACCTCAACCAACACATGTAACCATCATTAACAACAACTAATATACATGTGATTGATATAGAATTTAGCTCATCAAATCAGTCTTCAAGAAGGAATAAAAATTCAGAACCCAACAGTTCCAGGAATGTATCAGTCCACATTTCGAAAGCCATAATCTCAGTGCAAAAACCTATCTAACTTACAAATCCTATCCAGCAGGAACTAATAAACATGTGTAAGGATTTAAACATGGAAATTAATCATAAAAATTAGTTTAAGAAAATGGATGAAGTTCAGGAATTAAATCCTGAACATGCATCATGGCAGTTCATCCAATCAAAACCCAATTTGACACCTAAAAACCCACACAATCAGTGACCAATCACTAACAGTACTAACACACATGTGTATGAGTCTAACATTGAAAATTTAAACATCAAAATAGTTTTTAAAAAAAACAGAAATCAATTTCAGAAATTCAGACTGAAACGCTTATCAGTGAACCAATAGAAATGCATTTTCGAGGGTTAAAAACTTGTTAATACTGCAATTTAATGGTTGGTAAACATCAAAATAATGTGCACGTGTCCCCAGGAATCTTTTCGTGTCACCCTAGAGCCGGACACGGCGTGTCCACGTCTTAAAACACGCACAGACATGCTGTGCACAGGCTGCATCATGCACGCGTGCACGTGTGTCCAGTGCACGACACAGGCTACGTGGTGACACGTGACCGTGCACACGTGTACGCCTAGGGTAGAGGTACGTGTCCACGTGCCTAAAACGTGTCTACGTGGTGTTGTGTCATAGTTGTAGCCGCGTGTCAGTGGTGTTTTCACGTGCGTGTGTGCGTGTGGTCGAGACAGTGCGGTCAGGATTTCTCCCAAATCGCTCGACGAAATCCTCTAAATTTTGTGTGTGTTGTGTCAGTGATTGCCCGCACGACTCCACAAATTTTTGTCGTGTCATGTGCCGTATCGTGTCCTGTGTCGAGCACGTACAGCAGGGGACTGCACGGGCGCAGTGTTGTGTCCCGTGCGTGCGTGTGTGTCCAATTTTGGACACGAAAAGTGTCAGAAACATGCTCAGTAAGACACAAAATAAATAAACACATATAAAACAATATTTCCATTCAAATAGTTTTCGAAAACAACATAAAAATTTCCTTTGTGGCATTTCAACAAACACACGAATACAATCATTGATACGTATCCGATACGGACACGTAAAGGACACGAACCTAGCAAAACCTATTCCTACAGAGAGAGGACACCTAGGGCTTCCTATCCACGCAAAAAAATCAAAATTTGGTGGAGGGAATAGGGATTTACCTATATGTGTTCCTTCTCAAAGAAAAGCTTCAAAATGAGGTTTCTCCTAGCTATTCCCAAGCTCCAAATTGTCTCCAAACTGTAGTTGGCCTCCATGAACAGCAGGAGAACATTGATTAGAACACTATGGAAGAAATCCCAATAAAAATGGAGCTCTATTGATTAAACTATAAAGAAAATAGAATGGAGGCTCACCTAGTTCTTAGGAAAAATGATAAAATAATGGAAAGAGGCACAAATTTCTAAAGGATATTATATAGACAAGGGGGGTCTTGGCTGGCCACTTTAGCTAGGGTTAGGGTTTTTAGGATGCATCTAAGGGCTAGCAATGAATCATGACTACTGAGTGGCCTAGAATCTAGGGCTCTTTCCTAGTTAAGTTACAACCCACTCACTAAGCTAAACATGACTCAAACCATTTAGCCAATACTAATTAATCCTTAAAGTCTCTAACTAGACTAGTTATGACTAATCTAGGTTAGGTCCAATCTAGGTTAGGCTAACCAAAACCACATGGCAATAAATAAACTAGTATTTAAATTACACCATTCAATAAATCGTTTTAAATCCCTAATAAAATATATTAAATTCAAATAATTCAAAAATGACAAAATACCCTCAAACTAAAAATGATAAATAAAATACCCTAATCACATGGCTAGGCTCTAGGGCAGACAGTCTCTACGGTTTTACTAGCTGCACACCAAATCACAAGTCATGATATTTAAATAGTTTTAAAATGATTAAAAATCACCAAAAATTATATTATTAATTAAATGTCATAATTAAATAAATTAAACACAAAATTTCAAAATTACCCTCATTTTAGAAACTGGGTGTTACAAGTCTACCCTCCTTAGAAAAATTTTGTCCTCGAAATTTAAGATGGTAGTAGTCCTTCTAGGTCAAACACCCCACAATCAAAGTCTCAAACATACCGTCAGATAATTATATGCGTCTGTCCAAAATTATGATACTCAGAATCTTTGTCGTGCTAGTGAGCAAGGCTACGATAATCACAGAGTCCTCGACTAAGGCACATACCTCTAGAATCATGGTATTTTAAATTTTTGTATTGCCGCATACTTGGCAGCGAAAACCTTAAATTCCCACACCCGAGAAATACGTCCTAAATCTGACTATATATCCTCACTACGCCAGCTGACATGACTATCAAAGATTCTAGATTCCATAACTGGGTGACCTAGCCCATATTATTCATCTCAGAAGAAAATCAAACATAACACAAGAACAACAGGACAAAATTGATCAACCAACAAGGAACAGAGGGAATCAAAATTTCAAGGCAGTTATAAGAGGCAATTGCGGAAATGAAATCAAAAGAACGGAACCTGCAACTAGATCTCCAATGGCATGAGCATGCTCGACTGTCCTGGCGAAAGCTCGTTCCTGCTGGCCTCCCCTGGCCTGCTGCTGATGCAACATGTACCTCTTCTGCTGAGTCGGTAAGGGTAATCCCTTCTGCTGGCCTACCGGAGCCCTAGCTCCTGCTTCCTGAACTGTATGTCCCGACGACTTATGACACTCTCTCAGCCGATGATCGGATCCTCCACAAAGTAAACATCTGCCCAGCCTCTTCCGGCATTCGCCCCAATCGTGCCCTGGTCTCTTGCAAAAAGGGCAAATGATAACAAGCTGCTGTCCTGGGCCTGCTGCTGCCTCTGTGGCCGCTGCACCTGCTGAAAGGGTACACGGTCCTGAAACTGCTGCTGCTGAAGGTAGGCCTTCGGCTGCTGATACTGCTGCTGAAACTGGAGGGGTGGCATCTGCTGCGGATACTGTGGCTGAATCTGCAAGCGGGGCATCTGCTGCGGATACTGTTGCTGAATCTGTAGGTGGGGCCTCTTGGCCGGGCCCGCACTGCCACTAGCTCCCTGAGTATCTCGCATCCTCTTCTCCTTTAGTCCAAGATCGTCCTCCGTTGTCATGGCTCCTACCAGAATCTGTTCGAAAGTGGCATCGCGGTCGCTCTTGGTATATGACTTGATCTCCCTGATCAAACCCCTGCGAAACCTCCTCGCCTTCCCGGCCTCAGTAAGATCCTCAACGAATCTGCTCAAACGGCTGAACTCTCCAGCATACTCCTCAACGGTCTGGTTCTCCTGAACGAAACTCTCGAACTGTGCCTCCAAAGCACGGAGTGCTGTATCAGAAAGAATTTCTCCTTGAATAGTTTCTTGAATGCTGCCCAAGTCTGACCGGCTGTACCAACCCTCGGGTCCGTCTGGTACCAGGTACGGGCTAAGTCCTGTATCTGACTGGCGGCTGCCTCGATCTATAATCCTGCTGGTATCTGTGCCAATCGAAATATCTCCTCAATGTGCTCTATCCAATCGTCAGCGTATATGATGCCTTATGTACCCTTGAAGTCTCGGGGTCCCATCTTCTTAAAGGATTAGATGTCTGGAGTCCTTGGCTGATACGGCTGCATCTGGCCTCCCTGTGGCTGAGCAGCCACCAGCTCTACTGTCGTCCTGACCAACTGGTGAGTATCTTGTATGCTCTGTCGGATATCAGCAGACTGGCTCTGCTATATCAGCTGCTGAGACTCCAAGAATCGCTGGAAAAAGGCAAATATCTGAGCCGCATCTACTGTCCCTGAAGATAACGGCTGCTGGTACATATCTGGAATGACGAAAGAAGACCTCCGGACAGGTGGAGGTGCACTCCCAAAACCTGCAGAAGCTCCTATATAAGCAGAAATAGGGGGTGTTGTGGTCCCAGCATCCACAATCGGGCAAGGGGTGGTAGGCCTCTCACCAGCGTCTGCTGGGCCAGAGCGATGCGATCGTGTCTCGATCACCATCCTGGAGACAGATCAAACAAGGAATCAATACTGAGGTAGAAATGATAATTCAAGGAAGGACAGTTATTCAAGGTAGCAATCTTCAACATGAATTTAGATGGCAGGAATCCAGTTAAGAGTTTTTCCTAATGTGATTGAGTACTTCAAAAATAATCCTAATCCTACTGCAGGCTGTAGTGGTACTCTAGTTCGAATACCACTACACAAACTCGACCTGCATGTACCACAACTAAAAATGTGTCACGACCCGCACCCACAGTGAGAGTACGAATATGTAACAGCGCCCAGCCTACGCCGCAGTGTCGGCGGTAGAACGCTGTTCTAGGTCATAAACTATAACTAACATAATATAGAATAATCTCCAACTGGAGGCTAATCACAGAAGGTATAACTCAATCACAATCTAGAGATAGAATATGGTACGATGAAATAGATAAGAAACTTCTCAACTGAGGCACAACAGAATGAAATAACATAAGTTAATAACTACCAGTCTCAACATCTCTAGAATATACAACTCTGAAAATAAGGACAACATCTAAACATGAAAAGAAAGAACAGTCTAAGCTATCTACACTAAGCAAGGGTATTATCCTCAGTAGCTGCCTGAACCTCCCCTGGGTCAAGGTCGCGAGTGTCATCTAGGCAAGCTGCAAAGTAAGGGGTGCAGGGTTCCTCATCATCCTCTATAAAATTTTCAACAGGTCCTATCAGGACGGGAACGAGCACAATACATCTCAAGCAGATCATAACAGATTAGAAAATATAAACATGTAAGAGAGTACGATACGTGAAACTGAAAGAAAGTACATGATGTAAACAGAGAGAGAACTGTAATAGAAATATCTACTGTAAGTAGAGAGCTACCAGTGACTAGTGATTTAGAGTACAAAGTCGACATATGAACGGCTTGATTTGCACATGGCTATACTAAAGAGGCGTACATGGCTATACTACTTTGGAATTGTTTACATGACTATTTATACTCCTCCATACCCCAATCAATACACAAGGATCCAGACAAGTTATGTTACGTACATGGTTTTCACATGAAGCCCATAAATGGGTGCACATGAAGTATACATGAGAGCTCATATATGAGTGCACATGAAGTTCACATGGGGGCCCATAAATGGGTGCACATAAAATTCACATGAAGGCTCATAAATGAGTGCACATGAAGTATAGGTTATACATGAGATACATGGAAAACATGACCGAACATGAGAGCACATGAGAGTACACGAGCATGCATGAACGAGCATGAAGCACATGAGAAACATGAATAACATGAGAGCGAGGAATACATGATGTACATGAAACACATGACATGATGTATCCGATGCTCCCGAGGGGGATAACATCTCAATGTAGGGATCCATATAGTACCAATCCGTGATAATATTGTGACAGCATCAAATAAGGTAAAATAGAGCAGGAATATAATTCTAAGCAAGTTATGAAATGATCAGAGAATGTACTCGCCTGGTATCTGAATGTCTGAAGTAAACGTACTGTTCGAGATGAGGTACCTGACTCCTAGTTGGAGCAACACAAGTCAAGATGTATACAGGGGATGATAAATGTAATCTACAATGCATCTCCATGCTGTCTAGGTCGAACTAGGCAAAAGTCAACTCTTGGTCAACCATGGTCAAATACATTAGTCAAACTAGGTCAACAACAAGGCTATCTTGGGTCAATGGTCAACTATTGGTCAACTAGACTATTTGGGTCAAAATCTCTATATCATATCACATATCCTAGTATACCACACAAGGCCTATATCATATTTATATACATATCACATATATACATGGTATCACACTTATCCACATCCATAAACTCTCAAACAAGGAAACAATTCTAGATATCCCATATATATGTAATACATGTTGTGGTTAACCCAAGTCAATTATCCTATAACAACTATATGTTAACCTATATCCATAGACATATGCATCTTAAAGTACACAAGGCTATATGTATATATACAATAACACACCAAACAAAATATCAAGCCACTAATCACGACAATTTAGGAGAAGGGGTTTTCAGATTTTATAGCTTGTGTGGCAATGTGTGTGTATGAAAGAAAATAAAACAGGGACTGATACTAGATAGTAGGAGACTGATACCCCAAGGAATATCAGTCAGCTGATCAAGTGGAACTGGACTGAACATGTTCCATAGGTCTGATATCAAGGCAATGGTTGATACAACCAATTTAGCTAAGGACTAACATCAGAGTAGGGATGTTCCAAGGTCCAGTATGACAATCAGGATGTGCCATCACTGTTCTCAAGTTCTCAGAATTTGAAGGGTATGTGTGTGTGTGTGTACTTGTGTGTGTACTGTCAATGTGTTCTCAGGGACTTAGAGTGTGCATAAAAGAACTGAAATAAGTGGAGTGTAGCTCAGGTGACAGTGTGCTAACATGGTGTGATTCTCAAGTGGAAATTAGTGAACAAATAGGAGTATTCAGTTCTTAGGAACATTGGCAGTGTAGTTCCTTCATTCCTTCCCCAAACACATTTCGAACCCCAACATCCCATTGAAAACCATTTGCCAATAACATCAAAATTTGTTTTAAGAAAGGAAATCAAACTCAGTTAAAAGAATAGGAATCAAATTCAGATCAAATTCTCTGATTTAAAACTAGAAATTAAATTGACAGTTTAAAGGGTACCATTACACAGGAATAGAGTATCAGTTGACAGTTCATTTACATTCGAAAACCCCATAACCTTGCTAACCTCAACCAACACATGTAATCATCATTAACAACAACTAATATACATGTAATTGATATGGAATTTAGCTCATCAAATCAGTCTTCAAGAAGAAATAAAAATTCAGAACCCAACAGTTCCAGGAATGTATCAGTCCATATTTCGAAAGCCATAATCTCAGTGCAAAAACCTATCTAACTTGCAAATCCTATCCAGCAGGAACTAATAAACATGTGTAAGGATTTAAACATGGAAAGTAATCATAAAAATCAGTTTAAGAAAAGGGATGAAGTTCAGGAATTAAATCCTGAACATGTATCATGGCAGTTCATCCAATCAAAACCCAATTCGACACCTAAAAACCTACACAATCAGTGACCAATCACTAACAGTACTAACACACATGTGTATGAGTCTAACATTGAAAATTTAAATATCAAAACAGTTTTAAAAAAAATAGAAATCAATTTCAGAAATTCAGACTGAAACGCTTATCAGTGAACCAATGGAAATACAATTTTGAGGGTTAAAAACTTGTTAATACTGCAATTTAATAGTTGGTAAACATCAAAATCATGTGCACATGTCCCCAGGAATCTTTTCGTGTCACCCTAGAGCCAGACACGGCGTGTCCATGTCTTAAAACACGCACAGACATGCTGTGCACAGGCTGCGTCGTGTACGCGTGCACGTGTGTCCAGTGCACGACACAGGCTACGTGGTGACACGTGGCCGTGCACACGTGTACGCCTAGGGTAGAGGTACGTGTCCACATGCCTAAAACGTGTCCACGTGGTATTGTGTCATAGTTGTAGCCGCGTGTCAGCGATGTTTTCCCGTACGTGTGTGCGTGTGATCGAGACAGTACGGTCGAGATTTCTCCCAAACCGCTCGACGAAATCCTCCAAATTTTATGTGTGTCGTGTCAGTGATTGCCCACACGACTCCATAAATTTTCGTGGTGTCACGTGTCGTGTCGTGTCCTGTGTCGAGCCCGTACAGCAGGGGACTGCACGGGCGCAGTGTTGTGCCCCGTGCATGCGTGTGTGTCCAATTTTGGACACAAAAAGTGTCAAAAACATGCTCAGTAAGACACGAAATAAATAAACACATATAAAACAATATTTCTATTCAAATAGTTTTTGAAAACAACATAAAAATTTCCTTTGTGGCATTTCAACAAAAACACGAATACAATCATTGATACGTGTCCGATACGGACACGTAAAGGACACAAACCTAGCAAAACCTATTCCTACAGAGAGAGGACACCTAGGGCTTCCTATCCACGCAAATAAATCAAAATTTGGTGGAGGGAATAGGGATTTACCTATATGTGTTCCTTCTCAAAGAAAAGCTTCAAAATGAGGTTTCTCCTAGCTATTCCCAAGCTCCAAATTGTCTCCAAACTGAGGTTGGCGTCCATGAACAGCAGGAGAACATTGATTAGAACACTATAGAAGAAATCCCAATAAAAATAGAGCTCTAATGATTAAATTATGAAGAAAATAGAATGGAGGCTCACCTAGTTCTTAGGAAAAATGATAGAATAATGGAAAGAGGCACAAATTTCTAAAAGGATATTATATAGGCAAGGGGGTCTTGGCTGGCCACTTTAGCTAGGGTTAGGGTTTTTTAGGATGCATCTAAGGGCTAGCAATGAATCATGACTATTGAGTGGCCTAGAATCTAGGGCTCTTTCCTAGTTTAGTTGCAACCCACTCACTAAGCTAAACATGACTCAAACCATTTAACCAATACTAATTAATCCTCAAAGTGGCTAACTAGACTAGTTATGACTAATCTAGGTTAGGTCCAATCTAGGTTAAGCTAACCAAAACCACATGGCAATAAATAAACTAGTATTTAAATCACACCATTCAATAAATTATTTTAAATCCCTAATAAAATATATTAAATTCAAATAATTCAAAAATGAAAAAATACCCTCAAACTAAAAATGATAAATAAAATACCCTAATCACATAGCTAGGCTCTAGGGCAGGCAGTCTCTACGGTTTCACTAGCTGCACACCAAATCACAAGTCATGATATTTAAATAGTTTTTAAATGACTAAAAATCACCAAAAATCATATTATTAATTAAATGTCATAATTAAATAAATTAAACACAAAATTTCAAAATTACCCTCATTTTAGAAATTGGGTGTTACAATTTGATTGAGCTTTTTTTTCTTGGCAAATATTTTTATCACAAATTTTCCACCAATTTTTGTAGTATTTGATATCATATAATTTCCATGGAATTATTTTCCAAAAATCTATCATTTTCCATAGGGTAAAGTACAAAAAACCCTTCGTTAGATTCCCGCTTTCTGTACTAAAAGACCCCATGCTCTTAACAATCCAAAAAGTATAAAATATGCTCATTTAGCCCCCAAATGACAATTTACCACTAACATGAGTTCATTTCTTCTTCTGTTTTTTGAATTTACAGGAGACTAATTTTGTGTGTGAGACAGTAGAAGAGGATCCGAGGAATGTACTTGCGAGGAACAAGTAGAAAATTAAGAGGCAGATATGTTGGTTGTAGGAAGCCATAGGTAAGAAGTAACAAAAAGGTGAGCAGAATGTCAACCTAGAGTGATACTATGTTGCACCTACACGATACGAGGCATATATGTTGTTTCAAGGTATTTGTTTTTCAATGTTATACATATGGATTAATGCTCTTATTGGTCATTGGTTTGTCACATGTATTTCGGTTTGAAAGCTGAATTTTACTTAGTTATTTTCTATTATGTTGTTATTTACCAGAATATGATACATTTTTCTTGATACCTGCAGTATTTGAAGCATTATAAACCATTCAGGGATATTCCCATCTTTGAACGCTTTCTAGGAGTTACTCTCTTTTTGATAATTTTAGCGCCTTCGATATTGCATTTTTACAGGATTTGTTTGCATGCTGCAGTCGACTGCTGCATACAAGGCTGCTGCCCGTCTAGCAATTGCCACTCCTCCTGCATATGTCTTGAGCTGGGGAATTGGTTGGTAGGTTTGTTTCTTTTCATAAATTGTCTTGTTTGTGTGTTTTATCTCGACTGTCATTGCACGAGCAGATTAACAATTATTTCTCGTCCATATCTTCGATCCTGGTGAGTGAATCGATCTCTTTAATTTAGAACTCTGAAATCACCAAATATATTCCTTGTCTTCACCACATATGGTTCTGTTCTTCCTCTTGTAGAAGCATGAAAGAGAAGAGAAGAATGATCCATGCGGCCAAGAGGCCACATGCGGCTCAAGAGTCCCATGCGGCTCAAACATAGAGTGGACTCCATGCGGCCAGCAGAGGGAAGCCACGTGTCTTTTTTAGAACAGTTGTACCCAGCGTCAATTAATGCTCTGACGGCTGACAGCTGACAGCTGACAGCCCTGACGTAAAGTAGTCATAATGACTGACACAAAAAGCACTATCTTCCTAGGGAACTAGAGAAAATATTCACAGCTTCGAGGCAAGTTTATACGGCCAGACTGGACGAGTTCATGCGGCAAGTACAGAGAAACCTATACGACTCAATCATGAAGGTCCTCCCATGCGGCTCGGCCATGAAGAAATCCATGCGGCTCGGCCATGAAGACTCTCATACAGCTCAGCCATGAAGAAACCCATGTGGCTCGATCATGAACAGATTCATGCGGCTCGATCATGACAACCTTCATGCGGTTCGAGTATAGAGACTATTCATGCGGCTCGGTCATGAAATCTTTCATGCGGCTCGGTCATGACGACCTTCATGCGGCCCAAATATGAACGCTTCTCATGTGGCTCAACAATGATGACAGGACACGTGTCCTAAAGATAACCAAATTTTGGGTCAGATCCTAATAATTTGGGACACGTGGCAAGAGAATGAATTAAATTGATTCATTTAGATTTACGGATATCAGCAAATCATCATAATGGGGATTTATTGCAATGAACATTAATTACTGATATGATTTGGCATAATCCTCATTAATGGTCCAGATCCTTCATACTCAAGATTGATGGTCCAGATTGATGTTTGACCAGGCCGCCGCCACTTTGAAAATAGGCAGTCATTGCAAACCCTAATGATGCTCCCCACTATTATAAATAGCAGGGTGCCATTCCCTTACGAAAAGATACAGAGGCGCATACAGAGAGACGCTCCCCCAATAATCAGAGAGATAAATACACAGAGATCAATCCAGAGAGAGAGAAGCCAGAAGAGCAATACGAGGAGAGCAAGAAGAGCATTTCTTCGTCAACGCCAAGTATATCGTCACAGGAGCCAATGCTACGTCCGATCGTCCAAGGAGTAAGGCAGAGTTGCCGTCGCTTTCCCGAGCCTCTATCGTCACCCCCAGAATAAAAATAAAAAATTGTACTTAGATTGCTGTACCTAGGTTTTCGTCCCTAGGCTTTCTTTGTACAAGCGAGTTTGTAACATGAAGTAAAAGTCCAGTCCTCCTATAAAACTGTTCTGCTCTTTTATATTTCATGGCAAACACGATGACGACTCTGCTGGGGACAAACTTCTTCACGGCTGAGGAGTTGGTGACGCAATCGGATGCAGCCAAGCTTGGCTCCACGCAACAGAAGATGGTCGCCCGGTTCGACCAACAGGCGTTTGAAGAGATGCTCTCCGACAAGAGCGCTGGTCCGGTCCAGAAGCAACCTCGCACGAAGAAGGCCCGCAAGGAGTGGAGACCCTGATCATTTGCTCCTACTGAAGCTCTTGCAGAGATACCCTCTGTTGCTCAAAACGACGAGGAAGACTTCCCTGCGGCCCCACTTCAGACCGTAGACAACTCTGTTGTCCCCAAGTCCGGCAGAAGAAAACACTATGATGCTGGACTTGCAGGGGCAAAGAGGAACTCTATGCGATCCGAGCCGCATAAGGGCCCTAGTCGCATGGAGAAAGCTCATGCGGCTACATCCGCTAGCCGCATGAAGAAGTCTCACCCGACCACATCTGTCAGTCGTATAGCCTATGCAGCTACAGTTGCCAACCGCGTGGATGAATCTTATACGGTTACTGAAGTCAATCGCTTGCAGAAAACCCATGCGGCCACAATTGCCAACCGCATGCGGCCAGCCTGTACGGTCGTGACTCCTAGTCGCGCAAGAACAACTCATCCGACAGCTAAAGACAGCCGCATGCAGACAGCCTGTACGGCTTCCAATCCTAGCCGTATAGCATCTGTTCCATGCTTCTCTCGATCGGTCTTCGACCGTCTCTCATGTGGTCCTGACCCTGATGATTCTCTGGATGATAAGCCAGACTCTGTGGTATTCAACTTGGACTCTTCCTATTACGCATCCGCGAGTGCTAAAAAGAAGAAGTCTAGGGCAGCGCGGGCCCACCAAGCCCAGTCAGCTGCCCCAACCTCTGACTATCGGGGCGTTCCGCTGATTATCATACGAGCCTCTAATGGAAAGTTGTATAAAGCTACTCGTACCATGTCCCCTGCGGCCAATGGGCGGGATAGTCATCAAGCATTTCCCAATAACGAACGAAGGCAAGTATACGAGCTACCTTCGAATCAGGGAGCAGGCGAAAGGCCTACACACTCGCGTGCCCGAAATTTTGGAGCCAGTAAAACAAGTGACTTGCGTGAGGCCATCCTCCACAAACGCAAGGAAAGAGAAGATGCATCGGGGTGCAAAGAGTCCTCCCACGGACGTCACTGCACCCAAGTCATCGTCAACTGCTGCTGCAATAGCACAACGATGCAAGAAGACCGGCAGTCTGTCTTTCAAAGACTGCAACAGCTATCTTCAGAAGACGAGGCACTATCCGTCGTCTCCTGCAACTCTGTTCGAAAAGTCCTCGTTGATGGAAGGGAAAAAAAGATGAATGTTCCCAGCCCGAAGATCTCAACCACTGTGACTAAAAGACTGTCGTCTAAGCGGGTGCCCACCACCGGAGTTTTCTAAGGTACTCGCTCTAAGACGAAATCTGCTACAGTGGGAGATTCGTCGTCCATAACGCAGGGGGTTGCTGGGGCTGGGGGTGGCACCCCTCCGAGCCTCCACAGCAATCCAATATTCCAAGAAGACGAGCCAGGGGAGACAACTCTTCCATCAGATACAGCAAACCTCGACGTCCCCGACGACGTCCACAACTCCCATGACGAGGCGAACTCGGAGGCTGGAGGTACTGTTCCTTCCGAATCTGAGTCAGAAGGAAATATACCCACATACCCCGATAATTTCTCGCTACAGGGATACGATTCGGAGGGCACTTCCTCCGCTGCTCCGTCTATCTCTCCTCATATAAAGACGGTATTCATGACAGACAGCAACCAAGATGGTTTCAGTGATCGCTAGCGCATCGACAGTCTCGAAGCCATATTGCTTGTTTTGGTCAAGTCTGTCGACAAGATTAAAGCGGCCCTTCCAACTCTGCAAGGAGGGACGCCTGGCCAAACAAGCGTGGGTCCCGCGGTCAATGTGGACTCGAATTCGGTGGCACCAAAACTGGACAACAATCCTCCGGAAACAACGGCCCTCACTGCCGTGGACGAAGCACGCGAAGGAAGAAGAGAGGTCCAAGAGCTCCGAGCCATGTTCCGCGCTCAAGAAAACTCCCAAGACCTCAGAATACGACAACCGTACCCTGCTGCATGGAGGGATGTTCCATTTCCACCAAGATATAAGCCGTTCAATATCAATCCTTATGATGGCAAGACCTCGACAAGTCGGTATATCACTTACTTCGAGGTCACTACCGACCATCTGCCCCATGACGATGCCATTCTCACACGATTATTCATCGGGGCATTGGAAGGAGTCGCCTTCGACTGGTATCACAAACTGTCGGACAACTGCATCCACTCCTTCGCCGGCTTCAAGCTTCTTGGAGAGATTCTACGAAGTAGGGCAGGACATCACCATGTCCACCCTCATGGACGTCGTCCAAGGGGAGAAAGAGCTGACAAGGAACTACATCGAGCGGTTCCGCCAAACCGCCATGAAGCTGCCCTCTGGAAATCCAGATTCCTCCTTGAATGAAATTTGCCAAAAGCGACTCCTCCCAACAATCAGTCTCTGGATGGGCGAAAGTCAATTCAAGGACTGGAAGACATTCATTATCAGCGCCACAAGCGCCGAAGAACGATTGAAGAAGGCTCGCCAACTGGGATTGCACATCTCGGACGGAGAGTACAAAGGCAAGCGTCCCAACAACGATAATGGGGGTAGCCCCTCCAACAATCAGGACAGCAGGGGAAAGCAGGCTATGGTGACTGACACGGCACAAAAACCTGAGCCAAAGCCGGCAGACAAACAATGGCCGCAAATCACTTACTCCTTCAAAGACGGTCACGTCAAGCCCATCTTGGACATGCTCATACAAGGGGACAGAATTCAGCTTCCTCCACCAAGACGGAAACCGCGGCCGGCAGAGATGGAGAAACCAAAATACTGCCATTATCATCGCTACGTCCATCATGCTACACACGACTGCTACCAGCTGAAACGGTACATCCAAAACCTCATCGATTCGAACGCTCTGGCTGTAACATCCAATTTTTCAGATGAGGGTAATTTTGAAATTTTATAATTATAATTATTATTTATTGATTATTATTTCATATTATGATTTTTGGTGATTTTTAATCATTTTTAAACTATTTAAAATTATGACTTGTGATTTTGACATTTTACTATTGTTTAGTTTAAATTTCGAGGAATTTGTCACCCCCAGTTTTCAGGAACAGGGGTATTTTTGTCATTTTATATTTTTGAAATATTTTTTGAAATTTATTTTATTATTTATGATATTGTTTTGGGATTATTTGAGTCGGGTTCGAATTTCAGCTCAATTCGACTTGAAACGGGGACCCGGGGGTAGTGTTGACTTTAGTGGACCCACACACTAGTTAGGCATGGCCCACATGATATTAATTTTAGTCCACATGATAGAAATATTTTAGTTAGAGGTTAGACTAATTATTATGGATAAGGTTAGTGTGATTAGAGACTTTAGAATGACTAATTTAGCCCCAACCAATTAGCCCTTTCCTAATACTCATAGAATAGGTTAGTGGGGGCATTTTGGACCTTACCATAATAGGACAAATAGCCCCATAAGGCCAGCCACCTTGGGAGAGGATATGCTCAAGTTCATTTTATTATTCTCATCCACACTCTCTCTCTTGTTCTTCCCCAAATTCCTAGAGAGCAATCCCTAGCAATTTCTCTACCAAATCCTTCCATTTCGCCACCAAATCTTCTTCTTTCCTTCTCCATTCTAGCCAGGGAGGAAGCTACCCAAGTTTGGGAGGATTCGGAGCTCGTTCGTGTCCTTTTGGAATCTCTACGTGTTGGTGTCACTCCGGGAAGGCTTTTCTTCGATTCGACCTACCGGGAGGTATAAATTCCTTCTCCTTTTCATTTCCTCATGCATATAGGTCTATTTTGAACCCATAAAAATGACCCCCATGGTTGTATCTCCATTTGTGTCCATTTCGTGTCTATTTAGAGGTCATAGGAGTGTCCTTTGTGTTATGGTTGTGTCCATGTGGGAAAATCCCAAATTTGGACACACTATGTGTTGTTGTTATGTATGAATGAATTATTACATGTTTAATCTCATATTTTTGTATTGAAGATGTGTTCTATAGTGTCTCATATATATATATTAGTGTAGAGAGTGAGTTCTTGATATATTATGTTATATACTTGTGTTCTTTTATCTCAAACTACCCAAATCCGTCATAATTTTTATCCACGTTTTTAATTTCAGCCCTAACTTAGAAATATCATAACTTCTAGCTCAAAGCTCAATTTAATCTCCTGTTTTTTTTAAAAGAAGCATATTGAAGTTAGCTTTCCAAAAACATGTATCAATAGGCATAATTCTTTCTGTAACTTTCTGGAAAATTATTTGAGTGTCAGCTGTACGAAAGACAAACGCGTTCTCGGTGTTTTCACAATTTCGGGAGTTTCCGGAAACGAAAACGCGATCCGTTTAAAGTTTTGGAAAGCTAACACATAGATCTATAACATACTTTAATCCTAAATTTTAATTCATGCTGAGATGGTACAGTATTGATTATTAGTAGGAGTTACTATTCGGCATATGCATTTTGTGCACCCTTGTGTGTAATATAATATTCTATTTAATTTTAACCCATATTAATGTATATACATTATGTAATTAAATAGAGAATGCAAGCATGAGTAAATGGTTAAATAAATAATGTATGAGGTGTAAGTATTCTATCTAATGTAAGCATGTATAAGTATGGCTTGTAATGAATATGTAGGTTCCATAGTATGTAATATATGGTGCATATAGTAGTGCAAGAGAATAAATAAATGATGAATGAATGCAAGCATGAATGTAATGTAATAATAGATGTAATATATACAATATACAAGTTAATGAGATGTAATGTTCTATGTTAACACAAATCCTATATTACCTTATGTACCCCCTTACACTATGTTGACACTATCACACTTGACACATTGTTCACTTACACTTTGACACTCTTTGATATGTATACACTATGTATGCCCATTTAACCCTCACTTGCCCCTTTGCCATGTTTACATACACACACATAGCCTCTTAAATAAGTATTTATGAATATAGTTAACTTAGCTATGTATGTATATTATATATATGTTAGCATATTGTGTTGTAATATATAAGTTTATATAACCATTTGAAATGCCATGATTATAGACCTAATGTTGAATACCAATATATGCATGTGTATATATGTGTAGACATATATAGCTTAAAGTAATAGATTATCTAGTGTACATCTAATGTGAATTTTTGCCTATTTGAGTATTGAATAATTGCATGCTATATAGAGTTGGGTGTATGTTGGCTTGTATAGCCTTGTATTGATGTGTACTTTCTAGGATAGTCTTGGTTAGGCCTAGTAAGACTTGCTGGGTTAGGACATGACCTAGTTTGACCTAGTTTGACTAGTGCAGTTGACCAGAGTTGACAAAGAGTTGACTTTGGTCTAGATTGACCTAGAATCATGTAGAATGCATAGTAGAACTTCATATTGTTATTTTGGACTTGTTGTGACTTGTGCTGTTCTGATTAGGAGCCAGACACCTCTCATCGGACAGTATATTTACTTTGGACCTTCAGACATCAGGCGAGTACATTCTCTGATAGTTCTCTCATTTACTTGTCAATTACTGTACTTCAGTTCTAGTTAGTTGTATGCGATTCTCTGTTACAACACGTGTGGATATTTCTGGATTCATGTATATGACACACATTTATTTTTTGGCCTCTATTACTGGTATCATTATTTCTGGAATCATTTACTGGAATCACTTACTGGAATTATTTACTGGAATCATTTACTGGTATCTTAATATTATTGGCTGGACTCATCTTGAATCATTGTGTCGGAATTCTGGATTCACTTGCTGGGAGGGGAAATACTAGAGTAAGACATGTAGACATACCCTATTTCTGGAATCACCCTTTTGCTAGAATCATGCTGGAATGATAGCCATCTCACACCCGGCCAGGTGTGTGATGTGCCGGATTACCTATAGCCGTTTACATGTCGATCTCGGTATTTTAAAACACACTGCTAGAGTATAGGCTAGACTCACCCTGGAATTATTGATCACTATAACTGGAATCGTCCCTTACTGGATCCATCTTGTATGAGATTCATCCTATACTGGACTTACATTGGAGTTACACTGGTCTACATTGTTGTCTGGACTTTATATCATATTACCTGGTTCAGCTAGTTCTATTTTTACAGTCTTCATTGCTATGATTCTTCTCTTGTTTAGTTATTTTCTTTCCTTGCACTTTATCTGTCTTTCTTACCATCACCTGAATATAAACTACCATTTTCATCAATACAACTGTCTATAACTGCTGTATAGTTCTCTATCATTTACTTGGGTTTTTTTAGATGAGATGTGCTCATTCCTATCCTGACTGGACCTGTTGATAAATTTTACAGATAGCCTGGAGATTGCCTGCTAGCCTAGAGGAGACAGTAGAGGTTGCATAGATAGCTAGGGTTTTTGCTTATAGTTTATTTTCAGTCATCTTGAGTTATATTTATGGATTACTGTATTTGGGTTTTGAGATGTATTCTGAGTTTGTATCTTAGACACTTAGACTTCTATCTGTTGTATCTCTTTTCGATTTCATGTTTTATCTATCTTCCTTTATGCTCTACCTCAGATGTGATTGAGTTTACATTCTGCTATGTCACCCCCATTCGGGGTGTATAAACTGTTTAGTCTTATACTGTTAGATGCATTGAGACCTAGGACATCGTTCTACCGCCGACACTGCGGCATAGGCTGGGCGTTCTCTAGGGTGCGGGTCGTGACACGTTGTTAGTGGTGGCCCATGCAGGTCGAGTTTATGTAGTGGTATTCGAACTAGAGTATCACTACAGCCTGCAGTAGGATTAGGATATTTTTGGAGGTACTCAATCACATTAGGAAAAACTCTTAATCCGATTCCTTTTGTCTAAAATTGTTGCTTATTGACTTCCCTTGAATATAAACTGTTCTCCTTTGAATTTTTGCTTCATTCTCAGAAATTGCTTCTTGTTTTGATCTGTCTTCATGATGGTTATGAAGACACGATCTCATCGCTTCGGTTTGGGGAATACTATCGAGAGGCTGGCCACCTCTCGTCCTGTTCATCAGGGCCTCGATACCGCAGCTTCTGTTGTGCCGACTCAGGTTGGCATTTCTTCTACATTGGAGATGCACCTTCATCTGTAGAGAGACTTTTCCCTTCATTTCCGGTTTCTCTCAGCAACAGCGATTCATGCAGCATCAGCAGCAGAGATTTGTGCAGTATCAGCATCAGGCTGGAGGAAACCAGCAGGGCGAGCTATCGTCAGGACAGTCGAGGATGCACAGACCGTTGGAGATCTTGCTGCAAGTTCCGTTCTTCTCAATTCCATTTCCGCAATTGTCTTTTATAATTACCTTGAAATCCTTCCATCTGTTCCTTGTTGATTGATTAATTTTGTCATATTACTCTTTTGTTGTGTTTGTTTTTCTTCTGAGAAATCATATGGGCTAGGTTGCCTAAATCATGGGATCTAGAATCGTCGATAGTCGTGTTAATTGGCATAGTGAGGACATGTAGTCAGATTTTGGATGTATTCTCGGGTATAGGAATTTAAGGTTTTCGCCGTCGCATGCGGCAGTACGAAAATTTTAAATACCATGAACCTAGAGGTACGTACCTTAGTCAAGGACTCTGTGATTATCGTAGCCTTGCTCACTAGCATGATGAAGACTCTGGACAACATGATTTTGGACAGACGCATATGATTAACAGATTGTATCTTGAGAAGGTTTAAACATCATACCCTTTTGATTGTTATAAATGACTTTGGAGTTGGGATATTTAGTTTTGTAGAGCTTATTCATAGGTAGTTCCTTCATAGTATAATGGTATGATGACTTGTAGAGTGTCTGTACCCTAGAGGTGATAGTTAGCATTGGTGTTAGAATAGTAACCCATTGCAGATCATTTTCCTGTTATCTATAATACCAACCAGTTACACATAGGATGTTAGTATGTCTTACATCCTTGATGATTATTACTACTTTTCCTTACCTTTTTCCAGTGAGGCACCCATGACCAGAGCCTGCCTTTGAGTATAGTTGTAGTTTCATCTAAGACCAAGAGGTCTATTTGCATAGATAGATTGCAGATGATATTGGCATATGGGATATAGGTTAGTTGGTATCTATAGGCCATTGTTGTATAGGGTTATAAACATGTTGTTTAGCCTATGCTTGGTTTAGTTTTCCATTTTAGTTAAGTTCCCTTCGTGTTGAGTTTCTTTGTGTTGATCACCTTTATAGGCAGTGTGCAGACCCTTCACTAGATACCATGTCCCCTTGATTCAGACCATTCATCCTTAGCCTAGTTCTAAGCATTGTTTCAGACCCTTATAAGTTTAGTTTGCCTTAACCCTTGGTTGATCAGTCATGTATATATATAGATGATATACTTAGGATATATGTGATGGGTTGTTGTTCTTGAGCATATATATATATGAGGTATTTAGTTATAGGTGACTTGATAGGATTGGGAAGTTAAGAGCTAGTCTATTATAGAGTTTCTCTTTTGCTAAATTCTAGTTGCCAACACCTAGATAGCTAGCATAGGTAAAATCCTAAGAAGTTGACCATTTGATGACCAAGTACTTGGATATTGAGAAATTGACTAGTGATTGACCCTTGACTATGTTTGACATAGAAGGGGGTGCGATCATCTTAATTTCGAGGACAAAATTTTTATAAGGTGGGTAGGATTATAACATCCAGTTTTCCAGATGAGAGTAATTTTGAAATTTTATAATTATAATTATTATTTATTGATTATTATTTCATATTATGATTTTTGGTAATTTTTAATCATTTTTAAACTATTTAAAATTATGACTTGTGATTTTGACATTTTACTATTGTTTGGTTTTAATTTCGAAGAATTTGTCACCCCCAGTTTTCAGAAACAGGCGTATTTTTGTCATTTTATTTTTTTGAAATTTGAAATTTATTTTATCATTTATGATATTGTTTTGGGATTATTTGAGTCGGGTTCGAATTTCAGCTCAATCCGACTTGAAACGGGGACCCAGGGGTATTGTTGACTTTAGTGGACCCACACACTAGTTAGGCATGGCCCATATGATATTAATTTTAGTCCACATGATAGAAATATTTTAGTTAGAGGTTAGACTAATTATTATGGATAAGGTTAGTGTGATTAGAGACTTTAGAATGACTAATTTAGCCCCAACCAATTAGCCCTTTCCTAATACTCATAGAATAGGTTAGTGGAGGCATTTTCGACCTTACTATAATAGGACAAATAGCCCCATATGGCCAACAACTTTGGGAGAGGACAGGCTCAAGTTCATTTCATTATTCTCATCCACGCTCTCTCTCTTGTTCTTCCCCAAATTCCTAGAGAGCAATCCCTAGCAATTTCTCCACCAAATCCTTCCATTTTGCCACCAAATCTTCTTCTTTTCTTCTCCATTCTAGCCAAGGAGGAAGCTACCCAAGTTTGGGAGGATTCGGAGCTCGTTCGTGTCCTTTTGGAATCTCTACGTGTCGGTGTCGCTCCGGGAAGGCTTTTCTTCGATTCGATCTACCGGAAGGTATAAATCCCTTCTTCTTTTCATTTCCTCATGCATATAGGTCTATTTTGAACCCATAAGAATGACCCCCATGGTTGTATCTCTATTTGTGTCCATTTCGTGTCCATTTGGAGGTCATAGGAGTGTCCTTTGTGTTGTGGTTGTGTCCATGTGGGAAAATCCCAAATTTGGACACACTATGTGTTGTTGTTATGTATGAATGAATTATTACATGTTTAATCTCATATTTTTGTATTGGAGATGTGTTCTATAGTGTCTCATATATATATATATATTAGTGTAGAGAGTGAGTTCTTGATATATTATGTTATATACTTGTGTTCTTTTATCTCAAACTACCCAAATCCGTCATGATTTTTATCCACATTTTTAATTTCAGCCCTAACTTAGAAATGTCATAACTTCTAGCTCAAAGCTCGGTTTAATCTCCCGTTTTTTTAAAAGAAGTGTATTGAAGTTAGCTTTCCAAAAACATGTATCAATAGGCCTAATTCTTTCTGTAACTTTTTGGAGAATTATTTGAGTGTCAGCTGTACGAAAGACAAACGCGTTCTCGGTGTTTTCGCGATTTCGGGAGTTTCCGGAAACTAAAACGCGATCCGTTTGAAGTTTCGAAAAGCTAACACATAGATCTATAACATACTTTAATCCTAAATTTTAATTCATGCTGAGATGGTACAGTATTGATTATTAGTAGGAGTTACTATTCGGCATATGCATTTTGTGCACCCTTGTGTGTAATATAATATTCTATTTGATTTTAACCCATGTTAATGTATATACATTATGTAATTAAATAGAGAATGCAAGCATGAGTAAATGGTTAAATAAATGATGTATGAGGTGTAAGTATCCTATCTAATGTAAGCATGTATAAGTATGGCTTGTAATGAATATGTAGGTTCCATAGTATGTAATGTATGGTGCATATAGTAGTGCAAGAGAATAAATGAATGATGAATGAATGCAAGCATGAATGTAATATAATAATAGATGTAATGTATGCAAAATATAAGTTAATGAGATGTAATGTTCTATGTTAACACAAATTCTATATTACCTCATGTACCCCCATATACTATGTTGACACTATCACACTTGACACATTGTTCACTTACACTTTGACACTCTTTGATATGTATACACTATGTATGCCCATTTAACCCTCACTTGCCCCTTTGTCATGTTCACATACCCACACATAGCCTCTTAAATAAGTATTTATGAATATTGTTAACTTAGCTATGTATATTATATATATGTTAGCATATTGTGTTGTAATATATAAGTTTATATAACCATTTGAAATGCCATGATTATAGACCTAATGTTGAATACCAATATATGCATGTGTATTTATGTGTAGACATATATAGCTTAAAGTAATAGATTACCTAGTGTATATCCAATGTGAATTCTTGCCTATTTGAGTATTGAATAATTGCATGCTATATAGAGTTGGGTGTATGTTGGCTTGTATAGCCTTGTATTGATGTGTGCTTGCTAAGATAGTCTTAGTTAGGCCTAGTAAGACTTGCTGGGTTAGGACATGACCTAGTTTGACCTAGTTTGACTAGTGCAGTTGACCAGAGTTGACAAAGAGTTGACTTTGGTCTAGATTGACCTAGAATCATGTAGAATGCATAGTAGAACTTCATATTGTCATTTTGGACTTGTTGTGACTTGTGCTGTTCTGATTAGGAGCCAGACACCTCTCATCGGACAGTATATTTACTTTGGACATTCAGACATCAGGCAAGTACATTCTCTGATAGTTCTCTCATTTACTTGTCAATTACTGTACTTCAGTTCTACTTAGTTGTATGCGATTCTCTGTTACAACACGTGTGGATATTTCTGGATTCATGTATATGACACATATTTATTTTCTAGCCTCTATTACTGGTATCATTATTTTTTGATTCATTTACTGGAATCACTTACTGGAATCATTTACTGGAATCATTTACTGGTATCTTCATATTATTGGCTGGACTCATCTTGAATCATTGTGTCGAAATTCTGGATTCACTTGCTGGGAGGGGAAATACTAGAGTAAGACATGTAGACATACCCCATTTCTGGAATCACCCTTTTGCTGGAATCATACTGGAATAATAGCCATCTCACACCCGGCCAGGTGTGTGATGTGCCGGATTACCTATAGCCGTTTACATGTCGATCTCGGTATTTTAAAACACACTGCTAGAGTATAGGCTGGACTCACCCTGGAATCATTGATCACTATAACTGGAATCGTCCCTTACTGGATTCATCTTGTATGAGATTCATCCTGTACTGGACTTACATTGGAGTTACACTGGTCTACATTGTTGTCTGGACTTTATATCATATTACCCTGGTTCAGCTAGTTCTATTTTTACAGTCTTTATTGCTATGATTCTTCTCTTGTTTAGTTATTTTCTTTCCTTGCACTTTATCTGTCTTTCTTACCATCACCTGAATATAAACTGCCATTTTCATCAATACAACTGTCTATAACTGTTGTATAGTTCTCTGTCATTTACTTGTGTTTTTTTAGATGAGATGTGCTCGTTCCTGTCCTGACTAGACCTGTTGATAAATTTTACAGATAGCCTGGAGGTTGCCTGCTAGCCTAGAGGAGACAGTAGAGGTTGCATAGATAGCTAGGGTTTTTGCTTATAGTTTATTTTCAGTCATCTTGAGTTGTATTTATGGATTACTGTATTTGGATTTTGAGATGTATTCTGAGTTTGTATCTTAGACACTTAGACTTCTATCTGTTGTATTTCTTTTTGATTTCATGTTTTATCTATCTTCCTTTATGCTCTACCTTAGATGTGATTGAGTTTACATTCTGCTATGTCACCCCCATTCGGAGAGTATAAACTGTTTAGTCTTATACTGTTAGATGCATTGAGACCTAGGACAGCGTTCTACCGCCGACACTGCGGCGTAGGCTGGGCATTGTTACGTTCTCGTGCCCTAACTCTAGGGTACGGGTCGTGACACTGGCCATCGATTTCGAAGAGGTAACGGTGGCAGCCAATATGGTGTCGGTACAATTCGACAGCTTCCCGCCGACGGAAACTCAAGACGGGGTGGTCCCCATCCCTCTGGCGACAATAAAGATTACTAATCTTCCACCTCCCCGAGATTAGGCTGCTGGTTTGGTGCCCTTCACCACACCACGAGGGGAGGTCATGTGGATCCATCCAGACTTGGTATCGGAAGTGACTCGGCCCATATTATCTTCTATCTGCAAGAAAAAGAATAGAAAAATCAGATCCTGCCACACAATCTCGGCAAACATCGAAGAAGCTACAGCAGTCGTCACACGATCTGGGGCACAATCCCAACCTGTGGTTGACAATCCAGCTGAACATCATCAACCCACTACAACTGATGCTCCGGGACCGGCTCAGCCTTCGACGACCGACAAGCCTAGGCCGAGGGAGACTCGCTTCGACAAAGCCCTCTGAAAAGAGGCAGCCCAAGGGCTGGAGAGGCCCTACAACTTTGATATCTTGGAACAATTAGCCAACACACCGGCCAAGTTGTCATTATACAAGCTCCTGAGACTCTCCAAGGATGTTTGTACGGCTTTGAGCGATGCCCTCCAAAATGCCGACGCATAACTGGCTCAAGTTAACCTCATGGGGGAGGACCCGCCTGCAGATCTCCAAGACAACGCCTGCACGGAAGCAATGCCCAACATCGTCTTCACTCCGCAGGACATGCTCATCAAAACTAATCTACACGATCGCCCACTATACTACACTGGATACATCGTCGACATAAAGGTGGATCGGATACACATTGATCATGTCTCTTCCATAAGCATTATCCTGAAGGGCCTGTTACATCATCTCCGTATCCCAATGTATCGTCTGACGCCTACAAGCACCGCCATCAGCGGCTTCAATTCGGGCAGGAGCTACCCTATTGGGAAGATTCGTCTGAAGTGTCAAATTGGCGACCTCCAATCCGAAGTCACCTGCTACGTCATCAATGCAGACACTTCCTACAACATCCTCTTGGGGCGCCCATGGATACACGATTATATGATCGTGCCTTCCACGCTGCACCAGTGCTTCAAATATGTCGACAAACACGACTTCGTGAGGACGGAATTCGCTGATATCGATCCCTTCAAAGGGGTCGAATCTTACTACTCAGACTCCTGCCTGTACGAATAATCAAAGAAGCATCTTGGTGAAGGAGATGTACAAGCTAGTACCGAGACAGCCACAGGATCAGAAGAGCCTCTGACGATCCACCTCCAAGCTCGCAAACCGGGCAGGTCTGCACCCTTTACCGCCACTCTGAGTAAGGGCGCAATTAGCCTCTCGGCACAAGAAGAGCAGATGATAATCTGGCTGCCAAGGTCTGGCCAAATGCCAAGATCCATAACGAGGCCACTAACAATCAGACTGTCGAGAGTCGGCCAGCCCCAAATGGAGAAGCTCAATCCTTCCGACAAACCACTGACGATACGCCTTCCCAAGAAGGGTCGTCACCCCGATGCAAGGTCTGACACTTCTAACGAACCAGCCACTCCTCGCCCCACATCGAGTACCAAACAGGGGGTCGCTAGTATGCCAACAACTCCACGCTCAACTCCATCAACTGAACCACTGACGATCAAGCTCCCCAGGTCATCCTCTCAGTCTTCATTCACACAGGGGGTAGCCGAAGAGGAACCGGAGTTAGCCAAGTATGTGGCTGCCCACACTGATGTTCCCTCCGCAGATGATGTAATTCCCCTAGAAAAGATACCTTACTTCATCAATAAAGGGCTATCCTTGAACTACCTCGAGCTTAATAAGCTTTGTACAATGTACGCTATCGAACATGGTATAGGCACTCACTTACACACACAGGTGACAAATGTCTACACCACAATCTAGCTTACTCCAGCGGAAGACGCTTACCGAATAATCGAGGGAGGGGACCATCCAATCATCATCGGCCGGAGGGACGACCCGTATCCCTTCACCATAGAAGAAGTCGACCTTGGATCGGATGCCGGGAGACTACCTCTGTATCTTTATAGCCTCCAATCTAAATATCTCATGTAGAAGCAGGGGTATGATCTGGAAACGACACCGGGTTTGAACTACGGTACGGGACGACGATTACCTTTGAAGCCCCCGGTCCTGGCTGGCAAACCATGGAACTACTATAGTAAGACTCGATGTGGATTAGGGTATGTGACATCCACAACGACTCCTGAAAGTTCAGATGAAGAATGCGACAGGCATTCACATTCGACCGGGTCACCAACTTCTGACTCGGATACCAGCATCGGAGACGTATTCAGATAAGTCCTGTCAGTCAACATGGCAATCGCCGACGCTTATGAAGAAGATGAAGACATTATGGAAATTCTCGAGCTAGAGCCGTGGGCCCAACAGCTAGATGAACAATAGGAAAAGCGCTTCGAGCAAAGAGAACCTCCCACTGAGGATGAGGTCATACAAGTTAATCTTGGTGATGAAGCCTCCCCAAAATCGATCTTCATCAGCCAGAGTCTGAAAGATGAAGAGCGAGAGTCGCTGCTCTAACTCGTCAAAGAGTATATCAATGTGTTCGCCTGGAGCTATAAAGATATGCCAGGATTGGACCCCGAGATCGTACTCCATAAACTCAATATTCGTCCGGATGTAAAACCTGTCAAGCAACAGCAAAGACAGTTCGTCCCGATATCATGAATGCTATCGAAGCTGAGGTCAAAAAATTGATAGCCAGCGGCTTCATTCGCGAAGAGTAGCATCCAGACTGGGTAGCCAATATCGTACCAGTTCTCAAGAAGAACGGGAAGATCCAAATATGCATCGACTTTTGGAATCTGAATGAGGCATACCCTAAAGATGAATTTCCTCTCCCAATCACAGATATTATGATCGACAACATCTGCGGCTTTGAACATATGTCCTTCATGGATGGCTTCTCAGGATACGACCAGATCAAGATGTTCCCTGACGACGAGAAGCACACATCATTCCGAATACCGATTGGTACATATTGCTACACCGTTATGCCTTTCGGTTTAAGGAATGCTGGCACTACTTACCAGAGAGCTATGAGCGTCATCTTTAGAGATCACTTACGCAAGACAATGGAAAGCTACGTCGACGACATCGCCGTCAAAAGTCGTTCGAAGGAAGATCATCTGCAAGATCTCAGGACAGTGTTCGACCTAATGCGAGCACACAACTTAAAGATGAACCCCACAAAATCATTCTTGGGTGTCTCCAGCTGGAAATTCCTAGGTTTCGTCATTACTTCTCGGGGCATTCATATCGACCCCGAGAAAACAAAGGCAATCATGGAGATGGGTCCCCCGAGAAATCTCCGTGAACTCCGAGGCCTCCAAGGCAGACTAGCTTATATCAGGAGATTCATCTCTAATCTCTTCGGACGATGTCAACCATTCACCCATCTCATGAAGAAGGGAGTCTCTTTCGTATGGGATGAGGAATGCCAGCGCGCTTTCGACAGCATCAAAGAATATTTATCGAATCCTCCAGTCATAGTGGCTCCTGTTGTCGGAAAGCCATTCCTGCTCTATGTGCGAGCGATAGAACATTCTCTTGGTGCTCTATTGGCACAGAACAATGATGCGGGCCACGAATAAGCTATACTACCTCAGTCGAAAGATGATTGGGCCAGAATACCGATACACGGCCGTAGAGAAGGAATGCCTTGCTCTCGTGTTCGCAATCCAGAAGATGCGACACTACGTCACGGGACAAACCATCCATGTGATATCGCAGATCAACCCCCTCAGGGTCCTCATGACCAAACCTGGGGCACTCAGCTCTCGTCTCGCTACCTGGGCGATATTACTATCACCATATCATATGATCTTCATCCCGCAAAAGGCTGTTAAAGGCCAGGCTCTGGCAGACTTCCTAGCAGCCCATCCAGGCTCTGAGACGACCAGGGTATATGAAGAGATATCGAACGAGGTCACCAGTTCAAATGCAGTCTCCTATGATGCCATTTGGCGAATATTCTTCGACGGCGCTTCAAGAACTGGACCCAAAGGCAATATCATCGCTGGAGTTGGAGTGGTGCTGATTTCTCTCTCCGGTTTGGTGATCAATCGGGCCTATTCACTCACAGAGCCCTGCTCAAATAATGTGGCTGAGTACAATGCCTTGGTCATCGGCCTCCGACTCGCAAAGGAGCTGGGGGTAGAGTATCTTGAAGCATACGGCGACTCACAGTTAATCGTCAATCAGATTCGGGGGTCATACGAGGTCCGCTACGAAGACATGATCCCGTATTATCGAATAGCAATCGACATCATCTTGTCTCTGGGAGGATTCTTCATAGAACATGTTTCCAGACTCCAGAACATTGAAGCTGATGCACTAGCTGGTTTGGCCGCTTCCCTAGCTGTGGCAAATTACGCTCGTCATCAGGTCGATATAATAGGCCGTGAACTGGTCTGTCCTAAGGATAACATTCAATGCATTGAAAGCTACTCTGCTCTTTCAGTCGACGAAGCACCAGACTGGAGACAGCCGTTCATCGACTTCGTAGTATACGACATCCTGCCAGAGAATCCGAAGGAAGCTACTTCTATCAGAAGACGTTCTCTCAGATTTTTCTATGATACGGAGACGAAAATGCTGTACCGCCGATCCTATGATGGGTTGCTGCATCAGTGTATGTCAAATACAGAAGCCAAGGAAGCCGTGCGCGAGGGCCATAATGGTGTCTGCGGAGCCCACCAACCTGGCCCGAAACTGCAAGACCGTCTTCGCCGAATGGGCTATTACTGGCCCACGATGGTAGCAGACGCAATAGATTATGCGCAAAAATACAAAGCCTGCCAAATCCACGCTGACTTCATCCACCAGCCATCTGAATTCCTACACCCGACGGTGGCCTCCTGGCTATTCGAAGCATGGGGTATGGACATCGTCGGCCCAATTACCCCGCCTTCGTCCAGAGGACACCGATTCATACTCGCAATCATCGATTACTTCTCCAAATGGGCGGAAGCCATCCCATTGGCAGAGGTAAAAACTTCAAACGTGATCAGCTTCCTTAAGCATCATGTCATCTACCGCTTTGGATTGCCCCGAAGGATCATTCACGAGAATGGGCCACAGTTCGCAAGCCACGCATTTTATCGGTTCTGCGACAAGCACCGAGTTCAGAATATTGCTTCGACACCCTACAACCCAGCAGCCAACGGGTTAGCAGAAGCATTCAACAAAACCATAATCAAGCTACTCAAGAAATTCGTATCCTCTAACAAGCACGACTGGAACGAGAAGCTCGGCGAATGCTTATAGGCGTATCGCACCACAGTTCGAACAGCCACCGGGAATACACCATTTTCCCTGGTGTACGGGAGTGAGGCAGTCCTTCCATTAGAGACTCAGATCCCCTCACTCCGCGTCGCCCTCACACATCAGTTGACGACAGACGAAAACTACCATCGCAGACTACAGGAATTGGAGGCCCTAGACGAGAAGCGCCTGTTAGCTCAGCAACAAATTAAGCTGTATCAAGCTCGAATCTCCGAAGCTTTCAACAAGAAGGTCAAGGTCAGTACATTCCAAGTAGGCGATCTCGTTCTGGCTGTTCGGAGGCCGATGGTTATGACGCATAAAACTGCCGGTAAATTCCAACCAAAATGGGAAGGTCCGTTCATCATCGAAGCTGTATTCTCCAACGGCGCCTACCGCCTCGCAAAACAAAATGGAGACTTGCTTATGTTGCCCATCAACGGCAAGTTCCTGAAGAAGTATTATGTCTGAAACAAAATCCTTGAGACATCTCAGAGTGTCGAGTTATGTACCTCCCCGTACTACTGAACTTACATTCTGGTCCCATGCATAGAGTCATGTACCCGCTGGTACCTCTGAACTCATTCCCACATTTTATAATCATTCGAGTTACGTATCCGCTGGTACCTCTGAACTCATTCCTACATTTTCCAATATCGAGTCATGTACCCGCTGGTGCCTCTGAACTCACATCCCGGTCACTCTTTCAGATAGTAAGTCATGTATGATCATACCTCTAAACTTTCTTCTTATAAGAGATCCTCCCTCATGATCCACTACCCGCACTCTCAGTGCACAAAAAGGGTAACGGGTCCACAAACTTCCAAAACGACCATGTCGATGCTACCTCCGAGTCGTTTCACTTCCGTCAAAAACAAATCACCCCCTACATAAAACTTCTATGTCCTCATTATCTCTGAGTCGTTTTATGTACCCCCTCTTCATTGAGCCCACTCCTGCCATGTCCTCATTACCTCTGTATAGGAAGGCTCCGTAGAAGAAACCTCCATACTTGCCATGTCCTTATTACCTCTGAGTAAGTATGTCGGTTCTCTTTCAACCTATTATCTGTACCCATAACCGGAGTACGACAAGGATAATAGGTCCATAAATGTCCTCTGTTGACCACAAATGTCCTCTATTGACCACAAATGTCCTCTGTTGACCACAAATGCCCTCTGATGACCACAAGTGTCCTCAGTCGACCACAGATGCTGTACTGGGTCTCCAGTACACGCCCATCCCTTCCCTATCATGCCTAGGAGCCCAGTTGCTCCCTGGCATTCTTTCGAATACCAAAAACTTCTATAGCTGTCTCATCGCAAAGTTGTTCTAGGTATTCCTCTCCAAAATTTGTTACTCGTACCTAAAACCAAGGTACGCCCAGGGTAACAGGTCCACAAATAATCCCCCAGCAGGTTCAATTCCACAAACACTACGAGTACAAGAAAGAGAAGATGAGTTGAAACATGCTCATTTATTCAAAATTCAAAGTGCTACATCATTTGGGATCACACCCCTTACAAAATGAAAACAAAAAGAAAAAAAAGAAGGGGAAAAGGAGCAAAAGAAAACAGAAAACCGATCACTGCTGCGGGGCACATAGCGTCGTGAGACGGTCCGTCAGCAAGGCAACCGACCGCTCAAACCTCTGTTTAGCTCGACGCTCCGCCTCTTGGGTCAGCGCCGCCGCGTCCTCCAGATAAGCATAAACTTGCTAGTTGTCCTCAAATTTCTTGAAAGCCCGCTCCAGGTTAACAGAAGATCAGGAAACCTTCTCGGCCTCCCGAACGATTGACTCCTGTTCCGCATGAGCAGCCTTCAGCACAGACTCTAGGAAGGCCAATTCCCTCTGAAGTACGAGAATTCGCTCTTTAGTGTCAGCTATTCCACGAGAAGCAGCCTCCTCCCGAGCCCTACAAGCTTGACTTCGACGACCAAGCCTGTCATACGAAGCGAAAAGCTTATCAAGGTCCCCCTTCACAACTGGCCCGGCAGTATCTCGAGCAAGCTTTATCCTATCCCGAGCGGCAATAAGGAATCCCCGCTCCCGTTCAATCGCAGCGGGCAAGTCAGCCTGCCGTAACACTAGCAATCGGGTCACGAGCTGATCAGCCTCTGCCAACTTGGGCTCCAGAAGCGCAGCCAACCCCACCCCGCCAGGAAGAGTCTTCAAAGTTTCAATCTGACCCCGAGCGCACCGCAGGGACGTAGAAAAAGGGGTCCCCCGTTCTACGGCAGCATTTACGCCCCTCTTTAAATGACGATAGAAGCTATCGACTATATCCTGCGACACCTCGTCCACAGCCTCCGAAGAAGCCGGCGTCAACGGGAGTGTAGCTGGCAACACTGAAGAAGATGCGACAGAATCTGTCGCTCCTGCCACGAGGGAAACAAACTCCGTGCGAAAGGATGCCTGAACAGCGGCCAACTCCTCTTCAGCAGCCCGTAGAACTTGAATGCTCGGCAGGGCCGAGAAGTCAGTCTCTGAACCCGTATGAGCAGCAGAGGATGAGACGGAGACCATCGCTTCCAGAACAAGCTCCACCCCCATCTGCCCGGAGCTGGCAGGAGGCCACTCGACATGAGTCGGTGAAGGATAGGAAATGCTCCTTCCCCCAGATCGCGGCAGGCCGAGCCTTCCCCAAGAACATCCGCTGTGGGAAGTAAAGGGTCAGGACCTGTAGGGCCAAGACAACCATGAATCGATTTGACCTGGAGGATATGTTGATAGAGCAAATAAGCCCCCTCACTAGTCAGTATTTGGCTTATCTTACCAGCAGAAGAGTGTGGAGGCTGAGGTTCGCCTACGGCCACCACAACCTCTCCACCAGCGGCCTCCGAGTCGAATATAATAGACTCCTCCGCCCCGGCACCCTCGGAAGGGGATGCGACGAAGCGTCGCCTTGCTGAAATTCAACAATCTCGGTGATAGGCCCGAGGAAACCTTTGTCACCTCGGACCGAGGCCTCAGCAACTTGGGAGTCCTCAGCCGCTGCTGAGAGATCCCCCGCAGCAAGGACCGCGGCACACACGCCACTAATCAAAGCAGCAAGGGCCGGATCAACTCCAGGGGCAGCAGACGGTTCAGGAGAGCCTGGTTCGTCAGATGCCTGCAAAAAAATGATTAGGTCATATCTCCAAGAAAAAAGAAAGCCACAACAAGGAGATAGCTCCAACATAGTCTTACCTCCGGAGCACCGTCAGCATCCTCACCCCCCTCAATAATAAGCAACCCACGAGACCTAATGGCTGCTCTTTTCACAGAAAAGGTCATTCTGCCGTCAGAAGACTCACGTCTGGCTCGTTTGCGTGAAGGACCAGGCACAGCGGGAGGCTGTCCTTCCCTCACTACTTTCTCTTGTGTAGCAAGCGACGGATCCCCCACCAGTTCGTCTGGTGTGGCAAGTGGTTGATCCGCTACTTCTTCACCCCCAAAAGAAAGAGAGCCTTCGCTATCATGATCATCATCCTCCTCAGCCGCCTCAGAAGGTTTTGATTCAGGGAGGGGAGTCTGGAGCGCTAGTTGTTTTCTAGCCTTAGCCCCCTTAGGCTTTTCCTCTAAACCAGTACCCACGATGAAACTGGTACTCGGATCAAAATTGACAGGGGGCTTGTTCGCCATAACATGATACAAGGCAGCCACATACAAAATTTCCCTCGGTGCCTTAGTATCAGGGACCGAGAAGCTGGCCCGAGTATGATAAGCGTCATAATAATTCCACGCCCTGACGCCATCAAGAACGCTACCTTCAAAGCCCAAGTAAGGGCTAGGACAGTCCAGGAATAACTGGCTATAGCCAAATTGGCAGGAAAACCTACTAGGCAGGTAGGGCTCTAAGTACACATTATCGCGGTTACGATAAACCAAATACGCGGGGCGAATGTTGCGCAACCAGGTGAGCATCTTCGGAGACAGAAAGTGAGAAGGTCCGGTACCATCAAGGTGTACACCCCTCACCACCTCATCGGAAAAATGAGGAACATACACAAAAAAGTCACACCCATCCACCCTCGCCAGCGCCCTCCGACAAGCTGGTATAGTACTGTATTCCTAAGTTTGGTGATGGCATTGGAAAAGTAAAGCGTCTTCGTCAGTAGCATCTTCCGCTGTTCCAGATCCCATCAAAGACTTGTAGTGCATCAACAACCACCCCATCAAATAGTGGAAAGGTAGCTCTATGCGCTCAAAGTCCGGCATCTTCTTACGGGCAATAACCTTGGACGAGAATGTTCAAAGACCATTGTGTATGCTACACACCATAGCCAGGAGAAGAGCCAGTCTAACTCCAAATACCAGCTTAACGGCAGGGAGAATGAAGTGACGGCTGATTCTCTCAATAGAACTTGCCCCCCTCGAGACTACGCAGTTCCGTAGCCATATCATCAAAAATCCAGCCAGAAGCGCTTTCTCAGACATCTGCTTGGTACCGTAGTAAAAATAGCTAAGAGAGTCAGCTTGACTCCCAAATATGTCGCTATTAGACCGCGACTTCTTGACGCTCAACATCAGGTCTTTTATCTCTCCCTGGGATTGAGGGGTTCGAGGAATAACCTTGCCAGAAGGGCCAACTTTAAAAAGATAATTGACCCAGGATGTGGTGTGGGGAGCGTTCCCCTCTGAGCTATCCTTCTTTTTATAGCCATCTGGTGACAAGCACTATGATGGCATAGTAACTCCTGGTACACCGTAACAAAACCTGGAAGTCGTCGGTTCAGGTCCTCGAGCTCCTCGTTCGAAGGGTGTACACCTCGAAAGGCTCGTTCCCCCACGAAAGCTTGGAGACAGTATACATCTCGTGGAGAGCAAGCCCCAACTCCCCTCCGGGTGCAAAGAATGTCCCCGTTTGCCGGTTATATATCTCCAGAAGCGCCATGAACAATGGCTTATTGATAGGAAGCCCGTGACAGGTGCCCCGGATGGCATGATAGAGTCCCACTTCCCGCAGGAATGTCCCGTAGGTCTACAGAACCCAAGTGGTCAAGTGGGCCCACGTAGAAGTGGGGTTTATCCAGTTCAGCAATGCCAGTCTGCCAACAGGATAAGATTTTTTACGAGCAAGCCGATTCAGGAATGTATCAGCTTGAGTGAATATGAAGTTGGGACCATATACATTCATGAAAGTACCTGGGGCCAGTCCCATCATGTACCGAAGGACGGAATCCTTACCCGCGTACGCTGACCTAATGTTCGGGTTATAATGGATGTCGCCCATCAACATCCCTGACTGGGTAGGAGTTAAGTTGCACACCATCTTCCTGTCCAACAATATCATATTGAACCACGACAGAGGATAATGACGTTCCATGAGAGAAATATGGATCGCCATCCCATCCAAAAGAAAATCCCAGTTCTCAGAGATCTCTAATACTCGGGGATTCTTTATGATTAAAGCGTCTCCGAAGAGGAATGAGGGTTTCAGGTATGATCCAACCAACTTCCCAGAATTCATCATGGTACGGAGATAATGGAGGGTCTGATTCTCGATGGCGTTCAACCTCCCCGAAGGCTCATTAGCAGGAAATTAATTCAGCACGTACTTAACTAAGTCATCAAGACGCACGCCCAAGGCAAACTGATTTGAGCCCACTAGGAGTTCCCCCGCAGGGTTTACTGGCAGATTCACTGAAGAAAGATGAAAGAAATAAAATTAGAAGATAGGCAAACAAGAAGCATTTGAAAGAGCATTTAAGTCTATGCGGCTCGGGTCGTCACAGCCTTATGCGGCTCAGAACCAGATGAGTCCATGCGGTTTTAGCCTTATGCGGGCCCGAGTCAGACGAGTCCATAACAAATCAAGGTCAGATGAGCTGATGAAGCTTCTACAGTTTGGGGAAGGGCCTATACGATGCAAGGTTCACATGGACTCAACGAACAAACCTAGGCGCGGATGTGGCTCAGATTCAGGTGAGGCTATGCGGTTCAAAGTCTACACAGACCCATGCGGCCCTGAACACACAGACTCATGCGGCCCTGAACACACAGACTCATGCGGCCCTGAACACACAGACTCATGCGGCTACAAGCAGATGAGCTTATGCGGTTCAAAAGTGAACTACGCTCATGCGGCCCAAACCGAAAATATATATACGGTTCGGATCGAGTATGACAAGCCCATGCGGCCCCCTGGGCGAAGTGGTTATACGGTCATATCGACGAACCTTGTACATGCGGCTTGTGCATAAATTATGCAGCAGAGCCATGGCAGTTAGGGTTCTATGGCAACGCCCTTACCAGCAATAGGCGGATGAACGTCGGGGTGAACAGAGTGAACAGCGACCGACGGAGGAGTGGCCACGTTCGTCGCCACAGCTGCTGCAGAAGCGACCGCCTTGCCCTTTGCAGCCATTGACGCAGCAGCCTTCTTGGGAGCCATAGATGCTTGGGAGAGAAGGGAGTTAGAAAGATCGAGGAGAAAGATCGAAAAGAGCAAATGAGATTCCCCAGAACAAAAGTATTCCTATTTATAGACAAGGAAGGAATGCCTCGATCCGCGTGCAATATGATGACCGACTCTTTGGTCATCGAGGCAAAAACGGCTGAATAATAGCCTGACTCTTGGGATCCTGGCCCAAAAAGCGGCTCTTAAAAAACCGACAGCGAATCAAGAGCATTAAATGCAGAAGATTTACAAAAGATCTGCACACGTGTCAGACAGATGTGGCAAGAAGCTCATGCAGCCAAAACGGCCCATACGGCTTAGCGAGTCATGCGGCTGGCCAAATCCATACGGCTAGGATAGAATACATCCATGCGGCTCTGGCATAATCATGCTTCTTATTCAAAGTATTTTAATTTTGTAAATTGAAAACTTTGAAGGAGGTCTTGTAGAAGCATGAAAAAGAAGAGAAGAATGATCCATGCGGCCAAGTGGCCACATGCGGCTCAAGAGTCCCATGCAGCTCAAACACAGAGTGGACTCCATGCGGCCAGCAGAGGGAAGCCACGTGTCTTTTTTTAGAACAGTTGTACCCAGCGTCAATTAATGCTCTGACGGCTGACAGCTGACAGCTGACAGCCCTGACGTAAAGTAGTCATAGTGACTGACACAAAAAGCACTATCTTCCTAGGGAACTGGAGAAAATATTCACAGCTTCGAGGCAAGTTTATATGGCCAGACTAGATGAGTTCATGCGGCCAGTGCAGAGAAACCTATGCGGCTCAATCATGAAGGTCCTCCCATGCGGCTCGGCCATAAAAAAATCCATACGGCTCGGCCATGAAGACTCTCATACAGCTCAGCCATGAAGAAACCTATGCGGCTCGGTTATGAACAGATTTATGTGGCTCGGTCATGACAACCTTTATGCGGTTCGAGTATAGAGACTATTCATGCGGCTCGGTCATAAAATCTTTTATGCGGCTCGGTCATGATGACCTTCATGCGGCCCAAATATGAACGCTCCTCATACGGCTCAACAATGATGACAGGACACGTGTCCTAAAGATAACCAAATTTTGGGTCAGATCCCAATGATTTGGGACACGTGGCAAGAGAATGAATTAAATTGATTCATTTAGATTTGCGGATATCAGCAAATCATCATAATGGGGATTTATTGCAATCAACATTAATTACTGACATGATTTGGCATAATCCTCATTAATGGTCCAGATCCTTCATACTCAAGATTGATGGTCCAGATTAATGTTTGACCAGGCCGCCGCCACATTAAAATTGGGCAGTCATTGCAAACCCTAATGATGCTTCCCACTATTTTAAATAGCAGGGTGCCATTCCCTTACGAAAAGATATATAGGCGTATACAGAGAGACGCTCCCCCAATAATCAGAGAGAAAAATACACAAAGATCAATCCAGAGAGAGAAGCCAGAAGAGCAATACGAGGAGAGCAAGAAGAGCATTTCTTCGTCAACGCCAAGTATCTCGTCACAGGAGCCAAGGCTACGTTCGATCGTCCAAGGAGTAAGACAGAGCTGCCATCGCTTTCCTGAGCCTCTATCGTCACCCCCCAGAATCAAAAATAAACAATTGTACTTAGATTGTTGTACCTAGGTTTTCGTCCCTAGGCTTTCTTTGTACAAGCGAGTTTGTAACGTGAAGTAAAATTCCAGTCCTCCCATAAAACTATTCTGCTCTTTTATATTTCATGGCAAACACCTCTGATCTCAAGAATTTGAGCTACGGAATCTGCAGAGCCGATTGATCGGATTGAAGTCCAACTCAGAGTCGTTTCCGTTCAGATTTTTGATCCCTGGTAAGGAATCAATGGCATCCTTTCAATTCATATTTTTAGAATCGGACCTTCGTTGATCAATTCTTATATTTTCTCTGAGATTAGTTGTCTTCAAGATTTTTGAGTTTGATCTGTAGTTTGGGAAGAACATCCGGGATTGGATTTTTAGTGTTAGTTGTGAGTAATTAATACTCAAGCTCTTGATTCCTTTAGTTTTATGTAATCCTAATTATATGCTTCATTGTGTGTTTTGAATGTGCGGAGTAGACGTTCGTGTCCGGGATGAGATTGTGTCTGATTCGTGTTCGATTATTCGGGAGCAGATCGTGACAACTCTACCGTCAATTGCTAATCAAGGGGTCTATGGGCCCTGTGGTTTTTATGAGTTGATGCTACCTTTAGCAGTCCCCTTAATAAGAAGATGAGACTAGTTCATGGACCCATTTTAGAAGGCGATTAATTACCGTTCCATCGACAATTTTAGAAAAGTCCCTGAACAAATTCGTAGACAACATATACACGATTAAAATACCTCAGTTGGATTTATTTTTGAGTTATTGTGCAGAAAATTATCCATTGATAAAAATCAAGAAAAATATATTTTAAACGGAAGATTTTTAGAAAAATCAACCGATATGACGTGCGCCCCGACAAACCGGGCAACGTGGTCGTGAACCGAAAGCATCAAAAGGTGCGTATCGGCTTCGTGAATGTGTGGACTTTGACGGAATTCAAATTGGTTGCGTGTGCGCGACGAATTTGATGCGTATCCGTCAAAATTCACCGTATCGACCTTTGTGCAAATTTCCCAATTACTTAGTGCACGTTCGTTAAATCGAAATAAAACCTATGCCAACTGGACCGTATCATTTTCTGGTCTTGTATGCCAAGTTTGGTCTGATTCTGAGACAGTTGATCGGATCACCATTTTGTGGGCCCCACGATCCGATTCAACGAGCGATTTCGTGCACGGTCCACCGAAATCAAAAATTGGACATACCGTTTGGTTCGTATCATCAAAACAAATCCGTAGACATGTAGTTTGACGACTTTAGAGACCATTGACTCTGGCAAACTTTTCGATGCAAAACGGGTCCAACGGCGGACACCGTTTTGACCCGAAATTACCGTTTTGCTTCTGTGTCCAGAATTGGATTTAAGGACAGGCAATTCTAGCTAATTTGACTATTCTAAAAATGTTGGTAATGTTTATTTCAGCATCCAGAGACTTCTGCATGTGTTGACTGATTGTGGCTCATTGAGTGGTATAGTATTATCGGTTTTACCAGCACAGGACCTCAGGTGAGTACATCTCTGATAGTTTTTATATTTGATTATCTCTATACTTCTTGTATTTAATAATATTTTATATTGATATCACATTGATTCTTGACACTTTTGTCACACGAGATAGTAGTTATGGATTCTTGCATGTTGTTCGTGATCAATATATTTTCGTGTTCGTGACCTGTTTGAATTCATGGGTACTAGCCGGGCGGAGAAGTACATTAGTAGACATGTAAACATACCAAAAAATATCCCCAAAATGTCTATTCTTGTCTGATAGCAGTCGCATAATTCACGTGCGGGGTGCCGGATTTAACCCTTAGCCGTTTACATGTCGAAAGTGTATTTCAAATCACTTGTTTGATATAGTCTTGCTATATTATAGTTTTTTGTCATTGCTTGTCTTGTGTATCATGTCTCCCTGCTTTTACTCGTATGATTCCTACCATAATTCCTGTTTATCCCTTATCATGTATCTCAGTATTATTGCAGATTTATGGATTTCGTCATTTATTGATTCTGTTGTGAGATTGTACTCGTTCCATTCCTGACTGAAAACCAACATTTTCAGGTTAGCTGTGGCTTCACTTAGCCTTGGAAGATACGGGTGTACTTACAGACAGAAACCTAGAAATAGATAACAGTTGTATAATTTTCATTAATTGTGAGAACTTTTTATTTTCTTTAATTTTAAATATTGTAAATGTTGTAATAAATTTAGAAATGTGAATGAGCAATAAAGTTTATTTTGAGCAATTATTTCTTACGGGCTTGACAGCGTTCTACCGCCAACTCTGCGGCGTAGGCTGGCTTGTACACGCACTCGTATCCCGAAAAGCGGGTGCTGGTCGTGACAGGTCTATGGGCCCTATAGTTTTTATGAGTTGATGCTACCTTTAACAGTCCTCTTAACAAGAAGATGAGACTTCAAAAATTTCTTAAGAGAAGGGTTGGGGAGGATATGGGTTTCTTGCTCTAGGAGTTATGAGTATGCTATTATTTCTTTTTCTGAAGTCGATCGGTTCACATTTTTTAGCTATTAAGCAAATCATTAATATTTTAATAATTCTAATTTGGGAGATGAAGCATGAGGGTTGAACTTGTTTTAAAGATGAATCTCACAAAGTTTTTTGGACATGTGATGTGCATATTTTTTATATAATAATGTTAATGTGTTTTCTTCTCAATTTTGTGTAGGTTGCGTGGAATGGTTTAGTTGAATTTGGGACTAGTGTTAGGTTACAAACAATTTGTAGTCTTTGATTCTCTTTATATGAAAATTTTATTTTGGACTACTATTTCGATCACTTTAGGCGTACAATAACCTTTTGTACATCTTGAATGTTTTAATTAAATGTATGAATTTATTTATTTTGGCAAACCTTTTCTATATTTTGATTGATCGAAATGGAAGTTGCGATTAAAATTGTTGAAATCAAAATTATAATTTAGCATGAATTTTTATGATGCACAGGTTAATTGTATGTGATACAAAACAGGTTATTCAGATATGAAATTTTATAGCATATTTATGGCACTCAAAATGCTATAAAAATCGACAGCGTTCAGAAATGCTATAATAAATCAACAACATTAAAGAACGCTATGCACCATCTACATCATTCATGAACGCTATTATTCATCAACAACATTCAAGAATGCTATAGACCATCCACAACATTCATGAACGCTATAATCTATCTACAACATTCACGAATGCTATAAACCATCCACAGCATTCATGAATGCTATAACCCATCTACAGCATTCAAGAACGCTATAATATTATAGCGTTCACATGTCTTGCCATACTATAGCATGGACAATTATAGCGGACAGAATATGCTATAGAAGGCTTTCTATGGCATTATACGCATGCTATTGTTGGCCATATTTGTTGTAGTGTGCTAAAAGAAAGTGGATACTCGATAACAAATATTCGCGGCACATGACAGGTGGTGCATCATTATTAGCTATGCTAGCGATAAAGAGAGAAAGGTATGTTTCCTTTGGCAATAATCTTCGAGGTGATATTATAGAAATTGGTACTCATGGTATGTCTCCCTATCCAGAAATAAAATACGTTTGTCTAGTCACAGAATTGAAACATAACCTATTGAGTATAAGTCATTTAGGAGATAATGGTTATGGCATAAATTTTGTGAAAGACAAATATTCTATATATGAGATGTCTATTGGGAATCCCGTATATGAGGGGATTATGGAAGACAATATTTATATTTTCTTTCTAGAACGTACTAACAGTGCAGGTAAGTACCTAGTAGCCAATCAGGATAAAAGCTGGCTATGACATTTGAGGCTAGACATGCAAACATGGACACCATCTCAAGGCTATGCACTAAAAAGATGGTAAAAGGACTCCCAGAAATTTCCTTCAAGAGAGATGTGGTATGTTCTGACTGTGAAAAGAACAAGACAACTAGGTCATCTTTTAAATCCATCAACGCTGTAAGCACTTCAAGACCTATGCAGTTGATTCATATGGATTTATTTGGCCCTAGTAGAGTCTAGTCTTGGCAGTAAACTCTACGCTTTTATTATAGTTGATGATTTCTCTCGTTATACTTGGTTGTACTTTTTATCAAACAAAAGTGATCGATGTTATTTTTGAATTTTAAGTATTTTGTAAAATGGTATAAAATTTAAAACGACTTCATGATTACTCGAATCCGAAGTGATCATGATGGCAAATTCAAAAATACTGATTTTAAAAAGTTTTGTAATGATAATGGATATTACCATGAGTTTTTTTGTCCTAGAACTCCTCAACAAAATGGTTTTGTGGAGCGAAAGAATCGTACTCTAAGTGATATGGCTAGAGTCATGCTGAATCAATATAATCTTCCTAAATATTTTTGGACAGAAGTTGTATATGGTGTTAATTCGACCTATATCGAAGAAAACCCCTACGAATTATGGTTTGGAAGAATTCCAAACATTTTTTATTTTAAATTTTTTGGTTGTTGTTGTTTTATCCTGAACACCAAGGATAACTTGGGTATGTTTGACTCGAAAATAGACAAAGGGATATTCTTCGGGTATGCTGCCAAGAGTAAGGGATATAATTTTTTTAATAAAAGATATATGATTGCTGAAGAATCTATTAATGTTTCTTTCAATGAGCTAAATAGTTAGAGATCTAGCGACATTGATGATGAAGATGTACAAAACAAATCTAAAGCACCTGAAGATACTGCTACCAACGAGAGCTATTTGGAAAGTCTACCGAAAAAGATGAAATTCATGCCAGACCATCCAGAGACACTGGTTATAGGTGATGTATCTAAAGGAGTAGTTACACGTTCTTCTACTAGAGATATAGCAGCAAAATAGCTTTCATTTCTCAAGTAAAACCTAAGTCAGTAGCAGATGCTTTTTCTGATGAGTTTTGGATTGATGCTATGCAAGAGGAACTTAATGAGTCAAGTTTGGGAACTTGTTCCTAAACCTATTTATCAATCGATTATTGGTACCATATGGGTCTTCCGAAATAAAATGAGCGAGGATGGACATGTTCTACGCAATAAAGAACGTCTAGTTGCACAAGGCTATAATTAAGAAGAAGGAACTGATTATGACGAGACATACGCTCCTGTTGCTAGACTAGCATCTATTTGCATGTTTTGTGCATTTACATGTTTTCATAATTTTAAACTTTTCAAATGGATGTAAAAAGTGAATTTTTGAATAGGTTTTTAAGGGAAGAGGTCTTTGTGAAGCAACCACCTGGATTTGATGATTTTTAAAAACTTGATCACGTTTTCAAGCTTAGAAAAGCATTTTATGGACTCAAACAAGCACCGCGTGCTTGGTATGGACACCTAAGTGCTTTTCTACTTGAAAATGGTTTTTCAAAGGGAATACTTGATACAAACTTGTTTATCAAATCTTTAGCTGACAGTATTTTACTTGTGCAAAATTTTGCCGATGATATTATTTTCGGTTCTACTAACGAAAAACTTTGTTAAGATTTTGCTAAGTGTATGCAGAGTGAGTTTGAAATGAGTATGATGGGAGAGATCAACTACTTCCAAGGACTCCAAATCAAATAGCATTTGCAGGGAACACTACAAAAATACAGGGCTTTGGCGACGAAAGTTTAGCGACGGACTTTTCCGTCGCTAATAGCAACAGAAGAGGGATAGAAAGTTGACAATATACCGTCGATTTTGAACATAAAAATTGATCGTTTCTCATTGCAAAAATTTGTCGAAAAGTAGTCGCTCTGCCGTCGGTAAATTAGCGACGCTGAAAACGGTCGTCCCTACTTCGTCATAAATCTGTCAGTATTTGGCGGGAAACATGCGGGAAAGTGGCGCCAAATTTAGGGACAACCTAGCGACAGAAAAAACATCCGTCGCTAAAAGGTAGCTATCGCAAAGTGGTCACTAAGATGTTTACCATTTGTCCAGACATTCGCGTTTATCTTAGGCGACATATTAGCGACGAATTTTTGGTCGCTAAACGGCGACTACCTAGCGACGAAATTTTTTGCCGCCAGTCCGTCGCTAATATGTTGTGCCCTAACTTAAATATATCAAACCGATCGGATTTTTCCTACTTTCCCCAAACTCTAACTCTCTTTCTCCTCTCTCTTGTCCGAAACCCGCCATCCGACCCCTGCCGTCCGACCCCGCCTTCCGACCCCCGCCGTCTAACACCTGCCGTGCGACGCATTCGCCGCCGTCCGACGCGCCCCCCCGATCTCTCTTAGGTACTCTATCTCTTGCTCTCCTTCTCTTTATATACTTTAGGGTTTAATATAAGTCGGGGTTGGGTTCTTGGTCGGGGTCGGGTCTTTGGTCGGGGTCGAGTTCGGGTGTGCTTTAATTGGGTAAGGGTTAGGGTTAGGGTCGGTATCGGTATCAGAATCGGTATGTCGAACTATTCCTATGAGTATCGAGGTCGGGGTCGGGGTCGGGTTGGGTTTGTGTATGCTTTAATTGGGTTAGGGTTAGGGTCTGTATCGGTATCAGAATCGGTATATCAGACTATTCCTATGAGTATCAGGGTCAGGGTCGGGTTTGGGTGTGCTTTAATTGGGTTAGGGTTAGGCTTAGGGTCAGTATCGGTATCGGAATCGGTATATCGGACTATTCCTATGAGTATTGGGTGTGAAATATATGTATCTATCTAAGTATATATGTATCTATATTCATATTTTGATACTAATTAGGAGTATCGTAATACCTAGAGTGTATAGAGTGAGTATCCTAGAAGGATATAAGATATCTTAGTACTAGCTTGGTAAATGCTAGCTTGGACACTCGGAGGTCAAGTTTTTCTTGTGGCACTACAACAAATATGGCCTACAATAGCATGCGCAGAACGCTATAGAAATCCTTCTATAGCGTATTCTGTCCGCTATAATTGCCTACGCTATAGTATGTCAAGGCATGTGAACGCTATAACATTATAGCGTTCTTGAATGCTGTAGATGGATTATAACGTTCGTGTATGCTGTGGATGGTTTATAGCGTTTGTGAATGCTGTGAATGCTTTATAGCGTTCTTGAATGCTGTAGATGGTTTATAGCGTTCGTGACTGCTGTGGATTGTTTATAGTGTTCATTAATGCTGTGATTGGTTTATAACATTCAAGAATGCTGTTGATGAATGACAACGTTCATGAATGCTGTAGATGGTTTGATTTATTATATCGTTCGTCATATGCTATCGTGATAGTGGCCAACAGTTTTGGAAACGCTATTACATTTAGACGTTTTGAGTGTTATAAATCTGCTACAAAATTTCATATCTGAATATCCTGTGTATCACATACAAATAACCATAGAAATTCATGCTAAATCACAATTTTGATTTCAACAATTTCAATCGCAACTTCCATTTCGATCAATCAAGATATAGAAACGGTTTGCCAAAATATGAACATGTTTCATTAAAATATTCAAGATGTACAAAAAGTAGTTGTCATTAAAACATTCAAGATGTACAAAAAGTAGTTGTCATTAAAACATTCAAGATGTACAAAAAGTAGTTGTACGCCTAGTAGTCCAAAATAAACCATTCCATTTACAAAATATCTGTAGGCCAAAAAACTGTTCGATCGCCTCTTTCCTTCTAGCTATCCACAACCATCAAAAATTTATCCACCAACCTACACAAAATTGAGAAGAAAACACATTATTATATAAAAATAACCTTCTAACTTGTTCCTGTTGACCACATTTCTAACGAAGGCAAGCGTCAGTGGTAATATGTGCCAGAAAATATCAAAGGCAAAAATAAGACATAAATAACCATGAACATAACTTCTATTGGTTCCTATATTTTCTCCATGATTGCACAATTCTTACATATTTGTTAGTTTCCTTGAAATTCATACTAATGAGTCAGATGCTAATTCAGATATTAGCACAAGATGACTGGAAACATATCAAGAATTATTCACAATATTTAGTTATTATGGATAACAAGAAAAGTATCACACAGGTACTTATTAGGAATAGGTCTTTCATGCTTTTTGTCACTCTCCAGTTTCATTAACAGTTCACATATTCAGTTTATAATTTTTATTTCTCATCCATACTATTTAGATGATATTCTTCAGTTTCACTTGTAATACCTTCTCTAACTTGTTTCATCTGAATAAGATGCTGCAAGAGTTATAAAGGCTATGATCCAGACTAAACCTGATTCAATTAACTTCAATGTCATGGTACTCACAAAGAAACCAAAGTTCAGTTCCGAAGTTTTGGTGAGTATTACAATCTGCATTTGCTATAGGCTCTATACCAGGAAAATGCTCGAGTTTGGGGACACAGGATCTAATTAGTGTACTATCTATGTGGTTCACTAAATTATGATCATGGCTCATCTCGAAATTGTAATAATTGCTATTGACTGCTCAGCTAGTTTTGAGACAGGCTCGATAAAAGCTCCTTGGACTGTAAATGAACAATCATCTGGCATGATAGGCTCGAAAAAAACTCGAGTGATGAAGCTAGATGAGTACTCAATTCAGCTTCATTCCATTAGCTCGATTGTACCCATAAATTGAGCCAGATGGGCACATTGTATATGTATTTTTTTCTTTTTGAAAAAAAGAAGCTATCTCAGCTCATCATATTTTATCCAAAATTAAAATTGCTAATGATAATTTAGATGCAAAATAACCCAACTTAGGGTCTGACGGGGTTTCTCTCTACTTTTGTACACACACAAAGGTGGTTATTTTATGCAGTTTGTAATGAAGAAAAAAATTTAACTTTTCCTCTAGTGGGTAACTGGAGTATAAAAAATAGTTACCTTATGATTAATGTTGTCCAACTGATGGTAGAAAGAAAGCATCCATCACTTGCCGACATGGTAACTACGCACACTTATGATTAATATTGTCCAACGGGTGTGGATACGTTCCCATACTTTGACGGATTTGTTGTGGTTTGCCGAGGCAATTAACGATCCACTGCCAGTCTGGGCCTGAGTGAGAGATGTAATTAGGCCTTCATGGGCTGCGATTGACACGGTCTTGTTCTTTGACAAGTTCCAGAGCTACATATACTGTAACATTTTGCAAACGAAACAAACTACAATTAGAAGAGGTTTTTATCATAATAACAAGAAGCAAAGGCACAAAATATTGGAAGGAATGGAGTACCATACCATTCCTCGATCACATTTCCGGTGACATTCTTTAATCTAGAAGAGGAGGGCACCACCAAACCGTAGAAAGGACGTCGTTAGAAGGAACTTTACTTAAAAACTACAACAAGTTTAGGAACATGGATAAGGAATTAAATGCTCTCTCTTGCTTTCAGTGAACAGAATAATGGAATAAAACATGTAAGAAGGGTACAATTACGAACTATGTATAATTACTGTAAACATACCATCGAGAACTAAAATATTATGTTTCGTAGGTGCTTGCTTGGCCCATGAAACTAACTTGGACTTGTTAGGGTGTCGTTCCTGCCTTAAAAAGCATCAATCTTCACAAATATTTTTTTATTATTATGAAAATGTATATACATAAAGCCCCTTCTTTATTAAGGGACAAAAAAATCCAATTCACTAACACAAATTACCAAAATATATAAACCACCTATTCTATTTCTTTCCATGTAAGGATGGATTGGCTAATATCCCAACAATCGCTGAGAAAGCCTCAACTACTACCGTTCGAAGCAATTAGAAAAAACCTTTCACATACTTACTCAGACTCTGGATCGGCATGGTTCCCACCATGCTTATTCAAACTGATTGCTTATTCGATTTTTTTTTGGATCTATGAGAAACAAAAGATGATGATTCCCACCAAGCTTAGGCCTGATTGAAATATCCTTGGACCGCAGACTCACAATCATTAACAATATGATAATAAAAATTTCCACAGTTACATATTAAACAAAATAGTTAGTAAAACAAGTTATGGATAAAAGAGACTGAATTAACAAAAGAACTTATTCCAACTTCTATTTCTAATTTGTCAAATAAACATTTTTAGAACCTCATTATTCTTACCGTGACGAAGACCATGTCTGAACCATCCAGTGCTTCCTCAATCAACTCCTTGCTTTCTTGGGCAGCATTCATACCAATATCTGGATTCCCACCAGCACCAAGTCCCCTAGTCAGCTCCTGACCTATTTGCAACCGATGCTCAGGATATACTGGCGACATTCTTAGAGCTTGAATGTCCGTATTAACAATAAAAAACTCCACACCCTTCATTGAACTTGCAATCATTCTATTGACTGCATTTGAGCCCCCGCCACCTACTCCGATAACTTTGATCCTGGCTGCATTATAATTACTTGGAACTGATGCATCCATCAAATTTTCAATTGCATCACCAACTGAATTGCTCTATCTTGTGTCAATAACTGTCTTATTTCCCTCTCGGAGCAACGAAACTTCCGGATGATGATTCAAGAAAGGATCATTCTTGTTATATGAGTTTATGTGAGAGTTGGAAGAGCATCTAAAACGAGGATAATGTGAATTAGTCTCCTGCCCTAAGGATAAATTAGTAGTCTTCCCTAACCGAAAGAGGCACTCATTAAACATTTTGAGAGAGCTACTTCTTTTGGTTTGATTCTCTTTTCGAGCTGTCCCTCCAAAAAACTGACTATCAAAAAGACATGGTAGATGTGCTACCATTTTAACAGAGAGTGAAACCACTATTAAGAGCTTTAGAACCCAAAATTCCAAGTGTCAGCAGTCACATCAGAGTTTTTTTTGTCCTTCTAACATCTGACAGCTGAAACTAAAAAGGAACAAATGGTCAACTAACATCTTATGCAATTAAGAAAGGTGGAATTAAGCCAGAAAGTCCCAATCCAATGTAAGAAACTATTAGCAACTAGAAGAATAAATATAAAAGAGGTAGAGATATTGGAATAACTGTTGAGAGCTTGAAACCCCTTAAGTCTTGTGTGTTTTTTATGAAAGAAACCACCAGCCTAAACCATCAATACGGATAAGAACATTAAAGGCCCACAATTAGCATAATTATTTATGCAAATATAAGCTTGAACTTGAAAAATAAAATAAGAATAGCCATGTATACCAAAACCCAGGATAATGCATATATTAATATAACTTAATATGATAAAAATCAAAACCAAGACCAGGGATTTTGCATCGGCCCACATATACTACGAATAAATATATAAGATGGACGGCTATAAAACTTGTAAGCAAGAAACTAAAACAGACAAATTTGAATATAATATTTACAAAGCATTGTATTGTAATTACTGTTGAGAAATTTGAATATAATATTTACAAAGCATATGCAATAGACATGGTCACAGCAAAACACCACCACCAGTAATTACCAACAAACGACACAAATTTGGTGGTTATCTACCTATTTTGCCAACTTATTTTGTGTCTGCGTCAAATCTGACATGATGAAGATCAAAATTTAGAGTGCTATGCTTATAGGATAAAAACTTCTACACTTAACCAATACAGTTGAAGGCAAGTTCAAATAGGTAAATATGCACAAGGAAGCTTCTCGCATATTCTAAGCATGCCTAAGGCTGTAGTACCTTAATCTCTAACCAAGAACTCAGATATGATGAGGTGAAGGACCTGTAGAAATGTGAGGCCTTTATTAACGTCGATTAGGCTTGCCATTTTGGTGTTGCTAGAAGAAAGAGAACTAGATATAATGGTGTCCTTTAGGACATCATTAGATGTGGGCTACAGGAGATTACATAGGATACTTTGCAGTATCGACCGATACCGATATGTATCGGTCATAACCAATCTGTTTTGGCATCTCTTGATCTCTATCGATGCTGGTTTACATTGACCTTGAGCTCCTTTCTCTTATCAATATAGTAAAAAATAAATTAAAAGGAAGGAAATAAGTATGAAAGTGAGGAGTGTCGACACAATGATTAGTACTGATGGAAGATTCACATATGCTACAATATGTCGAGGCTACTATATGACTCCGTAAATCTTACTGATACTCAGTTAATCTCACTGACACACATGACAAATAACAACTTTTCCACCTTAGAGTATCTGTTATAAGTACTTGGATTTGGAAAATGTAACAAATTTGAAGATAAGTTTGAACTAATAAGATTTGTTAATAAGTGTTTGCTGAAATTAGGAATCTGCAATTAGGGTATTGAACCAGTTTTGGGTCTTGCAATTGTTTATTTATGATAGAAGATCCATGTTTTAGGAAGGAGGAGAATATGCTTGGATCCTTTTCTAACAAAGTATCGGTAAAATTTGAAGCTGCTACTGTTTTCCATTCCTTTTTTTGGTTTAATTAATAGAATCTTGGTAGTTTTATCTATCAGGCTGCAACAAATACTAAAAGTTGAAGTAATATCAAAGTTTGCGTATTTATACATAATGTGCAATCTGTCCCATATTTTGCTCATGTCATATTTAAAATTTTGCCCCATCATCTTGCATATCTGCTTTCAGATTTGCAGGATTGTTGACTGGCCATGCTTTTGATTTTGGTGAAAGTGGCCATTAAGCTTTTACTCGAAGATTTTGTATATGAGATTGATGAAGATGTAAAAGTTTCTCAGAAGATTTTGTACGTAGCCTCCTTCGAGGAGCTTGCGAGAAGTCATGTGCATTATTGTGACACCATCATTTGGGTGATGATATAATTACTGTTGGTCTTAGCTTGGGGGGGTTGGATTAAGTTGTCTACCCACTGAGATGGAACGAGTGTTGCTAAGAAAGGAGAAGCCATGGAAATTTTGAGATCTTCTAAGGTGGAGGATATTTCAGAGTGCAACAATGTTCTGGATATCTGTTTCTCATGATCAATTTTACTATCTTTTCTACTGTTCTCTAGCGGTACTCCAAAATCTGAACCAAAGTTTAGATCAAATTGCGAAATGTGGCTGGTTGTGGTGTCAACAATATTAGAGGTATCAGATCTAAGTGGTATACCAATTAAAACTTAAGAATCAAAAAAAAATCTTAGGCGAGGACTCCAATAAATCATGTGGTTTTTCCAATTTACAAGATTGAGTAAATAGGCATTACCTCGAACAAATTATAGCAGCAAATCAATGAACCAACAAGCTAGTTCTAATATTCAGTCTTCCAACGTCAATGCCGCATCATCAGAAAAGAATAGAGACTTAAATAAGAGAGGCTTTCTGACCTTACTGAGAGAGTTTTGATCCTCGAAGAATCCATCAGAAGCGGCAGACCTCTCGTGCCTCGAGATAAAAAATCGATCGAACATCAATACAAAAAAGTAGGTTAGGGTTTCTAGAAGGAGACAGGGGGTTAGGGTTTCCCGAAGGGGATGGGGGTTTAGGGTTAGTGATGATGCGAAGGAGGAGAGGACGCGAGCCGCTGAATGGTAGAGGAGATGGTGGAGGAGGTTTTGAGCTCCGTCGCCGGTAGTGGAGGAGATCTTGGGCTGACACAGGCGTCCCCAACGGTGGCAGTAGAGGGGGCGAAGGGGAAAAAGAGGACTTTTCAGACGAAGAGGAAGGTGGCAAGGCTCCGATGGTCGATGAGAACTGCTGCTGCACCTCTTCTTTGGTTGCTCGGTCGAAGCATACAGATAACGACCGATTCCATACACTTCATATGCAAATCAAGAAAACCCCAAATTAGAAACCCTAGAAAAAAGAAACTGAGAAGAGAGGAGAGAGGAAGAGAAGTGAGGGATTCACCAGCAGCCGTGAAGAGCAGATAAGAAGATTGGGAAAGAGACCAGTGCCCAGAGCATGGTTGAATGAAATCTTATTTTATTTTTTCGCCAGAAGCAATGTAGCCAAATTGTACTTACCTTCCAAATTTTGATAGAAAATGAAGAAAAAAATTAAAACATTACATTTCGTTGCTATAGGTAAAAATTTTGTAGGTCCAAATTATACTTACCGTCCAAATTTTTGGCAAAATTTCAAACGGTAAAATGAAAAAAGATTCAACAGCATTCAGAAAACGCTATGGATAGATATTTTTATACCACTACAAAAAAAATGCTATTGTTGATAACATTCTATAGCGGAGACACTTGAACGCTATAAAAAACTGCTATTGTAGGTCATATTTGTTGTAGTGTGGGCTCACAAAGAACACATGACGACGGAGATATCATTATCTCTTATGTTAAGTGTCCGTGTTAGCTTGAAATCAAGTATACATGTGAGCCCTTCTTTGGAAATTAAATTTACTTATGCCAATTCTTTTAGGCCTATCAGAGTTATAGATTTTTTCGGTAATCTAGTATAACGCTAATTGCCTCTAAAGGCTTGTATAAGTAAGAGTGTATAGAGTGAGTATATCGTAGTACCTAGAGTGTATAGAGTGAGTATCCTAGTAGTATATAAGATATTTTTGAAATTGGGTAATTATTAAGGTAAGTTTGGGGTTTAATTTAAAGTAGAGTGTATCCTCCCTACTCCCCTTCTTCTCATTCAGGTCATCTGGCCTCCTATTCTGCATCATATGATAACCACCTCAACCAAAGCCTAGAGAAGAGTATGAAAATATTAATATTAACCAAGGTTCACAGTATCGGTATCGGAGTCGGTATCATTTACGGTTGATATACCATGAATCTCATGGCTTCCTCTACCAGAGCAAAATATAAAACCAAACGTGAAGCAGAGCTTCATATTCAAAACATCAGAAGTAAAAAGTTTTCAATTGGTGGTAGGGCGAGCCAGAATCCATTGACGGAGATCATCAAGAGATTCAGGGTATGTCGACGAGCTCGACCCAGAGAGTACCCCGTGCACCTCCTCATCCCACCGTCGATCTACCCAACCAGGAATCTCTGACTTGCCATCACCATCCATTGGTACGTCGACGCCTGTGACTCTAGATGTTGCCGGCCCATCGTCCGTTCTGCCAGCGGATCATGCAATTACTCCATGGTGGTCCCCGAAATATCCACGGGTTCAGTTTCGTTCGGTTACTAGTGAGTACATTCACGGACCCGCGGATCCTCCAACGCCACCAAAGAGATCGGCATGGGAGTTTAGACGGGAGTTAAGGCCCACGGGTAAGCTATAAGTAAATTTGTATTTATAAGTTAATTTATTAAATTTATTTTATTTATTCAAGTAAATAATCCAGTCGTTGCTTTATTGTAGGTTTTTTCTGTGGGATTCTACCAGGGAGCTAGGGCTCATTATTAGACAAAACTTCCATGGCCCCTACCTCAATTTTAGTGAGGTGCCCCCATAGTCGTGGTACATCTGGCTCGACCAGATGGTATATATATATCTTGTTATTACTTAATTATTAATTATTCTTTAATCTACCATTTTTTTAATTAATTGATATTGAAATTTGTATGTCAGTTGATATTCTGGTGGCCCCCTATTTCGAGGCGGAGATCACCAAGACCTACAAGAAAGTCGTCGGAAAGAAGCTGCGGGACGCAAAGGATGACATCCGTAGGGGAAAGAAGAGCTGGCTTTGGGACGAGTTCTATGAGAAGATGATGGAAAAGATAGATAATCCTTTGTTCAAGGAGAAATCGTTGAAGGAGAAGGCGAATTGACAGGCCGTAGGTCTGCATACGGGAGGATCGAGGCCCCATGCAGCGACACTTGGAGATCTTGTGAGATACCAAAAAATACTTTATTTTTCTACTACATATTCAGTACTATTAATCTACGAAGTGAATTATATTTTATGAATATTTCGTTCGTAGGCCACAATGGCGGCAAAGGAACGAAAAGATCCATGCTCGGTCACTTTGTGTGATGTATTCGAGCGTACGCATAAGAGGAAGAAGGACGGTACCTTTGTCGATGAAAGGGCCAAGCAGACTCATGTAAGTATTTAAATTTATGAGATTTATGTTGGAATTAAAATTATTTTAGTTTATAATTTTTGTGACAATAGTGTGTGGCCTTAGAATTTAGACTATAACTAAGGAATACTTATAGTAAACTAAATACATTCATTGGATAGGCTAGGTATCGTAAGGCAATTAGGACGGTTCAGCCCCCTGTTGCCAAGGGTATCGACGAATCGACGTCCGCCCAGACGTCCACTTCCATGACCGCTCGCTTCGACGATATTTTTATGGAAGCCGCCGACGGAATAAGGAAAGGCGGGCGCGTCTACGGCACCGGCTCCTTGTTGCAGTCGCAGACGTCTTCGAGACTTCCACCTCCAATGCCTCCTACTCCTGCGACTCCGGTCGACGAGGATGTGAGGACACATCTTAGGTCTCTAACCACGACGGTGACGTCCATGCAGCTGCAGATGACCCGAATTGTATCGAAGTTACCGTGTTCTTTTACTGCTCCGGGTCCTTCTGCTCTTGCTCCTGGTCATGCTCCCGGTCCTTCTTCCGTCGGCTGCGCTTCTTTTGATCCAACTGCCGCTTTACTACCGGCATCGTCTACGATTCACCTCTTTGACATGATGTCGTCGGCAGAGCTACGCCGAGTTCCACATCACATATTTGATGGCCTACCGGATCATGTCGTTGAGGGGTACTTCGTAAAGCGCAGCTGGCACCACTAGAAAATCAAGATAATATATGATAGTTTTTTGTGTATTTGGATGTTGAAAAATTTGGATAGTTTGGAGTTGTCGTAGATAATTTTGAGTTATTTTTGTGATATTGTGAATGATATTGTATGATATTGGATAATTTTACTTTGGAGTTGGTGTGATAAGTTTGAGTTGTTTTGGATATTTTGTTGTGGAAAATATTGGATATTGTGTGATATTATGAATGGCTAATTGTGTGAACAAGGAATACTGTAATTTCAGGGTTTTTTTGGAGAAAATATTCCAGTTAGAGACGGACTACCGAAAGACAAGCGACGGATATTCCGTCGCTAAGCTTATGGAAGTTTTCTCATTTGCAGTTAGCGACGGATGGTAACCATGTAGCGACGGCTTTCCGTCACTAAGCTTCTAGAAATTTATATATATTCAGTTAGCAATGACTGGCGATGGTTAAGCAACTGAAATTTCGTCGCTAAGCTTCTGGAAAATTTTTGGGTGGCTCACATATCGCCGGATAGCGACAGATTAGAGACTGATTGGCGACCAGCTTGCGTATCAGAAATTCTGTGATACGCATATACCGACGTATTAGCAACTAAATTATCCGTTGCCAAATAGTCGCTACAGTCAAAATTGAGTATCAAAAATTCTCTGATACGCATATGTAGAAGCATGGAATTTCAGAACCAGAAATCCTATGCACCTAACACTACATGCGCCAGGAAGCTCAGATGAAGTACTTGGCACAGCAAACAGCAAAAGCTTAGACATTAAAAGAAGATTTTTATTTCATATAAAAGTCTATTACATGTCTAAAAAAGGCTGTACAAAGAAGAACTTCTACAAAAAAAAAGACCCTAAGTCTACAGCCAGGCGCAGCAACCACCATGCGCTCTCAAACGGGTGCGTCTCGCCATGCGCTCTCAAACAGGCGCATCTCTTCGGCGTCTCAATTTGGCGCATCACTTCAGTGTCTCAGCCAGGTGCATCGCTTCAGCAGCTCAGTTATGTGCCGTCCTTCAGCGTCTCAGTCAGGCGCATCTCTTCAAGAGCCTCAGTTATGTGCATCATGAAGTCTCAGCATATGCGCCTTACCTCGACCCGATCAAATGCTTCGACTAATGAAGCATTTATTGAGAAGAACGAGGGTGGGCAATCAACCCCCTAGCTGGAGGAAGAGCTCTCCAAAGCCCAAAGGAAGAGGAGAGCATTGCAATTAACCCGCGACAAAAAGGAGGCTTTCAACACAACCAGAATGGGCAACACCCACTGTGACAGAGGAAAGAGCCTCCAAAGCCGGGGTACCGTAATTTTGATCTACGGCTCTTCCAGCATAACGGGGACGAGGCTCGAGCATCCCGATTTTTGGATGCAACAGGCACCTTCCGTCTGCCTCAGGAGCCCTCGACTCTGACTTTTGGATGTAACAGTCACCTTCACGAGTGCATCAATGAAGAACAAGTCATCACATCTTCACCCTCGGGAGCACTCGTCAACAGAATGTGCTCGAGCAAACAAGTTCATTCGGGGGGACGTAAGAGAACGAGAAGCAAACTCTCTCCTTGCCACTATTTATAGGCCAGAAAAATCAAACCCATGCGCCAAGTGGCGGGCTCTCCGAATCCCTTGCAATGAATTTGCATTAATGGTGATGAATCTGACGCTTCGAATTTAGCCAAGTCAAAAACGGCTATTTAAAGCACTCAAAGAACGTAACAGTCGGGCCAATAAATACGTGTCATGCAAATGGATGCGCCGGTCAGACCGCACATCATACTGACGCACCCACCAGCACCAAGCGCCTTATAAGGATGCGCCCATGCGTCCCCATGTGCCTAGTGGAACGCAGATCGACGCACCCACTCAACAACCCATCACCCGTCAAAGAACATTAAATGGTGGAGACTGACAGGATAGTAGCATGTCCCCCGAGGACTGGACAGTTGACAGCTTTTTCAGAAGACGAAGCGTCACTGACGTCGGCATCATCATTACTTCCTTACGACGGTTACAAGCCACGTGGCCGCCCAACCATTTTGCATGCACCTCCGTAGCCATGTGCCTAAATCTCTGCAAGCGCCTCAAAAGCCATGCGCCTCAGACTTTTCTCTGATCCCTAAAGACAGAGGTCAAGTCACTACTGAAGCCCCGCATGCGCCTCAAAAGCCATGCGCCCAGACTGGTTCGTGACTCCTAAAGGTTACAAGCCAAAGTCTCCTCATGCGCCTAATCCCAGGCACTTCCTATCAGATCACTCCCCACCAAATCCGAGATCTCCGAGCCTTGGACCTACGACACCTGTCCTTTGACTCGATTCAGCCTAAGAAAGGGTGCTAATCACCCAAGATCTCAGCAACTGAAAGATCCTCTCCATTGCTACATGTCAGCTCGGCCGCAGCCCACAAAGGTAACATGAAGGGTTTAACTCCTAAATCAGAGTGCATCGTCCATGCGCCTCCATCAGCAATCACCACGTGGCATCCCTACAAACCGGCGCATCCTACATATGCGCGCATGAGCAGCCAGCCTGTAGACTATAAATAGAGGGATCATTTCCTTCTGAAAAAGAGGAAAGACATACGAACATACACAAAGAGAGGCAGATACAGACACCCAACGTCTTCTTCCTCTCTGTGAGCTCCAGTACCCAGAGCAACTCAGACCTTTAGAGAACCGATAATCGTCGTCAGATCATCAACGGAGTCAACGCATTACCACTCGCTCCATCGGCACAAGGGACCCAGATAAACAAAAGTGTACTCCTAGGACTCCATCTAAGTCCTGCATTGTAACACTGTTCTGTTTGTAATTAAAATTTGCAATCAAAAGATTTTAATGGCAAAAGAGCTGGCAACTCTGCTGGGGACCTCTTTCTCCTCCACTGAGAAAGCTGTGTCGCAATCCGACGACGTGAAGGTGGGCTCCTCCCACAAGACGCTGGTCGTACGCCTCAATCAACAGGCGTATGAGGAGTTCATCTCTAAAGGCAGCGCAAGTCCTTCGAAGCGACTGCCAAAGCCGAAGAAGACTCGCCAAGTCTGGGTGCGCAAGGTCGAGGCCCCTGGCACAACCACTGAAGGGGATGCGCCGATACAGTCCACCCTTCTCGCTGATGACCTCAGCAGCCAGGATGCGCCCACCGATGCGTCACATCTCTCGAGAAAGCGTGGTGCTGACCCCATTCCCCAGCCATCTCCTTCTCAGACAAGGAAGATGTACCGACGGAACAAGGGTACAGCTAATGCCCTGTGCATCACCTCTGATGCGCCACAGAAGGCTTCTGTCTTTGACAGACTCACTCGCTGTTGTAGCGAGAAGAATTTGGACTCTGAGTACTATGCACCCTAACAGGCTGGTACGAAGAGGTCCAAGACAGTACGGACGATGCACCTCAAACGTGCTATGCCGACAGCAAACCAGGAGCATGCACTCACAATCATGTGTGCTGCTGATGGTAAGCTGTATAAGGTCGACTCGGGTGCTTCTGTGCCAGAAACGAGCCGACCATCAAAGTTCTCGTATCACTTGGGCGCATCTGCTGCGTTCGCAACCAAGTCGAGCAAAGCAAACCCTGTGGTCTGGAACTCCCGCACCTCCATTGGTTGTGCGTCTGAGGTTCGTTCAAGTTACTGTAAATATTGTTCCCCCACTACTGATATGAGCACATGTTTTACGTTAGATCAGGGGGCACAGCATTCACTTAACCACCCTGGCACTTGGCCTTGCTATGCGCCTTTTGGGGGTGCGAAGGTGGCACTCTCCCACAATACGCCCTTCACAGGGCACGCCTGTGCTGTAGTCACCATCAACTGTTGTTGCAAAACAGCAGTCCCACCACTAAAAAAGTTGGTGTTCCAGCGGCTGCAATCATCAACACCTCTCCAACATCTCCTCGGGAAGAAGGTGTCAGCGGAAATATAGCCAGAACTATAGGTTGCTTCCTGCAATATAGTCTCCAACTCCCCATCAATTTGGAAGGCGACTAGTAGCTCCTCGACTGTGTCCTCATCCAAGAGCCAACCAAGGAAAGCCAAGACGACTGTCCCGTCCTCTGGAGTGTTTGAAGACACTCGGGGAAGAAAGAAGATCTTGGAGGAAGCTGGGGGTAGTCAAACCCCTCCTCCTTCTGAAGGCGAAGACGTCCTCCAGAACATAGCTGGGGGTAGCCAAGTCCTTGCTGATCGTCCTCCTGAAGACGAATATGTCCTCCAGAGCACAGATGAGGGTAGCCAAGTCCTTTCCGAAGGCGAAGATATCCTCCAGGACATAGCTGGGGGTAGCCAAGACGAAGCTCCAGGAGGGGCAACTCCCCTACAGGAAAGTGAGGCCGAAAGTGAAGCCTCAACCGATCCATCTACTTCCAGTCGTATCATGACAGTATACATGACTAGGGGTGATGCCGAGCTAGATGCGCTGCCAGCAGACCTTGTCCAGCGCATGGATACCTTGGAGGGAGGACTCAAAACCCTCTCTGTCTCCATACAAACACTGACTCAAGCGGTGTTCGAGATACGGTCAGCTTTGGCCAGGGCACCGTCTACTGGTCCTGACCCAGGGGCCAATGGAGAATCAAGTATACCCCTTCAACGGGTATCCTTGGATATAGATCGCCGCGAGGCACCTTGGACGTCAGAGCCATCAAATGCTCAACTCCAGGCTGTACCACCTTCCCCGACTTCTAGCTCTACGGAAGACGTGGTCGAGATGATCAGGGAATTACGCGAGCGCATTGAGTCCAAGAACAGACAGGAGGAGCGCCAGAAGATGAGGATCCCACAACCATATCCCCTCGAATGGAACAAAGTGGTTTATCCTCCCAAGTATTAACCATAGACATTGACGTCATACGACGGGAAGGACTCTCCGCGCCGCTATCTAATGTACTTCCAGTCTCAAACGGGACATCTCCCGAAGGAAGACGCACTACTCACCAGCATATTTGTCGAAGAGTTGAAAGAAGTAGCTTACGACTGGTACTGCAGTCTCCCCGACAAATCCATATCTTCCTTCAACGACTTGACGCGTCTCTTTCTCGATCGTTTCTACGACGGAGGGAAGGACATGACAATGGCGTCCCGCATAGAGGTGCGTCAGAAGGAGAAGGAGATGGTTCGAGCATTCATCGAACGTTTCCGACAAGCCTGTTTCAGGTTGCCCCCGGGTATGCTAGAACATGCACTCCTCTCCTCCTGTAGCATGAACATGCTGCCTGCAATCAAACTTTGGCTCAACTCTACTTCTCCTTCCGACTGGAGTTCCTTGATCATCGAGGCCGAAGCAGCTGAAAAGAAGGCATCCAATGCTCGTCTTCTGGGAGTCAGTTTCCCTGCCTTTGAGGATAAGGGAAAATGGCCCGCAGCCAACAACCCTGGACGAGAGACGAAAGAAAAGCAGGCGTTGACTGTCAATACCTCCAAAGGTGCATCATCACCCACTCAGAAGCCTCCACTTGCACCAAGGCCAAAGGAGGTTTATTCTTTCAACGATGAAGACACCCTACAACTCTTCAAGATATTGAACTAGGGTGACAAGATCAAGTTGTCGGACCCAAAATGTCCCGACGAGGTTGGAAAAGTGGACCATCCGAGCTACTGTCACTACCATCGGTTTATCGGACATCCAACTAAGGACTGCTACGTCCTCAAGAACTACATCCAGCGCATGATCAATGCGGATGTTATCTCTATCGACTACGAGGAAAAAACGGTCTCGACCAACCTGGTGTCACTCCAATTTGGTACCTTGTCGCCAACCACAATGCAAGATGGTGTCGTCCCCATCCCAAAGGCGACAATGGATGTGGTCAATCTACCACCTACTCGTGACAACGTGAGTGGACTCATCCCATTCACCGCATCTCGGGGAGAGATCTTATGGGTTCATCCCGATCTCGTCTCCGAGTTTACTCAATCGGGGGTACGCTCTACCTCCAAAGCTAAGGGTAAGAAGATCAAGTCTTGTCGCATGGTCTCTTCCTCCGTGGAGGAGGCTCTTCCTATATAAACCCGTTTGTAGCTGAACGTCCAACCCAACGAAGCTGCAATTGAGGTGGTGCCTCCCTGTATTGCCCCTGCTGCCGAAAAAGGAGGTCCATCCAAAGCTCCAGCAGCCAATAAACAGACGCATGTAGAGGCCCATTTCGAAAAGCCTCTACGAAGGGAAAATACTTTGGGGCTAGCCAAGCCCCATAACTTCGACATACTGGCACAACTTGCCAGTACTCCTGCCCGTCTATCTCTGTTTGAGCTTCTTCGTCTTTCCAAGGACACTCGTGAAGCTCTCTGTGAAGCCCTGAAGGATGCTGAATCCTTCATCAGTCAGGTCAAGCAGCCTGAGGATACCCCGACTACATGTGCGTACTGCCATTATGTGGATAAGGTTATCCCCAACATAACCTTTACCCAACAAGACATGCTGCTCAAGCACAACCGACACAACAGACCACTATATTACACAGGGTATGTCGGTTCTGTTAAGGTGAAACGGATTCAGATCGATCCAGGGTCTTCCCTCAGCATCATCCCGAAGATGCAACTCTCAACACTGGGGATCCCAATATACTGTCTGGCGTCTTCCAACACCACAATCAGCGGCTTCAATGCTAGCAAAAGCGAGCCGCTGGGCAAAATACGGCTGAAGTGTCATATCGGTAACCTCAGAACCGAGGTGACTTGCTATGTCGTGGATGCTAACGTCAACTACAACCTCTTACTAGGTCATCCGTAGCTGTACGAGTACATGGTGGTACCATCCACACTCCACCAATGTATGAAGTACGTGTCCACCAACGATATCATCCGGACGGAGTTCGCGGACATTGACCCTTTCAAGGGGATCGAAGCCTACTTCACTGATTCTACCATGTACAAGTCGCCCGACGAAGGGGAAGCCAATGATGCTGACGATGAAGCAGAAACAACAGCAGAGCCGGACATAGAGCCAGAGGTGATTCCCGACGCTCCTTTGAAAATTTGACTCAAAGGGAAACTGCCTCAGATGCTGCCTCCCATGACCATCAAGCTACCTGAAAAAGCACCAAATGCTCTAGGTAGAACACCTACTGAAGCTCTCTTGAAGATACAGCTCAAGGGAAAGCCGCCCCAAACATCGGCTCCCCTTGTGGCAAAACTACAAGGGAAGGTACCAATCACTGAAGGCACAGTTGAGGCACCTCTGAAGGTGCGTCTTAAAGGCAAGCCTCCACAATCATCCGTCTCATCCAAGCTGCCGAAGAAGGCCCACATAGCCCTCTCAGACCCCATGGTCAAAGCTGCGGTGGACTCTTCCGATCCAACCCCAGTTCTCAAAGATGAAGAGCTAGGGAAATATATATCTGCTGATGTAAATGCACCCTCTTTAGACAATGTAATCCCGTGGGACAAAATCTCGTGTTTCATCAATAATAGAGTATCTTTTAATTATTCTAGTCTTCTACATTGAAATGTCATGTATACATTAGATAACGCTCTACGGTCGTTGCAAACACAAATAACGATCGTCAATCATGTAAATCGAGTAGTCCCGTCCAAAGGGGTCTATTTTGTAGTCCCACCACGGAATCGAGACGAAGAATCCATCATCTTCGATAAAGTCGAGCGTCATCAAGACCTTCCGCCACTCGAGCAAGAACCAGATACCGGCAGAATACAAGTCTATCAGTACACAGACAAGGCAAAGTACCTCATCCAAAAGATGGGTTACGACCTAAAAAGCAACAAAAGCCTGAACTATGGCAAGGGTCGACGTCTTCCTCTCCGGCTCCCAATACCTAAAGGAAAGCCGCAGGATTACTATCATCGAACTCGACGGGGGGTAGGCTATGTAACGCCACCGTCAACTCCAGAGAGTTCGGAGGCAGAAGAAGTAGAGCATTCTCATTCGTCCGAAGCATCAACTTGGGATTCTGATACAAGTATCGGCTCAGTCTTCAAGAAGGTGCTATCAGCCAACAGGGCATCTGCATAATCTCAAGAAGATGAAGGCGAAGACCAAACGCTAGAATTCTTCGAGGAAGAACCTTGGGCTCAATGCCTAGGAGCTCAGTGGGAGTCTCGTTTTGAATTACGCGAACCCTCTACCGAAGACGAAGTCGAACAGATAGACCTTGGGGATGGATCTTCTTCCAAACCCATCTTCATCAGCAAAAGCCTAAAAGGAGAAGACCGGGAATCTTTAGTCCAATTGGCTAAAGAATATATCGACGTCTTCGCTTGGAGTTACGAGGATATGCCGGGACTTGATCCTCAGATCGCGATGCATAGGCTCAACATCTTACCTGATGCCAAGCCTATAAAGCATCAACAGCGATATTTTTGTCTGGACATCATGAACGCTATCGATCAAGAGGTAGACAAACTTCTGACCAGCGGGTTTATCCGCGAAGAACAACACCCGGACTGGGTGGCCAATGTCATCCCTGTCACCAAGAAGAATGGGAAGATACGAGTCTGCATCGACTTCAAGGACCTCAACACCGCTTGTCCGAAGGACGAATTCCCGCTTCCAATCACTGACGTAATGATCGATAATACATGTAGCTTCGAACGTATGTCTTTCATGGACGAATATTTGGGCTACAATCAGATCAAGATGTTTCTCGATGACGTAAAACACACATCATTCAGGATACCGAAGGTAGTTTTCTGCTACACAGTGATGCCCTTTGGCTTGAAGAATGCTGGTGCTACATACCAACGAGCTATGAGTACCATTTTTCATCAACATCTTCGTAAAATAGTCGAATGCTATGTTGATGATATTGCTGTCAAGAGTCGTCTCAAAGGTGATCACCTACAAGACCTGAAGACAGTCTTCGATCTCAAGCAAGCGCATCAACTCAAGATGAACCCTGCAAAATCCTTTCTTGGGATTTCTAGAAAAAAGTTCTTGGGCTTCATTATTATGGCAAAAGACATTCATGTCGATCCCGAGAAGACCAAGGCTATCTTTGATATGGACCCTCCGAAGAACCTCCGAGAACTTCGAGGCCTACAGGGGCGTCTGGCATACATCCGAAGGTTTATAGCAAACCTTTCCGAAAAATGCCAACCCTTCACCCAGCTCATGAAGAAGGGAGTCTCCTACGTCCGGACAGAAGAATGCAATCAAGCTTTCGACGATATCAAAGCTTACCTGACAAGCCCGCCCATCCTGGTGGCACCTGTCACCGACAAACCATTTCTTCTCTACGTTCGTGCCATGGATCATTCCTTCGATGCTCTGCTGGCTCAGAACAGCGATGCGGGCTACGAGCAAGCTATCTACTACCTCAGTAGGACACTGATCGGGATCGAACACCGGTACAACCCCGTTAAAAAGGAGTGTCTAGCTTTGGTGTTCGCCATCCAGAAGACTCGCCGTTATGTCTCGGGCCAGACCATTTATGTCATCTCCCGAGTTAATCCACTCAGGGTTCTCATGACGAAGCCAGGATCATTGAACTCCCGGCTAGCTACATGGGCGATCCTGTTGACGCCGTACAACATGCTGTTCGTTCTACAAAAAGCTGTCAAGGGTCAAGCTCTAGCCGACTTTTTAGCCGTGCACCCCATCCAAGAGTCCTCCAGACTCTATGAAGACATCCCGGATGAGGTCCAAGAATCAAATGTTATTGAAGAATGCTCCGTCTGGCGGATGCGTTTCGATGGCGCTTCCAGAACAGGCCCTAAAGGCCAAATCATCGCCGGAGTGGGGGTAGTCTTAGTCTTCCCCGATCAGCTGGTCGTCCAACGTGCTTACTCCCTTTCGAAGTCGTGCTCTAACAATATTGCCGAGTACAATGCTCTCATCATAGGACTCCAACTGGCACAACAGCTGGAAGTGGATCATCTGGAAGCCTACGATGACTCAAAACTCATCGTTAACCAGATCAGAGGACAATACGAAGTTCGCCATGAAGATCTGGTTCCCTACAATGAAGTTGTATTGAACATTATTGCAACCTTCACCAAGTTCTTTATTGAACATGTACCTCGATTACAAAACCTGGAGGCTGACGCTCTGGCTGGCCTCGCAACCTCATTGGCAGCACCCTTCGGGACTCAGCACTACGTCATGGTAGTTGGTCGAGACTTGGTCTGTCCTAAAAACAACCTGTGCTCACAAATGGCCCATGCCATGTCAATACGTGCTGGTATTAATGTCCGAGACTGGAGGTTCCTGTTCATCGACTTTGCTGTCTACGGAATTCTCCCAGAAGACCCAAAAGAAGTCGTCTCAGTCAGGAGGCGTTCCCTTCGATTCTATTACGATACAGCTACTAAAATGCTGTATCGACGCTCCAACGATGGACTTCTCCTTCGATGTTTATCCAACGAAAAAGCAGTCGAAGCCCTTCGAGAAGCTCATGATGGAACTTACGAGGCTCATCAACTTAGGCCTAAGTTGTAGGATCTACTGTGACACATGGGTTACTACTGGCCAGCCATGGCAGCCGACGCTGTCCACTATGCTAAGAAGTGCCATGCCTGTTAGATCCACGCCGACTTCATCCATACACCGTCGGTGTAACACCCAATTTTCTAAATGAGGGTATTTTTGTCATTTTTGGGGTTATTTGAATTTATTAGAATTTATTTGAATTTATGAGAATTTTTAGGATTTATTTTAGAATTATTGAATGAAGGTTGACTAGGTTGACTTTGACTAGCTTTGACTTGGTAAGCTAACCCTAGTTGAGTTGGACTTGGTTAGATTATGAGATCCTAGGTTAATTTGAGTTAACCATATTCTAGTTATTAAAATTAATTAGGAAATAGAGATTAGAATAGAAAGTTTTAGACATAAGTCATGACTTGTGATTTGAACCATTGATTAATGACTAAGCCCAATCCATTAGCCATGTAACCAAACCCTAGCCCTATTCCAACAGCCCATTTGGCCGACCACATGATCCCCCCTCTATTTAATGCTCCTCAAAGTTAGGGCTAGCCTCCATTAGAAATTTTGTAAAGTTTTAGAAAGAGGTAAGTCTCCATCTTCATTAAATCCTATAAAATCCATTTCAATTTCTTTTCCACCCAAATCAATTGCATTAGGTTCTAAAATTAGTATACTTGTTGTTGGTATTGAGTATTTTCAGGAAAGAATCAATTTGAAGGAATTTGATAGCTTGAGGAACCACTTTCATTTGAGGATTTTGAGCCTTTGCACATCTATAGGTAAATTCTATTCTACACCATAGAATTCTAATTTTATTGCATATCTACGAAGCCCTAGGCCTAACCTAACAGTAGGACTAGCTAACCCTAGTTTTCGTGTCCTTTTTGTGTCCTATTTGGACACGTATCAGTCGTACGGTGCAAGTGTTTGATGAAATGCCCCAATGGGCATTTCGATTGATTTTTAGGAAAGTAAATGAATAGAAAATTAGGTTTTTACATTGCTTATGGGTTTCCAGTGTCTTGGTATGGTTTTCGTGTCGTGTCGAGTCACCACAGACACGTGAACATGCTGACACGCGCGCGCATGCACGGGCACTGTAGCTGTCCTGCTACTCGGGCTCTGTAGCACCGCGGACACGACGTGTCAATACATGAGAATTGACACACACTGAGGGGCACTGTCTGACACCACGTGTGTCAAGTCTCAGAGCCTCTCGTGTCGTGTCGGACACGCACGAGGCAGTGTATTGGTTTTGAACCGAATCGACTGCTGTCGATTTCCAGCACTGATACGCGTGTCGTATCGTACGCACGCGTATCGTGGACACGTGTCAGGATGTCCTAGCCCTAGCCCTAGTCCTAGTCGACACTGGGACACGACTACGAGGTCTGTGTCGTGTCGTGTCGTGTGCACGAGCACTGTGAACACGTATACGAAGATTGGTCCACTGCATTGTGTCCTAGTTTTCGATTTGGGTTCTTAACTGATTGGACACGTTTGTGTCCACTTAGGTGGACACAAACACACTGAGGGATACGTACACTATAGGTACTTGCATTACCAACCTTTGGTTTGGTGTTTTAACTTGTTTTCGATGATGAATTCTCAATTTCCTAATTTTTCCTGATACCTAAATATCAGTCACATTTCTTTACTGTTTTTCCAGTTTTTAATATGAATTTTGACATCGAATTTGATCTATTTTTTCACTGTTAATTAGTATGGTTTAAACCCTAATGTGGTACACCTATATGTGTTCTAATTGTGTGTCGAAATTGGGATGAATTGGTTTTGGTTTGGGGCTTAAATCTGAGAGTAAATGTTTGGACTGAACTGGGTTCCTATTTCTTTACTATTAGTTCATTTCACCCCCTTAACTGAGTTTTAATAAACTGAATTAATGAATTTTCAATATATAAATCTGAGATTGAATGAATGTTGTTGAATAGCTCACTTGTTACATTACCTTGACTGAAAACTGGGTTTTGGGTGACTGATTTAAACTGGGAATTGGTTAAACTGAAATGAATGTTTGTTAAATTCCAGATTTCATCATGATTGGTTAGTTCATTTGTTTTGGATTGATTTCCCTTCCTCCCTAAAACTGAGTTTGTGTCCTTAATGAACTATGTAATACTTCACTGATTTTTCATAATGTGTGCCACTGTTTTCTTTCACTGAGTTCATGGCTGTGCACACTGATTTTAGGTTCACATAGCACCACACTTACGTATCCACTCACCCACTCACTCTCATGTTACACTAGTCTAACGCACACACACCTTCATGCCTCACTAGCACACACACAAGTTCACACCTATGTATCACTCACTCTCTTGACACCTCACTTCACTCATGACACACACACACATGTACACCACATCCCTTCCTATTCTTAATGTAAATATATATGTGAAATGTATATATAGATAATAAATGTATATTGTAGGTATACCTATATTCTAATGTGTGTTACCATACTATATTAATATGGGTATATATAAATATGATTGTATGGTATACATATAATAGCCTATATGTTATGTGTAGGCTATATTATATTATATTATATAGCTATGTCAATATGTATATTGTTTTAGATATAGATAATATCTTGTATTTGTGATTTATGGTTAGCTTAGGCTTGGTATTGCCTATTAGCCTATGGCCTAGTCTCTTAGCCTATGGCCTATGTGTGTGTCTGCTTGACTAGTGAGCCTATATTAGACTTGTTTAGCCTTGTTTAGACTAGTATGGACTAGTGAGGCCTAGAATAGACTATTTAGACTTGTTTGACCTAGTTTAGACTTGTTGGACCTAGTTGACCATAGTTGACCTAGGTTTGACTTCTTGGTTGACCAAGGTTGACCAAGAGTTGACTTTGGCCTAGATTGACCTAGATTCATTTAGAATGCATTGAATTGCATCTTGTTATCATTTTAGACTTGTTGTGACTTGTGCTGTTCTGATTAGGAGCTAGACACCTCTCCTCGGACAGCACATTTCATCCGGACACTAAGATACAGGCGAGTACATTCTCTGATCATTTTATCTCCTGCTTAGAATTATTTTCCTGCATTAAATTACTTTACTTGATACTGTCACGTTGGTCACACGGATTAGTACTATATGGATCCCTTCTTGAGATGTTATCCCTTCAGGTAGCATCGGGTACTACATGTTCTGTGCGTTTTACTTACATGGCGTATCACTATGCTTCATTGGTTCATTGATCACTTATGACAAATACTCTTATGATCACAGAGTCTTCCTTGAATCCTTATCCCATTTATTGGGTATCCTAGAATATCCTAGAATTCCCGTTTATGGGACATCCATGTACCACCCTTCGAGGGCCTTTGCATGGAATCATAACATAACCTGGTTGGATCCTTGTGTATTGATTGGGGATACGGGAGAGTAGAAGTAGACATGTGAATATTATCCAAGTAGTGTAGCATCAGAATCTTTCCATAGTGTAGCATCAGAATCTCCTATGCCATTTACATGTCTATATTGTACTCTGACTCACTAGCCACTGTTAGTCTCTATTTATAGTAGATATTTCTATTACAGCTCTCTCTCTCTCTGCTTACATACTGTATTTCCTTCAGTATCTATATCTTACTTTCTGCATGATTATATTTTCTAACCGGCTATGAACTGTTGAGATGTATTGTGCTCGCTCCTGTCCTGACTAGACCTGTTAAAAATATTACAGAGGACGAGGAGGAGGCCTGTGTGGATACCTTCTACGGGACAGCTCTAGCTGACGACTCTACCCTACTGCCTAGACTATCATAGTTAGGCTTTATCTTGCTTATGTTGTCTTGAGACTGTTTTAGCTAGACTTTATTTCTGTCTGGAGATACTGAGTTGTATATTCTTTCATATTCAGTAGCTGAGATCTTATACTCTGGATATCTGCTGAGATGTTATCTTAGACTGTCTGATCATCTGTATTTTTTTGAGTTCTATATCATATCGTGGTTTCTTCTTCCTTAGTTGTGATTGAGTTTACTTCTGCTATGTCACCCCCATTCAGGGAGTATAAACTGCTTAGAGTTATATTGTTAGATGTTGTGACCTAGGATAGCGTTCTACCGCCGACACTGCGACGTAGGCTGGGCATTGTTACGTTCTCGTACCCTCACATTGGGTGCGGGTCGTGACATGTTTTTAGTGGTGGCCCATACAGGTCGAGTTTATGTAGTGGTTTCGAACTAGAGTATCACTACAGCCTGCAGTAGGATTAGGATATTTTGAAGGTACTTAATCACATTAGGAAAAACTCCTTATCAGATCCTTTTTATCTAAATTTGCTGCTTATTGTTTTTTCCTTGAATATAAACTGTCCTTCTTTGAAATTTCGCTTCATTCTCAGAAATTGTTTCTTGTTTTGATCTGTCTTCCTGATGGTTATGGAGACATGATCTCATCACTTCGGTTCGGGGGATACTATCGAGAGGCTGGCCACCTCTCGTCCTGTTCGTCAGGGCCTCGAGACCGCAGCTTCTGTTGTGCCAACTTAGGTTGGCATTTCTGCTACATTGGAGGTACACCTCCGTCTGTAAAGAGACCTTTTCCCGTCATTCCTGATTTCTCTTAGCAGCAGCAGTTCATGCAGCATCAGCAGTACACCAGGGAAAACCAGCAGGGGCGAGCTATCGTCAGGACAGTCGAGGATGCACAGACCATTGGAGATCTTACTGCAAGTTCCATTCTTCTCAATTTTATTCCCGAAATTGTCTTTTATAACTACCTTGAAATCCGATTCCATCTGTTCCTTGTTGATTGATTAATTTTGTTATGTTACTCTTTTGTTATGTTTGTTTTCTTTTTTTTCTTTCTGAGAAAATCATATGGGCTAGGTCACCTCAGTTATGGAATATAGAATCTTCGATGGTCGTGTTAGTTGGCATAGTGAGGACATGTAGTCAGATTTTGGATATATTTCTCGGGTATAGAAATTTAAGGTTTTCGCCGTCGCATGCGGCAATACGAAAATTTAAAATACCATAAACCTAAGGGTACGTACCTTAGTCAAGGACTCTGTGATTATCGTAGCCTTGCTCACTAGCATGATGAAGACTCTGGACAACATGATTTTGGACAGACGCATATGATTAACAGGTTGTATCTTGAGAAGGTTTTAAACATCATACCCTTCTGTTGTTGTAAATAACTTAGGAATAGGGATATTTAGTTTGTAGAGCTTGTTCATAAGTAGATCTTCATAGTGAAATGATATGACAACTTGTAGAGTGTCTGTACCCTAGAGATGATAGTTAGCATTGGTATTAGAATAGTAACCTATTGTAGATGATTTCCCTGTTATTTATAATACCAACCAGTTTATATATAGGATGTTAGTATGCCTTACAGCCTTCATGATTGTTATTATTTTCCCTTATCCTTCCCAGAGAGGCACCCATGACTAGAGCCTGTCCTTGAGTATAGTTGTAGCTGCACCTAAGACTGAGAGGTCTATATACATAGATAGATTGCAGAGGGTATTGGCATATGGGATATGGGTTTGGTTAGTATCTATAGGTCATTGTTGTATAGGATTATTTACATGTTGTTTAGCCTATATTTGGTTCAGTTTTCTATTTTAGTTAAGTTCTCTTTGTGTTGAGTTCAGTCATGTTTGATCAACCTTTACAAGTAGTATGCAGACCCTTGCCTGATACGTATGCATGCTACACTTTGATTACCAACCTATCTAAATACATATTAATATGTTGTTGATGTTTAAATTCTCAAAACCCCAATATTTTGATACAGTACAGTATCAGAGACTAGTTCTCTGCTTTTTCCTGTTTAAATTCGTAAATTAAATATAAATTTCATGTTATTAGTTATGTTTACATCACTGCACATGTATGTTATACATAGGATTTCAATTCAAAAAAAAAATTTGGTTGAGTTTTGTGTTTGAATTTGTCAAATCTAAGACTGTGTGTATATTAACCCTTAATACTGGATTTTAAATGTTAGTTCAAAATTGCTATTTTTTTAAATGTAAAATTTTGAGCTATATACATTGTTGTATGTAGGAATATAATGTTAGGTTTCATATTCTTACATGTTAGGTTGTGATAAACATTGGGTTTGTTTGATGTTCGAATTTCTCTAAAATCCTAAAACTGAATACATAATTATATTTTTACATTTATTTCGAATGTTTAGTTCGATTTCAGATTTAATATATAATATTGAACTGTGTGCATAGATAAATGTATGGATAGTATGTTAGGGTTCATCTGCATCATGTTAGGATGTGTTGGGAGCATTGAGTTAGTTGTGATGTTTCAAATCCCTAAAAATCTAAAACTGTATTATGTTAATATTACCCTGGTTTAAATGTTAGCTTATTTTCAGATTTGGTATGTAAATGCTGAACTAAAACTGGATTTAACCTTTCAATACTAAGCTATACCCTGTACAAGGACACACACACCCTAACTTAGTATACACTGCCATGTAAACCTAACCTTTCCTCTCTATGTTATGTTCATATACCTGTATAGATATATATAGAGTTTATGCATACATGTTATAATGTATATAGATACATAACTAAATCTCTACCTATATATATATGGTTAGCCATGTATGTCATGAGCAAATGGGTTGTGTATTGTAGATTGTTTAACCAATATGCCATGAGTAGTGTGACTTGATAGCTATTGTCTTGAAACCCAAATCCTCCTATACACATGCCTACTATCTAACCATATGAACATGTCCACATACTCCCATACACACACGAACCACATAACATTTACATAATGCTAGTTTTTCCCTCTCTAACATACTATCTATATATACATATTGTGATTGGATTCCATGCAATTGACTTTCATTCTTTAACTTTTGATTTTAATTTTCTTGAATAGTATCCCTTAATAGATAATTGGCAGTTATCTTTATTATATTTTATTTTTTGATAAGTACCAGTTTTCATATAGGAGGGTAGACTGCCTTACAGTCTTGATGATTGTTATTTTTGTATCTTTTCTAGTTTAGCACCCTAGATGACTTGTGTGTTTTGATACCCTATGACCGTTTTGGTTAGCATGACTAGTATACCTAGATGAGACTTCACTACCACCGTATGCCATGATCCTGTATGCCGTCATTTTTAATCGTATGTTTATTTAAGTTCTGAGACTTTGATTGTGGGGGTTTGACCTAGAAGGAGTAGGAACATTTTAATTTCGAGGACAAAATTTTTATAAGGTGGGTAGGATTGTGACACACAATTTTCCAGATGAGGGTATTTTTGTCATTTTTGGGGTTATTTGAATTTATTAGAATTTATTTGAATTTATGGGAATTTTTTGGATTTATTTTAGAATTATTGAATGAAGGTTGACTAGGTTGACTTTGACTAGCTTTGACTTGGTAAGCTAACCCTAGATGAGTTGGACTTGGTTAGATTATGAGATCCTAGGTTAATTTGAGTTAACTATATTCTAGTTATTAAAATTAATTAGGAAATAGAGATTAGAATAGAAAGTTTTAGACACAAGTCATGACTTTTGATTTGAACCATTGATTAATGACTAAGCCCAATCTATTAGCTATGTAACCAAACCCTAGCCCTATTACAACAGCCCATTTGGCCGGCCACATGATCCCTCCTCTATTTAATGCTCCTCAAAGTTAGGGCTAGCCTCCATTAGGAATTTTGTAAAGTTTTAGAAAGAGGTAAGTCTCCATCTTCATTAAATCCTATAAAATACATTTCAATTCCTTTTCCACCCAAATCAATTGCATTAGGTTCTAAAATTAGTCTACTTGCTGTTGGTATTGAGTATTTTTAGGAAAAAATCAATTTGAAGGAATTTGGTGGCTTGAGGAACCACTTTCATTTGGGGATTTTGAGGCCTTGCACATCTATAGGTAAATTCTATTCTACACCATAGAATTATGATTTTATTGCATATCTAGGAAGCCCTAGGCCTAACCTAACAGTAGGACTAGCTAACCCTAGTTTTCGTGTCCTTTTCGTGTCCTATTTGGACACGTATCAGTCGTACGGTGCAAGTGTTTGATAAAATGCCCCAATAGGCATTTCGATTGATTTTTAGGAATGTAAATGAATAGGAAATTAGGTTTTTACATTGCTTATGGGTTTCCAGTGTCTTGGTATGGTTTTCGTGTCGTGTCGAGTCACCACAGACACGTGAACATGCTGACATGCACGCGCGTGTACGGGCACTGTAGCTGCCCTGCTACTCGGGCTCTGTAGCGCCGCGGACACGACACGTCGACACGTGAGAATTGACACACACTGAGGGGCACTGTCTGACACCACGTATGTCAAGTCTCAGATCCTCTCGTGTCGTGTCGGACACGCACGAGGCAGTGCATTGATTTTGAACCGAATCGACTGTTGTCGATTTCCAGCACTGATATGCGTGTCGTATCGCACACACGCGTATCGTGGACACGTGTCAGGGTGTCCTAGCCCTAGTCCTAGTCGACACTGGAACACGACCACGAGGTCTGTGTCGTGTCGTATCGTGTGCACGAGCACTGCGAACACGTGCACGAGGATTGGTCCACTGTATTGTGTCCTGGTTTTTGATTTTGGTTCTTAACTGATTGGACACGTTTGTGTCCACTTGGGTAGACACAAACATTCTGAGGGACATGTACACTATAGGTACTTGCATTACCAACCTTTGGTTTGGTGTTTTAACTTGTTTTCGATGATGAATTCTTAATTTCCTAATTTTTCCTGATACCTAAATATCAGTAACATTTCTTCACTGTTTTCCAGTTTTTAATACGAATTTTGACATCAAATTTGATATATTTTTTTACTGTTAATTACTATGGTTTAAACCCTAATGTTGTACACCTATATGTGTTCTAATTGTGTGTCGAAATTGGGATGAATTGGTTTTGGTTTGGGGCTTAAATCTGAGAGTAAATGTTTGGACTGAACTGGGTTCCTATTTCTTCACTGTTAGTTCATTTCCCCCCTTAACTGAGTTTTAATGAACTGAATTAGTGAATTTTCAATGTATAAATCTGAGATTGAATGAATGTTGTTTAATAGCTCACTGGTTATATTACCTTGACTGAAAACTGGGTTTTGGGTGACTGATTTAAACTAGGAATTGGTTAAACTGAAATGAATGTTTGTTAAATTCCAGATTTCATCATGATTAGTTAGTTCATTTGTTTTGGATTGATTTCCCTTCCTCCCTAAAACTGAGTTTGTGTCCTTAATGAACTATGTAATACTTCACTGATTTTTCATAATGTGTGCCACTATTTTCTTTCACTGAGTTCATGGCTGTGCACACTGATTTTAGGTTCACATAGCACCACACTTATGTATCCACTCACCCACTCACTCTCATGTTACACTAGTCTAACGTACACACACCTTCATGCCTCACTAGCACACACACAAGTTCACACCTATGTATCACTCACTCTCTTGACACCTCACTTCACTCATGACACACACACACATGTACACCACATCCCTTCCTATTCTCAATGTAAATATATATGTGAAATGTATATATAGATAATAAATGTATATTGTAGGTATACCTATATTCTAATGTGTGTTACCATACTATATTAATATGGGTATATATAAATATGTTTGTATGGTATACATATAATAGCCTATATGTTATGTGTAGGCTATATTATATTATATAGCTATGTCAATATGTGTATTATTCTAGATATAGATAATATCTTGTGTTTGTGATTTATGGTTGGCTTAGGCATGGTATTGCCTATTAGCCTATGGCCTAGTCTCTTAGCCTATGGCCTATGTGTGTGTCTGCTTGACTAGTGAGCCTAGATTAGACTTGTTTAGCCTTGTTTAGACTAGTATGGACTAGTTAGGCCTAGAATAGACTATTTAGACTTGTTTGACCTAGTTTAGACTTGTTGGACCTAGTTGACCATAATTGGCCTAGGTTTGACTTCTTGGTTGACCAAGGTTGACCAAGAGTTGACTTTGGCCTAGATTGACCTAGATTCATTTAGAATGGATTGAATTGCATCTTGTTATCATTTTAGACTTGTTGTGACTTGTGCTGTTCTGATTAGGAGCCAGACACCTCTCATCGGACAGTACATTTCATCCGGACACTCAGATACAGGCGAGTACATTCTTTAATCATTTTATATCCTGCTTAGAATTATTTTCCTGCATTAAATTACTTTACTTGATACTGTCACGTTGGTCACAAGGATTAGTACTATATGGATCCCTTCTTGAGATGTTATCCCTTCAGGGAGCATCGGGTACTACATGTTCTGTGTGTTTCACTTACATGGCATATCACTATGCTTTATTGGTTCATTGATCACTCGTGACATATACTCTTATGATCACAGAGTCTTCCTTGAATCCTTATCCCATTTATTGGGTATCCTAGAATCTCCTAGAATCTCCATTTATGGGACATCCATGTACCACCCTTCGGGGGCCTTTGCATGGAATCATAACATAACCTAGTTGGATCCTTGTGTATTGATTGGGGGTACGGGGGAGTAGAAGTAGACATGTGAATATTATCCAAGTAGTGTAGCATCAGAATCTTTCCATAGTGTAGCATCAGAATCTCCTATGCCATTTACATGTCTATATTGTACTCTGACTCACTAGCCACTGTTAGTCTCTATTTATAGTAGATATTTCTATTACAGCTCTCTCTCTGTTTACATACTTCATTTCCTTCAGTATCTATATCTTACTTTACTGCATGATTATATTTTCTAACCTGCTATGAACTGTTGAGATGTATTGTACTCGTTCCTGTCCTGACTGGACCTGTTAAAAATATTATAGAGGACGAGGAGGAGGCCTGTGTGGATACCTTCTACGGGACAGCTCTAGCTGACGACTCTACCCTACTGCCTGGACTAGCTTAGTTAGGCTTTATCTTACTTATGTTGTCTTGAGACTGTTTTAGCTAGACTTTATTTCTGTATGGAGATACTGAGTTGTATATTCTTTCATATTCAGTAGCTGAGATCTTGTACTCTGGATATCTGCTGAGATGTTATCTTAGACTGTCTGATCATCTGTATTTTTCTTGAGTTCTATATCATATCGTGCTTTCTTCTTCCTTAGTTATGATTGAGTTTACTTCTGCTATGTCACCCCCATTTAGGGAGTATAAACTACTTAGAATTATATTGTTTGATGTTGTGACCTAGGACAGCATTCTACCGCCGATACTGTGACGTAAGCTGGGCGTTGTTACGTTCTCGTACCCTCACAGTGTTTGCGGGTCGTGACAGTCGGAACCACTACATCCTACGGCCGCCTCCTAGCCCTTCAAAGCTTGGGGCATGGACATTGTGGGACCAATCACCCCTCCTTCATCGAGGGAACACCGCTTCATCCTAGCTATCACTTACTACTTCTCCAAATGGGCAGAAGCAGTTCCACTGGCAGAAGTAAAGAGCTCTAGGGTGGTCTGCTTCATCAAGCACCATGTAATCTACTGTTTCGGGGTACCTCGGAGGATTATCCACGATAACGGTCCACAATTCATCAGCCATGTTTTTAGCAGATTCTGTGACAAGAATCGCATTCAGAACATGGCATCGACCGCCTACAATCCGGCAGCAAATGGATTGGCCGAGGCATTTAACAAGACTATCGTCAAGCTACTCAAAAAAGTCGTGTCATACAACAAACGCGACTGGGACGAAAAGCTCGACGAATGCCTTTGGGCCTACCGTACAACGGTACGGACCCCGATGGGCAACACACCATTCTCCTTCGTCTACGGGAGCGAAGCGGTACTGTTTCTCGAGATCCAGATACCCTCACTCTGTGTAGCGATCACAAATCAACTCACAGAGGAAGACAATCAACGTCGTCGTCTGCAAGAACTGGAGGTACTTGACGAAAAATGTCTCCTAGCTCAACAGCGCATCGAACTCTATCAAGCCCGTATATCACAGGCTTTCAACAAGAAGGTCAAGCAGAGGACTTTCCAAGTAGGTGACCTGGTTATGGTAGTCAGGAGGCCGATGGTGTTGACACACAAAACACTAGGAAAGTTCGAGCCCAAATGGGAGGGACCTTTCATCATAGAGACGGTATATTCAAATGGTGCTTACCGCCTCTTCCGATCAAACGGGGAGTTGTTCATGATGCCCATCAACGGCAAGTTCCTAAAGAAGTACTACAATTGACATCCTTCAGGCACATACTTATATCTTCACCCAACAAGGGAGTCGTGTGGACCCAATCATCAGGGCTCATGTACACCTCCCTTCCGCAAAATCTTACGCTTCCGGAACCCAGCTGTTCCGTGGCGTTCTATCCTCCAGTAGAAGGACAACCACATCCACATTACCTCTGAGTTGCTCCTTTACGCCCTACAAAGCGAAATCCTACGCTCCGTAAGGCTACACTACCCATCAATGTTTACCATGTCTATATTACCTCTGAGTAAACATCCCGTACATACAACCCCTGCGTTGCCGTATATTGATCGCAGAACTTCCATGTCCACATCACCTCTGAGTAGTTCCGCGTACCCCCAGGAGTCATTCCTACCACGTCCATAACACCTCTGAGTAGGAAGATTCCATCATTTGAACCCTATATTTGCCACGTCCATATTACCTCTGAGCAAACATGTCGATTCTCCCAAACTTATTATCTGTACCTAAAAACTAAGGTGCGCAAAAGATAATAGGTCCACACAAATCATCCAGTTCATGACAACAAGAATGAACACACGACAAAACTCTTCATTCTTTATTTAAAAGTAAAGAATTACATCCCCAGCAGGAGTTGCAAATTACACAAAATAACAAAAAAAAGGAAAGACTACAATCCCTAAGCATCACCAAGATTGGCTGAAAGCTCTTCGATCCGATGCTTCAAGGCTGCCCCCGAGTCTCTGCGGTCGCCAGGACTCAACGTTCGGCTTCTTGACGCATCATTTCTATGGACTCAGGAGAAGTGTCATCCTCATGCTTCTCGTCCAACTGTTGTCGCTGCTGGGCCAGGAAAAGAGCCTGGCGGGTGAAAGCCGCTTCCTCCTCCTTAGATGCTACATGTTCAGCTTGGACTCGCTCAGCATCTAACAAGAGTTTGGCCTGCTAGTCTTCAAGGAGGCGAATCTTGGCATTAACCTCCGCTATACTACCGTCCAACGCAGCTCGCAACTCCACCTTCTCCTGCGTGGACTGTCACGACCCGCACCCGGTTTTCGGACGCGAGCTCGTGAGCAAGCCAGCTACGTATCGAACGGACTCCAGCCCGACTCGAGTACGTATAAGCTGTCAAGGTCATGGTATCATATCTAATCTAAACTATATCTCAATCCACATGAATCATATAAACAAGAATGAACAAGTATGGGTCATGATCTGCAGCCCATTAGCATATTATTCGATTAGACTCCAAGAATGATATGAGTCTATAAATAAGCAGAGTATAACATGGTACTGAATATAAAGCACGAGAAGATAATAACGAAATAACACAAGCAAATACCTGCATAATGCATCGTTATCCTCTACCATCCTGCTCTGCTAACTAACTCCATACAATCGCTAAACCTGAAGAGATCATCAGGTCCTCAGAGGACTTGTAAGATACATAAAACATGCCTATCTAACAGTTTAATCATGCAATAATATAAACAGGAACTAGACAGGAAACTGACACGTGGCTACTGACAGGTAACTATGAACATGGACACGGGATCAAGTATGCATAAATGAACTGCCGGTAGATCAATGGAAAACTAACCCTCGCCCCGATTGTGGACTCGCAGGTCAGTTTCAAGACAAGTCACCCTCGCCCCGATTGTGGACTCGCAGGTGCAAAGGCAACCCTCGCCCCGTGTGTGGACTCGCAGGTTATGGGAAAAATAAGGAATAGCAGTTCACTCACATATACTTGCAGACACGACTCAGTCAAGACACAGGTGAAGACACGACACGACCCAATCATGATACACGAGAGAACTAATCCAATATGAACTACAAGGCTAACCATGTTCATAGACTATATCTATACTAACAAGCATGATATACAAATCACAGGTAAATAACCAACTGGTAAACTGTATAATAATAGAAATATGCATGTAAACAAACTGTAGAGGGAGGCAAGCTATACTTGTCAGGAGGTTGCACGCAGATCCCACAAAATATAGTCAATTAGTGAGTCGTACAGTCCAAGTCATCACAACTGTCTCCGAAAGCTGAAACAAACATCGCCAACATTCTCAGAATAGTCAAAATAGCTAGGATTGCCTGTCCTTAAGTCCAATTCTGGACACAGGGGCAAAACGGTAATTTCGGGCAAAAATGATGTCCGTCGTTGGACCCGCTTTGCACCAAAAAACGTGCCAGAGTCAATGGTCTCTAAAGTCGCCAAACTACATGTTTACAGATCCAGTTTTCCGATACGAACCCAACCGTATGTCCAGAGTTGGATTCTGGCGGGCCGTGCACAAAATTACCCGTTGAGTGGAACCGTGGGGCCGCAAAACGGTGATTTTGTCAACTGTCTCAGAATTGGACCAAACTTGGCATACAAGACCAGAAAAATGATACGGTTCTGTTGGCACAAGTTTTGTCTCGATCTGACGAGCATACACAAAGTAATTGGAGAATTTATAAAGAGCACGATACGGTAAATTTTGACGGATACGCATCAAATTCGTCATGCACACGCGACCAATTTGAATTCCGTCAAAGCCCACACGACCACGAAACCGTTACGTAGCTTTCGATGCTTACGGTGCGTGACCACGTCACCCGGATTGGCGGGACGCACGTCGTGTGGATGATTTTTTCTAATTTTCGAAAACAGTTTCGTAGGTTTTTCTTGGTTTTCAATCCAATTTATACTACTGTCTAATCCATGATAAATAAAACTAATAATGAGGTTTTCTTCGCGGTTAGGTTGTCTAAACATCTGTTCAATTAGTTTCTCAAAACCGTCGATCGCTTGACAGGAAGTTGCCTTCCAAATCGGGTGTCGGGACTGTCCTATATGTCATGTTTTGACAGGTTTTCGGGTAAGTTCGTGTCGATTTCTCGACGAACACGAATAAGTTTCAATAAAACTAATTCATAGAGATCCAAGATGGTTATATTGGCATTCCCAGAGATTTGACAGAATAAAAAACGATTGAAAAGTGGGAAAGAATTTGACCTCGAAAAATGGCTCGGCCGATTGGTGTTGCTGCTGCTACTTCTCTATTTTTCCGGCGCCGTGGTCGACTCCGACGACCCGCGCGGTTGCCACGGCGGTGGGTAGGTCGCCAGGGCTTGGGGGCTACGGCTAGGGTCGCGCAGATGATTAGGGTTTAATCGGTTGATCTCGAACTCTCCCTCCGTTCCTTATATATGAGCGCTTGTACGGAACAGTCGGGTTTCCCTGGAGAGCTCGGGTGAGGCTCTGTGGAAGAAATTGGTTCAGCGGGGGATGGGCTCTTTTGGGCTGGTTGGGATTTCCCTCTGTTCGGTTGGGCTGGGAAAAACATTATGGGTTTTGATTTATTAGCCACATATATATATATATTTTTTTTTTTATTAGCCACATATATATATATATATATATATATATATATATATATATATATATATATATATATATATATATTATATATATATATATATATATATATATATATATATATATATATATATATATATATACATACATATATATATACACACGTATACGTACACATCTTACCATATATATATATATATACAAATACGTATTTAGATATTCCTACACTTATACACGTATACGTATATATATTTTATATATATATATATACGTGCACCCATATATAATATATATACATATATATACACTCATGAGTACCTATGTATAAAAATATATATACACGCGTATACACGTATATAATATTTATATATATACACATACACGTATATATACTTCTATACATATATATACATATACATATGTACATATATATATATATAATATATTTATATATAAAGATACACCCATTTTGTATAAATAACCAAGTATTTTAGAAAATAATATTAAGACCACCCAGAAGGCTAGGAAATATTTGTACGTACCTATAAGTATGCCTACATAGGCTTGGGCTTGGTTTGGGTCCAATCTGGACTACCTTGGTACAATCGGGTTTTCCTAAAACTCAATAATTTAATTAATATAATAATAATAAATAATTAACTATTTATAATAGTCATGTCACAACTTGGCCTGGTTTTCCTAGTTAGGACATCACTATGGCTCGGCCTTCCTTGGCATGGCTGATACACTAGTCAAAGCACGTCACTGCACTACCCGTGCCATAATTCCTAGTCACCTTGTACTCCAAATCTCAACCATGGCTAAAATCATCTACCGTAATAATTAACAAAATAATTATTTATGAAAATCTAAAATTACTATTTAAATCAAATAAATAATAAAAAAAATTATTTCAAAATTCCGAGAAGGGAGGCTACAAATCTACCCACCTTAAAATAATTTCGTCCTCGAAATTCCAATTCATGACTACTCCTTAAAATTCAAAGCCTACTATTACCTTAATCACCTCAATTTTTATTCCTCAAAAAGATTTATAAACTCCTCATACTCATTTTGTAACTACGAACCCTCGAGGACTTCTACCCACCTTTGGTCACACTACTCCTCCAAATACGGTCACTAAAGTCTTCCAACTAGTTGCTAACAGGTCTATCAACATATATCTAGGGCGTACGGTATCTATAATCCCGCCTATCTATAGACAACCAAATATTCAATAGTCAAACAATATTATTCTATAACCTAAGGATTTCTGATGAATACTAGACAGTACGATCGTTCGTCCCCTCGAAATAAAGAGGGACGAGAATCAATGGTACGGAAAGCAAGGAAGTATAATCGAGAGCAAATATGGAATTTTCAAGGACGTAGAGAATTTCTAGGGAAATTTTCAAGGCAGTGTGGATTGAGATTTCTAAGGTCTAGTCAAGGTCGCAGGCTCGTACCAGTACAGTTACGTAACCGGTACGATATGCTCTGACCTGCATAGGCCACCACAAAAACTTGTCACGACCCGCACCCGATTTTCGGACGCGAACTCGTGAGCAAGCCAGCTACGTATCGAACGGACTCCAGCCCGACTCGAGTACGTATAAGCAGTCAAGGTCATGGTATCATATCTAATCTAAACTATATCTCAATCCACATGAATCATATAAACAAGAATGAACAAGTATGGGTCATGGTCTGCAGCCCATTAGCATATTGTTCGATTAGACTCCAAGAATGATATGAGTCTATAAATAAGCAGAGTATAACATGGTACTGAATATAAAGCACGAGAAGATAATAACGAAATAACACAAGCAAATACCTGCATAATGCATCGCAATCCTCTACTATCCCGCTCTGCTAACTAACTCCATACAATCGCTAAACCTGAAGAGATCATCAGGTCCTCAGAGGACTAGCAAGATACATAAAACATGCCTATCTAACAGTTTAATCATGCAATAATATAAACAGGAACTAGACAGGAAACTGACACGTGGCTACTGACAGGTAACTATGAACATGGACACGGGATCAAGTATGCATAAATGAACTACCGATAGATCAATGGAAAACTAACCCTCGCCCCGATTGTGGACTCGCAGGTCAGTTTCAAGACAAGTCACCCTCGCCCGGATTGTGGACTCGCAGGTGCAAAGGCAACCCTCGTCCCGTGTGTGGACTCGCAGATTGTAGAAAAAACAAGGAATAGCAGTTCACTCACATATACTTGTAGACACGACTCAGTCAAGACACAGGTGAAGACACGACACGACCCAATCACGATACACGAGAGAACCAATCCAATATGAACTACAAGGCTAACCATGTACATAGACTATATCTATACTAACAAGCACGATATACAAATCACAGGTAAATAACCAACTGGTAAACTGTATAATAATAGAAATATGCATGTAAACAAACTGTAGAGGGAGGCAAGGTATACTTGCCTGAAAGTTGCACGCAGATCCCACAAAATATAGTCAACTAGTGAGTCGTACAGTCCAAGTCATCACAACTGTCTCCGAAAGCTGAAACAAACATTGCCAACATTCTCAGAATAGTCAAAATAGCTAGAATTGCCCGTCCTTAAGTCCAATTCTGGACACAGGGGCAAAATGGTAATTTTGGGCAAAAACGATGTTCGTCGTTGGACCCGCTTTGCACCGAAAAGCGTGCCGAGTCAATGGTCTCTAAAGTCATCAAACTATATGTCTACGGATCCAGTCTTTCGATACGAACCCAACCGTATGTCCAGAGTTGGATTCCGGCGGGCCGTGCACAAAATCACCCGTTGAGTAGAACCGTGGGGTCCGCAAAACGGTGATTTTGTCAACGGTCTCAGAATTGGACCAAACTTGGCATACAGGACCAAAAAAATGATACGGTTCTGTTGGCACAAGTTTCGTCTCGATCTTATCAGCGTGCACAAAGTAATTGGAGAATTTGCAAAGTGCACGATACGGTAAATTTCGACGGATACGCATCAAATTCGTCGCGCACACGCGACCAATTTGAATTCCGTCAAAGCCCACACGACCACGAAACCGTTACGCAGCTTTCGATGCTTACGGTGCGCGACCACGTCGCCCGGATTGGCGGGACGCACGTCGTTTGGATGATTTTTTCTAATTTTCGAAAATAGTTTCGTAGGTTTTTCTTGGTTTTCAATCCAATTTATACTACTGTCTAATCCATGATAAATAAAACTAATAATGAGGTTTTCTTCGCGGTTAGGTTGTCTAAACATCTGTTCAATTAGTTTCTCAAAACTGTCGATCACTTGACAGGAAGTTGCCTTCCAAATCGGGTGTCGGGACTGTCCTATATGTCCTGTTTTGACAGGTTTTCGGGTAAGTTCGTGTCGATTTCTCGACGAACACGAATAAGTTTCAATAGAACTAATTCATAGAGATCCAAGATGGTTATATTGGCATTCCCAGAGATTTGACAGAATGAAAAATGATTGAAAAGTGGGAGAGAATTTGACCTCGAAAAAGGGCTCGGCCGATTGGTGTTGCTGCTGCTACTTCTCTGTTTTTCCGGCGCCGTGGTCGACTCCGACGACCCGCGCGGTTACCACGACGGTGGGTAGGTCGCCAGGGCTTGGGGACTGCGGCTAGGGTCGCGTAGAGGATTAGGGTTTAATCGGTTGATCTCGAACTCTCTCTCCGTTCCTTATATATGAGCGCTTGTACAAAACAGTCGGGTTTCCCTGGAGAGCTCGGGTGAGGCTCTGTGGGGGAAATTGGTTCAGCAGAGGATGGGCTCTTTTGGGCTGGTTGGGATTTCCCTCTGTTCGGTTGGGCTGGGAAAAACATTATGGGTTTTGATTTATTAGCCACACACACACACACACATATATATATATATATATATATATATATATATATATATATATATATATATATATATGGTAAGATGTGTACGTATACGTATATATATATGGTAAGATGTATACGTACACATCTTACCATATATATATATATATATATATATATATATATATATATATATATATATATATATATATATATATATATATACAAATATGTATTTAGATATTCCTACACTTATATACGTATACGTATATATATTTTATCTATATATATACATGCACCCATATATAATATATATACATATATATATATATACACTCATAACTACCTATGTATAAAAATATATATACACACGTATACACGTATATAATATTTATATATATACACATACACGTATATATACTTCTATACATGTATATACATACACATACGTACATATATATATAATATATTTATATATAAAGATACACCCATTTTGTATAAATAACCAAGTATTTTAGAAAATAACATTAAGACCACCCACATGGCTAGGAAATATTTGTACGTACCTATAAGTATGCCTACATAGGCTTGGGCTTAGTTTGGGTCCAACCTGGACTACCTTGGTACAGTCGGGTTTTCCTAAAACTCAATAATTTAATTAATATAATAATAATAAATAATTAACTATTTATAATAGTCATGTCACAACATGGCCTGGTTTTCCTAGTTAGGACATCACTATGGCTCGACCTTCCTTGGCATGGCTGATACACTAGTCAAAGCACGTCACTGCACTACCTGTGCCAAAATTCCTAGTCACCTTGTACTCCAAATCTCAACCATGGCTAAAATCATCTACCGTAATAATTAACAAAATAATTATTTATGAAAATCTAAAATTACTATTTAAATCAAATAAATAATAATAAAAAAATTTCAAAATTTCGGGAAGGAAGGCTACATGGACTGAGATAGCCTCTCCACCGCAGCCTCAGTTTCGGCCACCTTGCATTCCCAGATAGCCACGGTGGCCTGATAAGATGACTCAGTTTCAGCGATCAAATTCTTCTTTTTCGCACCTATCAGGGCGGAGAGATCATTTCGTTGGATACACTGAAACTCGAAAAGCAGCTGGTCGAGCACGACCACCGATGCCTCCAGAATCTCGACCATATGATCACAGCCCAGGTGGGAACGTATCAGACCAATTTGAGGGAGTGCCATGGTTTATGCCGTCGCGAAACTTCTATTGGCATTCATCACCGCAGATACGCCTCTCTGCAACATCTGGTACACTGCCTTAACGATAAACTTCACGTACTCATCTGCATCCGCCTGCACTTGTGGTATCATAGCAGGATTTGGAGGAGCTGCTCTAGATGGCGGACTAGAAGAAGACCCGCCGGGTCCGATCTGCGAGGCTGAAATCTCGGCATCAACGGACTCCCCCTCAACAGGGGCTTGAACTTTGCCACTGGCCCGAGGAGCCAAAAGATCGGAAGGAGCCGAGAGGGGCATCGATATCGTACCCCAAGTGGAAGGAGCGACGGGGGGTTTCAGCAAACCCTTACCCTTCCCAAGCTCGTAGGGGCCACCAACGTCAGGAACTATCTCCTCCATCGCCAACACACTGTCAGCAGGCCGCACGGGACCTTCCCCCTCTGGCAAAACAGCGAGATCATCACTTGTTTCCTGACTCGGCTCTCCTGGAGTCAGACTCGGAGGACGAGTCTCACCTTTCTCATCGGATCCCTCTACGGAGATAGAATCTGTCGCTGTCTTCTGGTCGGCAGCCACCTCAGCCCCCACTGCTGGGTCTGGGGTATGGCTCGGCAACGATACAGCCGACCTTCCCTCATCATGACAAGGAGGGGAATCAGCCCTCTCCTCTGTTTCAAACATGTCTGTTGCTCCCGCAACAGGCTCACTTATCTCTGGAGGAACGTCATCATCTGAAGACGACGAACTCCACTCCACTTCCTCATCCGGAAGCCCCTTATCTGCCGGGTCCTCAATGTCAAAGGCCCCCACGGCAGCTTGCATCCTTTCGGAAACTGCTTCAACCTCAGCTTCCCTTCCAACATAGTCTGGAGATAATAAAATCTCCGCAGGAACGGCATTATCTGGGTTCTCCTCCAGGGGAGACATCACAATCGGAGGAAAGCGCTTTTCAGATGAGCCCGCCACCTCCTTTGGTCTGCTGGCACCCAATTTTGGAGTTCGGGGTCTCCTTTTCAGTGGCTCCTACAAAAAGAAAGCATATGTCACAAAAATGGTGGAACTAACCAGACTATGTGGGACATCCTTACCTCCGCAGGAGCTGAGTCTGTTGACACTGCCGGTGACAATGCCTTCTTCTGTCTCTTCGGCGCAGAAGTGCCCGCCTCTGTATCAGCACGCCTCTTTGGCTGATCGGTCGATGGCTCCGCCTGATCCCCCGTGGATACGGTGGGGGTACCTCGATAACCCGCCTCTGGCAGGCGGTACGACCGAGCCTTCGCCAACAGGTTCCCAGTCGCCTCTAACTGGGTGCCGACAATAAAACTGGTCTTCCGATCATATCCGGGGGGCACGACGTTCATGACACAGTAAAACTTGGCGGCCAAGAAAAGAATCGGCGGCCGCGGATTCTGAACAGGCAGCGTAAAGCGAGCTCCGATACATCAGGTATTGTAGTAATGCCAAGCTCGTGCACCGTCCAGTAAACTTCCAGTATACCCCAGGTTAATACTGGGGTTCTCCAACATCAGCTGAGAATAGCCGAATTGTCGTACAAAACGGCTCGGCAAGTATGGTTCCAGGTAACACTGGTTTCTATTCCAATATACCAGATGGGACGGCCGGATGCTTTGCAACCTACGAAATCCCCATGGAGGCAGAGTGGTGGCATCTTCACCCGAATCCGTTAAGTCTTCGTTGGCCTCAAAAACCAAGAAGATGGGACCAACTTTGGTGATCTCCCACCCCTGAAGGTGGGATAAAACTTTCCTGCAAACAGGAACACCAGTATGCAACCAGCTCCTCTGGTGGAAACGGCGGAGGAATGCGTCTCCGGCTCTGTGGTCTTCTTCCGAGCCCGGGCTCATCACGTTGGGATGGTGCAAAATTAACCACCCCATCAAGTAATGAAACGACAGTTCGACGTGGGGAAAGTTGTCATTCCTACCTCGTTCATGAACCATATTTCCCGTAAATTCTCGTAAACCTAGCAGCAGGTTACACACCATTACGGGGAGTAGAGCCAGGCGACGACCAGAAACCAACTTCACAGCTGGCAGGATTATGTTCCGGGTCACTCTCTCCACCGAGCCAGACCCGTCTGAAAAGACATAATCCCGGAGCCAAATCATCAGATACGCAGCCAACACTGCTTTGGACGACATTCGATGAGTAAGGTGCCAGAAACAGCTATAGGAGCATTCGTCCGACTGCCGATCCTCATTTTCCCGGGGACTCTTCTCACTCAGCCTGCTCATTTCAAAGAGCACCACGAAACTGGAAAGCACTGGAGGAGTTGTAAACTGAGAGGGATCTTTCTTGTCTTGCTTAAAGACATAATCTCTCCAAGCAGTCACATAAGGCTGTGACCCGCCCTTATCCCTCTTCTGTATATAATAATGATGACTCGCCACTTCCTTAAAGATGGCCATCATCTCTTCCGCTTTGTCCCCCAAGACTTGGAACTCCTCGTTGGTCGGAAAGTATTCCTCATAAGGTTCTGATGATCCCCAAGGGAGCCTTGACACCTCGTACATTTCATGAAGTACGAGTCCCAGCTCCCCCACCGGAGTGAAGAAAGTCCCGATCTCGGTGTTAAACATCTCCAGAAGCGCGAGGAACATATGCCTGTTGATGTCGATGCCTGCCTGGGTAGCACGGATTACGGCAGTCAGTCAAATCTCTCGGAGTTCGGTTCGAAACTGCATCAGAACCCAGAGTGTCAGCTTGTCCCACTTGGAAACATAGTAACACCAACCCTCTACCCGAAATTCACCTTTCGGGTACGACTGCTTCAACAACAGCATACGATTTGAAAAAGTCGAAGCGCCAAACGCAAATGTGTTGTTAGGGACGTCACTGTAAATGCTCCCAGGATACAGAGTCCGCCAGGTGAAAGAAGGCCCAGCCCGGGTGGCGGCCAAAGTATCCCTCTGATTGGAGGTAGTGTCGATCGTGATGGTGCCTGCCACCGCTCCTCCTGATACGGGGTTAGCTCCCAAGACATCCTCCTCTTGGAAGCAAGGCGATAGAAAGCCGTCAAAGGCCATTGACGCTCAAGTTGCTTAACAGTCATGTGCGTCCCTCTTGCTGTAAAAAAATCAATCTTCCTTGATCTTTAACACCTTTGCTTCAGTAGAAGTAAGGCGGTCCCCAAACAGGAACTCAGGCTTCAAAAAAGTTACATTATCGAAAATGGCAGATTTTAAAACGTCGCGCTCCAATATTCGTTGGAGAAACCCATGTTGTTGTTCCCGAATTTGGGTCATTCTCTCGGGAGGCTGACCCAGCATAATGACAGCTTGGACAGGATTTATTACCTCCTCGTTATAATCTACTCCCATCTGACAGAGGGCAGCATCCAGAAAGCGGGACGGTCATCGACACTGGGGGTTAACAAAAGAAGGCAAAGATTCAGAACAACAAAAGAATCTGAGCCACAATCATCAGGGCCTAAACCCATGCGCGTCGGCAGAAAAGCTTCAGCACATTATCAGGACTCAAGGTCCATGCGCGTCAGCGTATGTGAGTTCTAAAAAAATGGCCTACTCGAGTACAGAAAGATACAATAAGGAATGATGAAACCCACCAATTACCGCCGGCCGAACGTCGACGGGCGTCTGGGGACATCATCTGCAGCAGCCTCCACAGACTCTTTCCCTTTGCCTCGTCCTCGGCCAGCACCACCGCGAGGTGTTTTGGGGGCCATCTCATGGAAGAAAAAAAATTAGGGTTTTTCGAAAGAAGAACTCTAGAGAAGAAGAAAGCAAAGTGGAGAAGAACCCTCTCGCTTTATCAAACGCCTATTTATAGGCTTAGGCATACACAAAAACCGATGAGTGACATCAGCTGCCGTCTCGGGTTCCATGAAGTGGTAACTGCGAATAAATCCAAAAAGATCATCATTAATCCTTTTGGTTACTTCGAAGCGTTATCATTTACATTAACTGAGGGGAGCATGCGCCACATCACTGATGCGCAGAGTACTCATGCGCCCGAACAGTCATGCTCCCCGTTGAAGACACCACCATGCTGTTGACACAAAGTCACAGTCAACCAAATATTGACTATATTGACAAAATAATACTTGTATAAATTCAATACGACACACGACGACTGCATTCAGTTCAAGACAGATGACAGCTCAGTCTTCAGCTCTCAGTGTGTTCTGGAGTCTGTATTTTATGATTTCATTGAGTCTAGATTTATGTACTCTGAGTTATGCTGAGCTCTTGGAACTTAGTATACAAGCCTACCCAAAATCCCAAGCTCCACCAAAACCAAATTGCCCACATGTCCCTCTTAGGACCATTCTGTGCTCTGGAGACAGAGTTCGGGCCGAACTCTGCCTCCACACAGAGTTCGGGCCGAACTCTGTCCCCTAGAAATCAGGAACCCTAATTTTAGGGTTAGCTGTTTGCTAGCTGTCCAACGGCCAAATTTTTGAATTTCCTTACCCGAATTCTGGCCGAATTCTGTCCCTAAAATCAGTATAAATAGGGCATGAATTCTCTCATTTTGAATCACTCAATCTTCTCTTCTCTTCTCTCCTACAAGCTCTATAAGCCATACCCTTCCCATCTACTAGCCACAAGCCTCCTAAGTCTCGAGTGCTCAGCATCTCTCATTTAGGATTCTTGTGCAAGAGTGAAGAAATCGCTTGGACAATTCCAAGCAAATCGCCACTGCGATTCTCTGTAAGAAGTTGACGTGCTCTTCTGAAGAAAAGGCACGGGTTGTAAGCTACTATTTCACAAATAGTGGATTTAATCCTGAGCTAGAGTTCTCAGGCCTGGACTAGTCCTCCACGAGGGAAACCAGGTTAAAATTGCTGTGTTTGCGTATGCTCTCTTATCTTTCATTTACATTCCGCATTTTACTCTGACTATTCATTGTTAGTGAAAGAGTTAATTTTTAATTGGTCATTATACATATATACTCTATTCACCCCCCCTCTAGAGTTGCCAAACTGTTCTTCAATTGGTATCAAAGCTCTGTTCTCTTTATAAGGACTAACATCCTAAGAGCTGATCCATGGCAACCACACAATCCTTGATCTCCAATCATGGTGAAGGTCAGTCCACTCATAGGCCTCCCCTATTTGATGGGACTAACTACACATATTGGAAAACAAGGATGAGTTTTTATCTGAAGTCTCTAGACTTTGACCTGTGGACTGTCGTAACTGACGGTTACAAAAAGCCCGCCAGAATAGTTGTCGATGGTGACCTCACTGAGAAGCCACACGACAAATATTCTGTCGAGGAGAAGAAACAGGCAAGTCTAGATGCTAGGGCTATTAATGCTTTATTCTGTGCTATAGACAGGAACGAGTTTAACAGGGTCTCTACATGCACCACTGCTCATGAAGTATGGAGACTTCTGGAAGTGACGCATGAAGGAACCACTCAAGTCAAGGAATCAAAGATAAGCCGTCTCACTCAAGAGTACGAAGCCTTCAAGATGAAGCCAAATGAGACGATCACTCAAATGTTTACAAGATTCCTCGACATCATCAACCCGTTATCCTCGCTCGGTAAGCAGTACTCAAACCATGAGAAGATCCGCAAGCTACTCAGAGGGTTACCAAAGATTTGGAACCCTAAGGTGACAGCCATCATAGATGGAAATGATCTCACAAGTATGTCTATGGAGACTTTGATGGGCAAGCTCATGACTCACGAGCTTGACCTCAAGGACTTCGAAGAGCCTGCTCCGAAGACCAGGGAGATAGCACTCAAAGTCCATCGACGAAAGGTTGATCACGATGAGACTGAAGACGATATCTCAGATGATGAAGACCAAGCTCTCATGGTACGTAACTTCAAGAAATTCCTTCGCTTCAATCAAAGAAAGAAGGAACCACAAGAAGACGATGAAGAAGAGCCAACTTGCTATGGTTGCAAAAAGACTGGACACGTCAGAAGAGACTGTCCGCTCTTAAAGAAGAGCAACCGGTATGAAAAGCCCTACAAGAAGAACTCATCAAAAAGATATGCCAACACAAGCATTTGGCATGAAAGCGAAGCAAGTGACTCCGAGGAAGAAAAGAACTCTCCTCAAGACAAAGCAAATGTTTGCCTCATGGCAAATTCCACCAAGGTATCAAACGAAACTTTAGATGACTTCTCTTTTGATGAACTTGGCGATGCCTTCACCGATTTACTTGATGATCACAAAAAGATTATCGGTAAATACAAGCATGCCAAGGACAAAATCAAAAGTCTAGAAGATGAGATACAAAGAATTTCCTTGCTTCTTAATAATGTTAGAAACACATCTCCCACAAATGACACTGATGAAGTATCGAAGCTTAAATTAAGCTTACATGATGCTGAAGCACGCATTGAGCAACAAACTCAAGAAATCACTACTCTCAATACATTGCTTGCTGAAGAAAAGAGTAGACACAAGATTTCTCTGACTAAGATCTATGGCTTGAATATTAAAGTTGATGAATTACAAGCTGTTTCTAAAAGATTAGAAATCAAATTGGGAAAACAGGTGGCTAAACCTCAAACCCAATCACATGAGCACAACACCACTCATGCTAGTCAACCACGTCACCCTCATACAGCACATAACCATGCTTTTATTTACACAAACTTTCACAAACCACATGCACGTAAAAATACTCCTCATACTCATCATATTGCACAAAGACACAACCAATATCACTCTACACATAGACAAAGTCATCATACCATACCTCATCAACATGCCATGCCACATAAGCAAAATCATCATATCATGCCACAACATCACACTATGCCATATAGACAATTTCAGCATGCCACTCCTCACAGTCAATATCATCATGCTATGACACACAGACATCATCATCATGCCACTCACTCTAAGCATAGTCATCATTACCATGCTAATTCTCCATATCATCCTCATCCTGTTGCTCATAGATATCATTCTCATGCTCCTAGTATAAATAAAAATGCCATCTGTACTTACTGTGGAAAACATGGACACATTTCACCACAGTGTAGAGTTAGAAGACTGGTAGACAAGAAAATATATGCTTGGTTTCCAAAAACTAACTTTTCAGGACCCTCAAGAAAATGGGTACCAAAGGTCACATCTACTCTTGATGTAGGTGGACCTTTCCTCCTCAACTGAGAGTAAGTGGATTCTCGATAGTGGATGCTCGCGACATATGACGGGAGACGCAAATCTTTTTGCATCACTATCGATGAAAAGAGAAGGATACGTATCCTTCGGTAACAATTTCAAAGGGCATATAATAGGTAACGGTATCATTGGTCATCCTCCTTCTCCTGTTATAAAGGATGTCTGCCTAGTGACCGAGTTAAAGCATAACCTGCTCAGCATTAGCCATCTTGCTGATCATGGATATGATATTAACTTTGGACAAAACTGTTGCTACATCTACGATAGGTCAACAGGAGACATTGCTTTTGAAGGGAAAAGAGAGGACAATATCTATATTTTCTATCTCTCTATAAATACTAACCATGCAGGTAGATGTTTATATGCACACAAAGACGAACGACTACTATGGCACCAGCGTCTCGGTCATGCCAACATGGATGCTATATCCAGGCTTTCTACCAAGAAGCTAGTGAGAGGATTGCCTGACATCACATTCAAAAAGGACACGGTATGTGCCGAATGTGAACTTAACAAGGCAACTAAATCCTCATTTCATTCCATCAACTCTGTAAGTACTACTAGACCCTTGCAATTACTCCATATGGATTTATTTGGTCCTAGTAGAATAGCTAGCCTTGGTGGCAAACTATATGCTTTTGTTATTATTGATGATTTTTCGAGATTTACTTGGGTTTTCTTTCTCGCTAATAAAAGCGATGCTATCTCTGTTTTCAAAGTTTTTGTAAATAAAGTTCAAAACGAAAAAGGCTACATGATTACTCGAATCCGAAGTGATCATGGAGGCGAATTCGTAAATTCAGATTTTGAAAGTTTTTGTAATGCAAATGGTATTGATCATGAATTTTCCTGTCCTAGAACTCCTCAACAAAATGGTGTTGTAGAGCGGAAGAATAGGACTCTTGGCGATATGGCTAGAGTCATGTTGAATAAATTTTCTCTTCCGAAATATTTTTGGGCAGAAGCTGTAAGTACAGCATGCCACATTTTAAATAGGGTGCTTATTCGTCCCATTTCGAAGAAAACACCCTATGAGCTTTGGTTTGGGAGAACCCCAAATGTTTCTTATTTCAGAGTTTTTGGCTGCAGATGTTTTATCCTTAACACCAAAGACAACTTAGGCAAATTTGATGCCAAAGCTGACGATGGTATCTTTCTTGGTTATGCTGCCAAAAGTAAGGGATATAGAGTTTTCAATAAACGCTCACTTATTGTGGAGGAGTCAACAAATGTGACTTTTGATGAAGATAACAGTGCAGTAAGTACTCTTGATGATGATGTTGTGCCATCAACTTCCTCTACTCCAATGAATACTTCAACTGAAACTAATTCTCTGGAGGGTTTGCCTAAGAAATTCTCATTCAAACCTTCACATCCAGAAAATTTAGTCATAGGTGAAGTGTCACGTGGAGTTACTACTAGATCATCATTAAGAGACTCTGTTGCTAGCACTGCCTTCATTTCACAAGTAGAGCCTAAAAACATTTCTGAAGCTTTTACTGATGAATTTTGGATCTCTGCTATGCAAGAAGAACTCAACCAATTTGAAAGAAGCCAAGTATGGGAACTAGTTCCTAAACCGGCCAATCATTCAATAATTGGTACCAAATGGGTGTTTAGAAACAAAGTAAATGAAGATGGTTCAGTCACACGTAACAAAGCTCGTCTAGTAGCTCAAGGATACAACCAAGAGGAAGGTATCGACTACGATGAGACATATGCTCCTGTTGCTAGACTTGAATCCATTCGGATGCTTTGTGCTTTTGCCAATCATCAGAACTTTAAATTATTTCAAATGGATGTTAAAAGTGCTTTCTTGAATGGCTTTATTAAGGAGGAAGTTTATGTCAAACAACCCCCTGGCTTTGAAAATCACAAATTTCCCGACCACGTGTTCAAGCTAAAGAAAGCGCTTTATGGCCTTAAACAAGCTCCCAGAGCTTGGTATGAAAGGCTAAGCAGCTTCCTGCTTGAGAAAGGTTTTTCTAAAGGGAAAATTGACACTACACTGTTTATCAAATCTTTCAAAGACACCATTCTATTAATTCAAATTTATGTTGATGATATTATTTTTGGATCTACTGATGAAACTCTTTGTCAAGAATTTGCCAAGTGTATGCAGACAGAATTTGAGATGAGCATGATGGGAGAGCTCAACTACTTTCTTGGCCTGCAAGTAAAGCAACTGGCAAATGGAACTTTCATCTGTCAATCGAAGTATACCAAGGACATGCTGAAGAAGTTCGACCTTGACAACGTCAAACCAATTAACACGCCAATGGCTACTTCAACCAAACTCGAACCAGATGAGAGCGGCAAACCTGTTGATCAACGTAAGTATCGAGGTATGATAGGCAGCTTACTTTATTTAACTGCTAGTCGCCCCGATATCATGTTTAGTGTTTGCCTATGTGCTAGATATCAAGCAAATCCTAAGGAATCTCACATGACCGCGGTTAAGCGTATCTTTCGATACCTTAAGGGTACGGTTACAGTGGGCCTATGGTATCCCAAGTCAACATCATTTGACCTCATCGGTTACTCTGATGCTGACTTTGCTGGATGCAAGGTCGACCGTAAAAGTACGAGCGGCACGTGTCATTTGTTAGGAAAGGCTCTAGTCTCATGGTTTAGCAAGAAGCAGAACTCTGTCGCACTATCCACAACAGAAGCTGAATATATAGCAGCTGGGCGTTGTTGTGCACAGATTCTGTGGATGAAGCAAACCCTTGAAGACTATAAGTTATCTTTCATGCATATTCCTATATTCTGTGACAATACTAGTGCCATCAATTTGACTAAGAACCCTGTCTGTCACTCACGCACTAAACACATTGAGATCAGACACCACTTTTTGCGTGATCATCAGCAAAATGGCACGATTAACTTAGAATTTATTGACACTGATCATCAGCTGGCAGACTTCTTTACTAAGCCACTATCCGAAGAGCGCTTCAATTTTCTTTGTCGTGAACTTGGAATCTTAGATGAAGCAGTCATAAATTGAAACTCACCTGCGTAAATATCGTGTATATTGTGATTCCTTACAAAGAATTTGGTATGGGTACAAGCCGAAAGGGTCCTTCTGACAACAAGGCGTAAAAGCCTAAGCGACACGGTGCACTAGTCCTCAGGACTACCGCTAGCTGGGATCCGGCCCCTGCAGCTAACCCATGGCAAATTTGAACTATTGAACCACAGTATATGTCCTTATTTATTATATGGCTTGTTTCAATTTAATATTGCCTAATTGACATTTTCTAAAAGTTCATTCTATTTTCTGTATACCTCTCTATCTATTTCTTTCATTCAACACTCTTTGTTATTCCCGACTGTCATTTTGTTTAATTATTGAACATTTTCTTCCTGACTTTTGCCTTTTTCAGTTCTGGACTATTGAGCCAGAACTCGGGCCGAACTCTGCCCCTATCAGAGTTCGGGCCGAGTTCGGTCCCTAGGTTCCAGAATCGGGATCTGGCTCCACCGTTGGATCTTTTCTAATCCAATGGTCCATATTTCACCCGACCAAAAGACAAAACCCTACTTTATGTCGGGATTCTACCTCTCTCCTTCACTATTACCACCTTTTCTCACCTATACACATTCTTTCCTTGAAACCCTAACCCTAGTTTTTGATCCAGAGTACCCCATTGTTTCTCAAATCAACAAAAAGGTGTCTCCTCTCCATTATCCTCCATTGCTCTTTACCTGTTTGAGGTATCATTCATATTTTCTATCTTCTAGTTAATATCTTTTAATGGCTCCTTGCTTGTTCAATCGTGGGAAGAGGATTCGCATTGAGAGTATTTCCTCTTCAGATTCTTCTCCATCAATTGAACAAATCATTGAACTTCCTCAACCACCTCACCCTTTATTCAATCCACCTCGTCCTCTACATCCTTCCACTTATGACAATAGACTTTTTGTCTCTCTTGATGCATCAAACAACTGGTTTAGTGACTTTCGGAATCGTCAGGTATTCACGGGACATCCTATCAATTTTTCAATATTCTCTCATTATGATTCTTTATTCCATGACCTTTATATTGATGAACTTGTCACTACATCCTCTGCTATTTATCATCATGCCATTAAAATGTTCTACTGCAACTTAACCTTTGATGATCTTCGTATTTATTCACGAGTTGCTGGTATCGATATCTCGTTTGATGACTTTGAATTAGCAGAATATCTTGATCTTCTTGAGCCAAGTTCTTGGGAAAGACTTGTTGATGCTCGCTCGTTCCATTTTCCCAACGGACTTTCTCTTGAAAGCTTCAAGGACGATTTGTGCACTCCTTACACACGTCCTCGAAAGCTCATGACAAAATATCTCAACCCATATTTTTCTGATCTTCATTGGATCATTTCTAACACCATTCTACCCAAGATCGGTTCCCCTGATGAAATTACTTATCTTGAAATTTCTGCTCTTTATCATCTTCACTTTGGAATTCATTTCAATCTTCCACGTACTATGATGGACTGGATGATTCGCTGTAGGAGGAAACCACGAGCTTTGGTTTATCCTCTGTATCTTCCTATGATCTTTCGTGCTTTTCACATACCACTTGATGCTTGTCCGTTTCTGCCGGCACCTACCTTTCTATCTCCGGCACGACTCTTTCAGCCTGTTGCTGCTACTAATTCGTCTGCTGGTGAGGAGCCTAACGCCCCTCCACTCGGTCAGACTGCACCTCCTGCTACCTTGGATTCACTTCAGACTATGCTTCGCGATCGTTTTGCTATTGAGGATGATCGCTGGACGCAGCATGATTACCGTACCACTCTGCAGATTAGTGCCCTTGGGAACTCTCTGCATGATATGCGGTATTCACTTGCTCGTCATCCTGATCTGCATGTGCCTATTGAGAGGGATCCAGCGCGCGCGGGTTATCGCATTGATGATCCATGGGTCATGCAGTATATGGATCCAGATGATACTTTTGTGGATCTTCAGATGTTCCAGGACCTTTTCGTTAGATCTTTCCATGGTCCATCAGATGTTCCAGGACCTTCTCGTGCTCCATGATGGAGACTGGCTACTATCTGCTGCTGCTGCCACTGCTGATGGTCTTAGTTATTTTTGCTTTTAGTTATTTAGTTTCTTATGGATTCATGTAGCTGGTTTTATATACTATGTTTATGAGTTGGCCACTTGGTTTGGTGGATGACATTATCTATCTTTATTATCATTCTATGTCAATGCTTATTTTGCTCCATATTATACTGTTTCTTCTCTTAGTGTGGTTGCATTACTATTCATTGTTTATTATATTGCTAACTGCCAAAAGGGGGAGAAACATATGTATATTTATTTTGTGCTTGTTTTGGGATACTATTACTGGCTCTATGCATTCGTATATCTGTGTATATCTGTGCTTCTTGCTCTGGAAAATATCATCTATCAGATCACAGGAACTATGCAATTTGTACGGGGGAGAGCTATAGCTTCTAGCTCGACACCGCTCATGGTTTACGGGGGAGCTATTTTCGCTTAGCTCAGGCATCGTTTATGGGGGAGCTATGGAGCTATATTACAATCAACTGTGTCCAGGTATGAATATTGAAATATACATATATTATTTTGTCAATTATCAATATGGGGGAGATTGTTGACACAAAGTCACAGTCAACCAAATATTGACTATATTGACAAAATAATACTTGTATAAATTCAATACGACACACGACGACTGCATTCAGTTCAAGACAGATGACAGCTCAGTCTTCAGCTCTCAGTGTGTTCTGGAGTCTGTATTTTATGATTTCATTGAGTCTAGATTTATGTACTCTGAGTTATGCTGAGCTCTTGGAACTTAGTATACAAGCCTACCCAAAATCCCAAGCTCCACCAAAACCAAATTGCCCACATGTCCCTCTTAGGACCATTCTGTGCTCTGGAGACAGAGTTCGGGCCGAACTCTGCCTCCACACAGAGTTCGGGCCGAACTCTGTCCCCTAGAAATCAGGAACCCTAATTTTAGGGTTAGCTGTTTGCTAGCTGTCCAACGGCCAAATTTTTGAATTTCCTTACCCGAATTCTGGCCGAATTCTGTCCCTAAAATCAGTATAAATAGGGCATGAATTCTCTCATTTTGAATCACTCAATCTTCTCTTCTCTTCTCTCCTACAAGCTCTATAAGCCATACCCTTCCCATCTACTAGCCACAAGCCTCCTAAGTCTCGAGTGCTCAGCATCTCTCATTTAGGATTCTTGTGCAAGAGTGAAGAAATCGCTTGGACAATTCCAAGCAAATCGCCACTGCGATTCTCTGTAAGAAGTTGACGTGCTCTTCTGAAGAAAAGGCACGGGTTGTAAGCTACTATTTCACAAATAGTGGATTTAATCCTGAGCTAGAGTTCTCAGGCCTGGACTAGTCCTCCACGAGGGAAACCAGGTTAAAATTGCTGTGTTTGCGTATGCTCTCTTATCTTTCATTTACATTCCGCATTTTACTCTGACTATTCATTGTTAGTGAAAGAGTTAATTTTTAATTGGTCATTATACATATATACTCTATTCACCCCCCCTCTAGAGTTGCCAAACTGTTCTTCACATGCTTCTTATTCAAAGTATTCCAAAACTTGACAAAAAGTTTTAGAAACTTTGAAGGGGGTCTTGTAGAAGCATGGAATTTCAGAACCAGAAATCCTATGCGCCTAACATTACATGCGCCAAGAAGCTCATATGAAGTACTTGGCACAGCAAACAGCAAAAGCTTAGACATTAAAAGGAGATTTTTATTTCATATAAAATTCTATTACATGTCTAAAAAAGGCTGTACAAAGGAGAACTTCTACAAAAAAAGACCCTAAGTCTACAGCCAAGTACAGCAACCACCATGCGCTCTCAAACGAGCGTATCTCGCCATGTACTCTCAAACAGGCGCATCTCTTCGGCGTCTCAGTTTGGCGCATCACTACAGCGTCTCAGCCAGGTGCATCCCTTCAGCAGCTCAGTTATGTGCCGTCCTTCAGCGTCTCAGTCAGGCGCATCTCTTCGACGTCTCAGTCAGGCTCATCTCTTTAAGAGCCTCAGTTATGTACATCATGAAGACTCAGCATATGCGCCTTACCTCGACCCGATCAAATTCTTCGACTAATAAAGCACTTATTGAGCAGAACGGGGGTGGGCAATCAACCCCTAGCTGGAAGAAGAGCTCTCCAAAGCCCAAAGGAAGAGGAGAGCACTGCAATTGACCCACGGCAAAAGGAGGCTTTCAACACAACCAGAATGGGCAACACCCATTCTGACAGAAAAAAGAGCCTCCAAAGCCGGGGCACCGTAATTCTGATCTGTGGCTCTTCCAGCATAACGGAGACGAGGCTCGAGCATCCCGATCTTTGGATGCAACAGGCACCTTCCGCCTACCTCAGAAGCCTTCGACTCCGACTTTTGGATTTAACAGTCACCTTCACGACTCCATCAATGAAGAACAAGTCGTCACATCTTCACCCTCGAGAGCATCTCGTCAATAGAATGTGCCCGAGCAAACAAGTTCATTCGGGAGGACATAAGAGAATGAGAAGCAAACTCTCTCCTTGCCACTATTTATAGGTCGGGCAAATCAAACCCACGTGCCAAGTGGCGGGCTCTCCGAATCCCGTACAATGAATTTGTATTAATGGTGATGAATCTGACGCTTCGAATTCAGCCAAGTCAAAAACGGCTATTTAAAGCACTCGAAGAACGTAACAGTCGGGCCAATAAAGACGTGTCATGCAAACGGATGTGCCGGTCAGACCGTGCATCATTCTGACGCGCCCACCAGCACCAACCGCCGTATAAGGATGCGCCCATGCATCCCCATGCGCCTAGTGGAACGCAGATCGATGTACCCACTCAATAACCCATTACCCGTCAAAGAATATTAAATGCTGAAGACTGACACGCCAGCAGCACGTCCCCCGAGGACTGGACAGTTGACAGCTTTTTCAGAAGACGAAGCGCCACTGATGTCGGCATCATCATTACTTCCCTCCGGCGGTTACAAGCCACGTGGCCGCCCAACCATTTTGCATGCGTCTCCGCAGCCATGCACCCAAATCTCTGCATGTGCCTCAAAAGTCATGCGCCTCAGACTTTTCTCTGATCCCTAAAGTCAGAGGTGAAGTCACTACTGAAGCCCCGCATGTGCCTCAAAAGCCATGTGCCTAAACTGGTTCAAGACTCCTAAAGGTTACAAGCCAAAGTCTCCTCATGCGCCTAATTCCAGGCGCATCCTATCAGATCACTCCCCACCAAATCTGAGATCTCCGAGCCTTGGACCTACGACACATGTCCTTTGACTCGATTCAAGCTAAGAAAGGGTGCTAATCACCCAAGAACTCAGCAACTGAAAGATCCTCTCCATTGCTACGTGTCAGCTCGGCCGCAGCCCACAAAGGCAACAAGAAGGGTTCAACTCCTCAATCAGAGCGCATCGTCCATGCGCCTCCATTAGCAATCACCATGTAGCATCCCCATAAATCGGCGCATCCTACATATGTGCGCATGAGCAGCCAGCCTGCAGACTATAAATAGAGGGATCATTTCCTTCTGAAAAAGAGGATGGACCTACGAACATACACAGAGAGAGGCAGATACAGACACTTAACATCTTCTTTCTCTCCGTGAGCTCCAGCACCCAGAGCAACTCAGACCTTCAGAGAACCGATAACCGTCGTCAGATCGTCAACGGAGTCAACGCATTACCACTCGCTCCATCGGCACAAGGGACCCAGATAAACAAAAGTGTACTCATAGGACTACATCTAAGGCCTACATTGTAACACTGTTCTGTTTGTAATTGAAATTTGCAATTAAAATATTTTAATGGTAAACAGCATATACTGACGTATTGGCAACGAAAAAATTCGTCGCTATATAGGTCGTCGCTAATTCGCCAGAACTTGTTATCGCGCATCAGTTGCTAAGTCGTCGCAGGCTTCCGCCGCTAGGTCATCGCTAATTTGTCACTATCATTTGGTCGCTTGACCGTCACGTTTTAGTCGACGCTTCGACCATGTTGCGACTACTAGCGACGACTGCTTTTAGCGACAACGTCTATACCGAAGGACTATTTTGGCTAAAAGGTAGTCGCTAATCCGTCGCTAATAAAAATTAGCGACGGATTAGCGACGAATTTGTTCGTCAAAAATTGACTATTTTTTATTAGTGGAACCTTCATCAATTAAGCCAAGTACGCGAAGAATTTACTAAAGAAGTATGACTTCGGTAATACAATGCCTATCAGCACACCAATGGCTACATCAACATGACTTGACATTGATGAAAGTGGCAAACCAGTCGACCAGCATAAGTATCGAGGTATGATTGGTAGTTACTTTACTTAACTTCTAGTCGTCCTAATATTATGTTTAGCATTTGCATCTGTGTACGATATCAAGCTAATCCTAAGAAATCACACTTATACGCTGTTAAGCATATCTTCAGATACCTTAAATGAACTTCTATAGTCGGCTTATGATATCCCAAAACTATATCATTTGACCTAGTCGGTTACTCAGATGCTAATTTTGCTGGATGCAAAGTAGACCGTAAAAGTACCAGCAATACGTGTTATTTCGTAGAAAAAGCTTTAGTCTCTTGGTTTAGCAAGAAGCAAAATTCTGTAGCATTATTAACAACTGAGGCTGAGTATATCTCCGTAGGACATTATTGTGCTCAGATTTTATAGATAAAGCAAACCCTAGAAGACTATAATTTGCATTGTACTAAGATTCCCATTTACTGTGACAATACTACTACTATTAATTTAATTAAGAACCCAGTATGTCATTCACGTACTAAACACATAGAAATACGTCACCTCTTTTTGCGTAATCACCGACAACACGAGGATATCTGCTTAGAGTTTATTGACACAGATCATCAACTGACAAACATATTCACAAAACTACTAGCTAAAGACCGTTTCAACTTATCTGCGTCGAGAGTTAGACATACTTGAATTTTTAGAGTCTTAATGTGTTATGATTAATAAAAATACTTAAAACTTAATATTCAGCGAATTATTAGTTAAAATTATTTTGGGTACAAGTCGAAAGGGTACTTCTGTCAACAAGGCTTAAAAGCCTAAGCGACACGGTACTAAGTGTCTTCGGACTATCGCAAGCTGAGATCTGGCCTGTACAGCTAACCCAAGGTGATAAATATTAATTAAATTAAAGAATTACAAGTTTATGAGTTATTTTTATAATTCATTACACAAAAATGACCAAAAATACAAGTAGCCAGACTCGGACCAAACTCGGACCAAGTTATGACCGAGTTCAGGCCAAACTCGATAGGGAGCTTTTTATAAACAACGGATCGAACAAGCAACCCCCCTTACCTCTATTCATCTTATCCTTCCTTCCGAACAGCCGTCCCAAAACCCTAAAAACCTAACCCTAGTTTTTATATCTCTATTCCTCATGCTTTCCAACTCCCAAATCTTCAGATCTAAGGTTTCTGAAGGCATTATCTTCCATTCTTGATCAATCCTTAGGTATATCTATCACTCTCTTTCTCTGTTTTTATTATGACTTCTAGAATTCCTAAGAGGAAGAAAACTAGAGACACCGCTTCATCTTTAACCTCAGAGTATGAACCTGTCAATGTATTCAGTCCCTCTCGTCCCGATGACGATGAGGACTATGACCCGACCCTCTTTGTTTCATCTAAGAGATCAACCCTTTGGTTCGATCATTTTTGGTACCGAGAAATTTTTCTGAGTGAAACGATAAATTTACCGTTTTATCTGAATATGCTGTTACTTTTAAAACCTTAGGATTTTATGATTTTCTAGAGATTTCAAATTCAATTTTATGTAGCGATTTAAATTGATATATGTATATATATCAAATAAATAAATAAATAAATTTTATATAGCGATTTAAATTGATATATATATATATATATATATATATATATATATATATATATATATATATATATATATATATATATAAAAATATATATATATAAAATATATATATATATATATATATATATTTAATATATATATATATATATATATATATATATATATATATATATATATATAAATATATATATATATATATATATATATATATATATAAATTTTATATAGCGATTTAAATTGATATATATATATATAATATATATATATAAATATATTATATTATATATATTATATTTATATAAAATATAATATATATATATAATATAATATATATATATATATATATATATATATATATATATATAAATATATATATATATATATATTATATATATAATATATATATATATATATATATATATATATATATATATATATATATATATATATTTGAACCAAAGTTTTATTGAAGTATCAGGCGCAAAATGCCGAAGACTATACAAGTAAGCGCATTAAGCACGAGCTAAAACACAACTAATAAAAGAAAGCACTGCCAGAGGCAGAGAGACTCCGCTAGCTGGACAGATCCATCCGAAAGAATTCTGTAGAGTGGGAGCATCGCCTACCGATCTTAGCGATTTGTCGAAGTGTCTCTCGGAGTAGCTGATCGGGATTGTATTGATGTCCTTCATATCTAAATTTGTTACGGTTCTTCCAGAGAAACCAAAATGCCCACGACTACGATGATCTGATGGCCGTAGGAAGTGCCCCAGCTGGCGAGGAGATCGTTGAAGCTGCCGGCATGACGGTCGTGCCTGCAACGGTGATAGAGGCTGGCCCAAAGCTAAAAGACGAGCTCACAGGAGAGTAGAACGTGCTCGGCAGTTTCTGGACAGTGAAAAGAGTAGCAGTGGCATTTGGATGCGAGACTGAATCCGATAGAGTTAAGGGAGTCGTCGGTAGGGAGCTTTCTGCGGTACGCTCACCAGAGCAGGATAGACCATTTGGTGGGAATGCAGGACTTCCAGAAAGGGGCGATGAAGGGGGACGGCACTCCGGTGTCGTAAACCACGGTCTTGGCCGAAGCCAAAGGGAAAACACCGTCGGACTTAGGGATCCATTGCCAGGTGTCCGGGTCCTCGACGTGGTGCAAATCAGCGACAGCGAGTTTGATGACTGCCTCCACCCTAAGCCAATCTCTTTCCCTGTCCCATCTCCAATCCGATTTGGAGTCCTATAAATCTCGAATCGTGCGGTTCGGAGGGGTGTTCGGGGTTTGTTGGAGGGCAACATCGCCAAGCCAACGTTCATAGCACATTGACGAACTCCTATTGCCAAGTCGTAGGTGGATGTGATGTTCAGCGAGATGACGCCCATGAAGGATGCGGTGCTAGGATGCTGACGATCTGGTGTTAGCGACCGCAGTAACGGGGTGGGAATAACGAAAGTATCTGGCCGTCATGAACCTGGTCCAGATAGAGGATTCCGTTCGGAGCTTCCACCACAGCTTCATAGAGCAAGTATCGACGACGTTCGACAATTTACTGAAGCCCAGCCCTCCCTCATTCGTCGGTCTAGACATGGAGTCCCTGCCGGCCCAGTGATGCTTGTCCTTTCCGTTGGAGTGGCCCTAGAAGAAGTCGGAGAAGAGTGATTCTAATAAGGATGGACCTTCTTGGGGGGAGCAGACGGCCAGTGTGTAGATGGGGATGGAAGAGAGGACATGCTTGATTAGAATCATCTTGCCACCTGGAGAAAGGGTTGCGTTGTGCCAACCCTCAATTATCTTTCTGATCTTGCTCACCAGGGTGTCTAAGACGTCGGAGCTAGCTTTGTCGTACACCAGTGGGCATCCTAAGTAAGAGAAAGGAGGGTACGCGGTTGAGAAGGAGGTTAAGTTGGAAAGATTAGCTGAGTGGTTCCTGTCAGCTTTGTGGTGGGTGTAGATGATGCTTTTGTTGGTGTTGACTCGCTGCCCCGAGCACCTGGTGTATTTCTTGAGTATTCTGTGAACCATCTCGACCGACCCGATGTCGCTGAAGGAGAAGATGAGGATGTCGTTCGCATAAGCTAGGTGGGTGATGAGAGGGCAGCTAGTGGTGGTGTGAAAGTGATTGAATCTGGGGGTGTTAGCCATGTTGTTGAGGTTTCTGCTGAGTGCATCGGATGCGATGATAAAGATGGTGGAAGATAGGGGATCATCCTGTCTGATCCCCTGCTGGATTCCAAGAAACCCTTCGCTTGCCCGTTGATGACCGTGGAGAACTAGGAGTTGCTAACGGATCTGAAAATGATGTCAATCCAATTTTCGGAGAAGCCGAAGGCCCTGAAAACCCAAATCATGAACTGCCAGTCCAGACGATCATATGCCTTCTTTATGTCGAGCTTGATTGCCATGTTACCCCCTCTTGCTGAAAATTATATGCTTGTTATCATTTCCTGCGCTAGGAGGATGTTGTCGATGATGTTCTAGCCTGGGACAAAATCGTTTTGTTCTTCGGATATGATCTTGGGAAGGAGGATAGACATGCGGGTCGCGATGATCTTCGATATGATTTTATTAGTAAAGTTGCATAAGCTGATGGGCCAGAAGTCTCTGATATATATATATATATAATATTAGTTTTTTTCAATAAAACTTTCTAATTTTATTCATAAGAAGGCACAAAATGTCGAAGCCTTTACAAGTAAGCGCAACAGAAAGATAGAAAAGAGACATGAATGCAGGCATTAGGACAAAATTCAGGAGAGAAAGGACTGCTAAAAGACCTCTAGGCCGTGCTTGCATTGTCTACTGACTTTGACAGTTTGGCGAAGGATGTCCCAGATAAGTCGTTTGAATGAATATTGGTGGCCCTCATAACTGAATTTGTTGCGGTTCTTCCAGATGACCCACGTGATGGCGGCTGCGATGATCTGGTGGCCGTGAGATACGTTAGCCCAAATGGCTAGAAGATCGTTGAAGCTTCCGCCGTACTGGTTCTGCTTGTAACGTTGAGAGAGAGTTATCCAAACCCTTACAAGTAAATCTCCGGAGTGGAAAATATGGTACATTGTTTCTGATTGTCTCGCTGTGCAGCAATTCCACGCGGACGCTAAACTGAAGCTGATGGTATTGAGAGCGTTGTCAGTGGGGAGATTCTTGCACAATGCTCTCCATAATAAAAAGGACCATTTTTTGGGAATACAAGACTTCCAAAAAGCTCCAATGGTGGGGGAAGGCACCCCAGTGCCACAAACAACACTTCTAGCGGATGCTACCGTAAATGATTCGCTAGCCGCAATAGACCACCGCAGAGCATCGGGCTCCAAGCTGATCTTCAGGAGCATAGCTGCAGCCTCTTCTCCAACCCATTCTCGAACCCGTTTCTGATTCCAATCACTTGAGTGATCCTACAACTCTCTGATCGTACTGTAGATAGGTACAGCTGGTAACTGGGGATGGAGATCTTCTTCGGCCGAACGTTTGTAGAATATGGATGATTCGCCCGAACCCAGCTGGAGGCGGATCAAGGGCTCTGCAAGGATCCGTCCGTGAATGATTCGCCTCCAAGACGCTGAGGATCTGCAGTTGAAAATTATGGCAGATGGATAAATATGCTTGAAATATCTAGCCTTCAGGAACCGCACCCAGAGATTCCGGCTCACTCGGAGCTTCCACCACAGCTTTATCGAGAAAGCATCGACGACGTACGACAGTTTGTAAAAACCCAGGCCTCCCTCATCTATGGGTTTGGCCATGGTATCCCAACTCGCCCAATTATGTTTGTCCTTATCGTCGCAGTGGCCCCAGAAGAAGTTGGCAAAGAGGTTTTCGATGGATGTGAGAACCTTCTTACGGGGGAGCAGGCATCAAGTGTGTATATGGGGATAGAGGAGAGCACATGTTGAATCAGAATCATCTTGCCGCCAGGCGATAGAGTAGCGTTGTGCTACCCCTCAAGTTTTTCCAGATTTTGCCCACCAGCCCTTCGAAGATGCCTGCATTGGATCTAACATAAAGTAGAGGGCATCCTAAGTAGTAGAAAGGTGGGTACACAACTGAGAAGGAAGTAATATTGGAAAGAGTAGAGGCGTGGTCTCTGTTGGTCTTGTGGTGGACGTAGATGACACTCTTGTTGGGATTAATGTGCTGGCCAGAGCATCTGGCGTATCTCTGCGGTGTGTTGTGGATCACCTCCAAAGACCCGACGTCCCCCAAGGAGAAAATAAGGATATCATCGGCATATGCCAGGTGGGTGATGATCGGGCAACCACTAGCTGTGTAAAAATGCTAGAAATTTTGGGTGCCTACCATTCTGTTCAGATTTCTGCTCAGAGCTTCCACGACTATGATGAAGATGGTAGAGGATAAAGGATCCCCTTGTCGGACACCGTGGATGGACTTGAAGAAGCCTTTAGCTTGACCGTTAATCGCCGTGGAGAACCACGAATTACTGATTGATCTCCACACGATATTGGTCCAGATTTTTAAAGATTATATATATATATATATATATATATATATATATATATATATATATATATATATATATATATATATATATATAGCGATCTAAATTGATATTCTTATATCTATAGAATATTACATAATCCCTATGCTGGCCGACCCTAGTTTGACTTAGTTTGACTTGCTTTTACTTCCAGAAATATTATATTGATACAACATTCCATCTATAGGTCCTCGAGGCACTATATTGGACCCAGTTGACATTTTCCATCACATCACAGGTGAGTACATCCTCTGATAACTTTTTTAATTTACGATAACTATTATAATTCATGTACTTAGTATAGATATACTTGTTCTTGACACATTGGTCACATGAATTGGTATTCATGGCTCCCAATATGAGATATTATTCCTTGTTATCTTAGTATATCTTGTGTAAGCCCCTTGTAGTTCTTGTGCAGTATATGGACATCGATTCTCGAGGAGACTTGCTCCCTTCTCGTAGAATCTCGTGTCGTAACGTATCTTGTTTGGATCCACTCTACCAGTCGGGGGCAGGGAGTATTAGTGTAGTGACTAGTTTTGTAGTGACTAGTTTTGAATTGCTCCGTTCATCTAGTTTTGACTTGTGTTAGTGACCCAGGTAGTTTACACTCTAGTTGGGATCCAAAGATTAGTTAGGCATGGTCCAAAAACTTGTTTCATTAGGCTAGTACATTTAGACTAAACCCACATAACAAGTTTAGTTATTTAGAGATTAGAAACTTGACCTTTTTGAACCCAACCTTTTCCATTCATTAAATTAGCCAAAGGAGACTAAGAAGGGGGAATCATAGAATTTTCCACATAGCAAACCCTAGCCATAAGGGGCCGGCCAAGAGAGGTAGGTCTTTTCCATCTCTTTTATTTTCATTTTGGCCTCTTTTCTTATTTTATGGTTCCTCCCAAAACTTTAGAGCAAATCTCATAGTTTCATCCCTCAAAACTTCTCTTTTCTCCACCAAACTCTCTCATTCTTGCAAGGAGAAGGAGATACAAGTGTTTGTGGAGTCAAAGCAAGGAGGGGTGTCTATTTGCAAGAAGAGTCCGTGTCGGCTCAGTGTCCTTTGGAGTTTTCATTGGAAATCAACTCCCAATAGGTAGATTTCTCTTCCTCTTGTCATTTTATGTAATATTTGTGGTTTTGATCCATAAGAACCTACACCACATGATAGATTCACCATTTAGAATGTTTTAGAGGCTCATTAGAGTCCTTTTTTTGTGTTTGCATGAATATAGGTGTGTCCCATGGAGAGATTCCAGAGGGCACACCAAGTGCTTGTGAAAATGCCAAAGAGGACATGTTGATGTCTAATTTCAATTTTAGATTTATTAGAGGGTAGTTTAATCATGTTAGGATTGATCCCCATGGTTTATATTAGGTACCCTACAAGTTTGGACATGTGGTTTTGGCCTACATATCATATTTTCATATGTCTATATGGTATCTTGTATATATTTTCATATGTCTATATGGTATCTTGTACATATGTCTATATGTCTATATGGTATCTTGTATATATATATATATATTTTATATATATATATATATATATATATATATATATATATAATATATATATATATAATATATATATATATATATAATAGTGGACTGTTTTGGAACAATTTTATATATATTTTGTATGTGTGTTGGTGCCTTGATGTGTGTAGAGAGTTGGGGGGTTAATATCCATCCTTCTTGGTTGGTGTGGTTGCAGTGTGTGTGAGGAAGTGGTGGTGGTTGTGTTAGATTGGTTGGTGGTTTTAGAGAGTGTGAGGTAGAGTGGTTTTGTAGTGTGTTGTATGTGCAATAGAGGGTGAGTTAGAGAGGGGTTATTGAGTGGTTTGAAGGATTGTTAGGAGGGGAGTTTGAGGGGGGATGTGGGGCTTCTATAGGCAGCCACCACAGCAGCCTTCCCCTCCCCCCAAACAGCAACTGACAACCCCCTCTTTTCTGGGCTGTGTAGCCCCTATTGGGGACTGCAAACAACAGCAGTATATACTGCTCTGTAAGAGTAGCAACAGCAAGGTGGCTGCCTAGAGCAGCCACCATTCTTCCCCTTTCCTAGTATGTGTGTTTGTGTTTTGGTGAGTGTTTTAAGGGCTAACTTAGTGTTTATGGGTGCTAGATATATATGTTAGTAAGATATAGTTAGTATGTGCTTGTGTGTGAGATTACATAAGTTAGCTAGATAATGTGTGTTAGATATATGTGTTTGAGGTATGTAAGTGGATATGTTAATGAGTTAAGATAATGGGTAGTAGGTAATAGATATGTGAGTATCCTAGATATAGTTAGTGTGTGAGTGTGGGTTAGAATCTTGAGTATTATACCAAGTTGGTATCTTAGTTTTATGATACCAAGTTAGTATTTTAGATAGGATACTAGCTAGATATTAATAGACGGTATCATAAGTGGTGTGCAAAGGTATTGGGTTTACCTTGGCAAGGTAATGGGGTAGGGATAAGGTAATGGGTATTTACCTATAGTAAGGTAAGGTATCTAGTAGGATACTAGTAAGATACTAAGGTTTTGTGGTTAGAGACTAGTCTAAGGGTTAATTAGAAACTAATTAGCCTAAGCTAGTGGTTATTTACTAGCTAAGGTAATATTATCAAGGTAAAGGGTATTACATTATATCTAAGATTATGAGGATAACAAGGGTAGATATGGTTAGAACTAGGATAACTTGGTAGGTAAATGTTAGAAATAGGTTTCTTGGTCTAGTTTGACCAAGGTTGACCATTTTGACTGGAAGTCAACATAAAGTCAACAACCAACCTAGAATGGACTAGGAGTTGACCAGAGTTGACCAGTTGACCAAAATTCAACTATTGATCTAATTTGACCTAGATTGGTTTGGAGGTTGACCAGGGTTGACCAGTTGACCAAAAGTCAATTATAGGTCAACCTTTGACCTAGATTGACCTAGTTTGACTTCATGTGATGTAGTTTGACTTAGTTTGACTTGCTTTTACTTTCAGAACATTATATTGATACAACATTCTATCTTTAGGTCCTCGAGGCACTATATTGGACCCAGTTTACGTTTTCCATCACATTACAAGCGAGTACATTCTCTGATAACTTTTCTAATTTACGATAACTATTATAATTCATGTATTTAGTGTAGATATACTTGTTCTTGACACATTGGTCACACCGATTGCTATTCATGGATCCCGACATGAGATGTTATTCCTTGTTATCTTGGTAATCTTGTACAAGCCCCTTGTAGTTCTTGTGCAGTATATGGACACCGATTCTCGAGGAGACTTGCTTCCTTTTTGTAGAATCCCATGTCGTAACGTGTCTTGTTTGGATCCACTCTACCAGTCGGGGGCGGAGAGTATTAGTGTAGATGTGTGGTCATTACCCGTCTTGTTTATTCTTGTAGACCTTGTAATTACAATCCTACACTCCACGTATGATTGGCTAGATCATTAGACCTTGTTCAGACCCAAGCCGGCCACATATCGAAGCTAGTAGTCACACGCCTAGATAGATGATTCTTGATTCTTGTACATGCCATGATCAGTTTTACTTACTTTGTTCTAGCTCTAGATTCACAGCTTACCTTGCCATGATACTTATATGTGCATTCATGATTTCTTGTATATACTCTATTTACTGTCTTGTAGCTTTTATCCTATCTTGTGAACTGTTGTTAGTCGATTGTGCTCATTCCATCCTGACTAAATATGTTGACAACTTATTACAGATGACGATAAGGAGGACTGCTGTACTTACTACGGTCTATATGACATAGTGGATATTGACTTGGAGACCCTGGTTCAGCAGGGGTTAACCCCGACGGAGGAGACTTTAGCTATAGCTCAGTTAGAGTAGGTTTTGACTGGACCTTGTCTCCAGCTTGCTACTTATGTTTGTGATATTATTTTGAGATTGTATAACTATATTATTTGTGACTCTCTCTCTCCCTATTGAGCTGGATATTGCACTCTGTGATACATATCTATCTATATTCGTGCCTTAAACTCTTTCTGCTAGATTGTGATTGAGTTATCTGTTTTCCATATTATATCCTTCGTTCGGAGATGACAGGTTATTATATACTGTTGTTAGATTAGCAGATCTACAGCGTTCTACGTCATTTTTGCGGCGTAGGCTGGGCGCTGTTTTGCACTCGTACCCTTATCTTGGGTGCGGGTCGACACATATTCAGTGGTGGCGCATGCAGGTCAGAAGTCCCAAGTAGTGCGATGTCGTAGTGGTGCTCGACTTAGAGTGCCGCTACGAGCCTGTTATAGGTTTAGAAGATATAGGCTATAGTCTAAGGATACTCAATCACAGTTAGGACTTCTTGAGAACATTCGAAGGACGCCACTTGAGAATCTCATGATAAACTATCTCAAAATTTGATTCCAACTATTTCTGTCTATTCTTCCTTGTCAGTGTTTGAACTTGATTCTTGGTGTTCATTGATTTTCTACCAAGATAAACCTTTGGATTAAGTTTCTTCGGTTATGGAATCTAGAGTCTTCTATAGCTATATTAGCAGGCATGATGAAGACATAGGGTCTGATTTTAGATGTATTTTTCGGGTTGTGAGAATTTAAGGTTTTCGCAGCCAAGCATGCGGCAATACGAAAATATTAGATACCACGATCTTAAAGGTATGTACCTTAGTTGCGGACCCTATGATTTATTGCAGCCATACTTACTGGTGTGACGAGGATTCCGATAACTTGATTCTGGGTGGACAGGTATGGTTATCATATTACAAAATAAATACCCTATAGAGGGTACCCTAGTATAATGGAGTAGGTATCAGTAGAGATGTTACTTGGGTATTTTGGAGAAGAGAGTGGAAGCTAGGCCACATGTAGCACCGTATCATGCCACGCACCAGCAGTGGGATATACCCCGCCAGGGCAAACTTTTGTGATGACTTTCAAGGAGACCCACACCGCAGACGAGGGACTAGGAGGTTAGGTCTAGTTCTTTCCTTTTTTCCTGTTTCTTTTTACCCATTGATTGCTTTTTTGATTGCTTTTTTAGTACCCTTAGCTTGCATATGTGATTATCATGCTAGATTAATAGAAAACCTCAATGGAGACTACAATAATATGATACTATAGAGACTAAAACCATGCATATTTATTCTCCATTCCATAGAATTGCAGGTTGTATAACTTTGGACGTAATTTAGTAGACTTTGATTGTTGGGGGTTTGTTCTAGAGAAGATTACAACCCTTTCGAATTTTGAGGATAAATTTTTTCTAAGGGGGTAGGATTGTAACTGCCAGTTTTCAAAAATGAGGGTAAAATTTTCATTTTTCATATTCTAATATTTTTGTGAACATTTATTTATTAATATTGTATTTTGGGGATTAGTTTAACCGGGTTTGAGTTTCGTCGAGTTTTGACTTGTTTTAGTGACCCGGGTAGTTTACACTCTAGTCGGAATCCAAAGATTAGTTAGGCATGGCCCACAGACTCATTTCTTAGGCTAGTACATTTAGACTAAACCCACATGACACGTTTAGTTATTTAGAGATTAGAAACTTGACCTTTTTGACCCCAACCTTTTCCATTCATTAAATTAGCCAAAGGAGACGTAGAAGGGGGCATCATGGACTTTTCCACATAGCAAACCCTAGCCATAAGGGGTCGGCCAAGAGAGGTTGGTCTTCTCCATCTCTTTTATTTTCATTTTGGCCTCTTTTCTTATTTTATGGTTCCTCCCAAAACTTGAGAGCAAATCTCATAGTTTCATCCCTCAAAACTTCTTTTTTCTTCAACAAACTCTCTCATTTTTGCGAGGAGAAGGAGCTACAAGTGTTTGTGGAGTCAAAGCAAGGAGGGGTGTCCATTTGGAAGAAGTGTCCGTGTCGGCTCCGTGTAGGCTCCATGTCCTTTAGAGTTTTCATTGGGAATCAACTCTCAATAGGTAGATTTCTCTTCCTTTTGTCATTTTATATAATATTTGTGGTTTTGATCCATAGTAACCTACCCCACATGATAGATTCACCATTTAGAATATTTTAGAGGCTCATTAGAGTCCTTTTTTGGTGTTTGCATGAATATAGGTGTCCCATGGAGAGGTTCCAAAGAGGGCACACCAAGTGCTTGTGAAAATGCCAAAGAGGACATGTTGATGTCTAATTTCAGTTTTAGATTGATTAGAGGGTAGTTTAATCATGTTAGGATTGATCCCCATGGTTTACATTAGGTACCCTACAAGTTTGGACATGTGGTTTTGGCCTACATATCATATTTTCATATGTCTATATGGTATCTTGTATATATATATAATAGTGGACTGTTTTGGAACTATTATATATATATATATATATATATTTTGTATGTGTGTTGGTGCCTTGATGTGTATAGAGAGTGGGGGTTCATATCTATCCTTCTTGGTTGGCGTGGTTGTAGTGTGTATGAGGAAGTGGTGGTGGTAGTGTTAGATTGGTTGGTGGTTTTAGAGAGTGAGAGTTTGAATGGTTTTGTAGTGTGTTGTATGTGCAATAGAGGGTAAGTTAGAGAGGGGTTATAGAGTGGTTTGAAGGAGGGGAGTTTGAGGGGGGATATGGGGCTGCCATAGGCAGTCACTACAGCAGCCTTCCACCCAACAGCAGCTGACAGCCCCCTCTTTTTTGGGCAGTACAGCCCCCATTAGGGACTGCAAATACCAGCAATGTATGCTGCTCTGTAAGAGCAGCAGCAGCAATAAGGTGGCTGCCTAGATCAGCCACCATTCTCTCCCTTTCCTAGTATGTGTGTGTGTTTTGGTGAGTGTTTTAAGGGCTAAGTTAGTGTATATGGGTGCTAGATGTATATGTTAGTAAGATATAGTTAGTATGTGTGTGTGTGTGAGGTTAGATAAGTTAGCTAGATAATGTGTGTTAGATATATGTGTTTGAGGTATATAAGTGGATATGTTAATGAGTTAAGATAATGGGTAGTAGGTAATAGATATGTGAGTATCCTAGATATAGTTAGTGTGTGAGTGCGGGTTAGAATCTTGAGTAGGATACCAAGTTGGTATCTTGGTTTTAGGATACCAAGTTAGTATTTTAGATAGGATACTAGCTAGATATTAATAGAGGGTATCATAAGTGGTGTGTAAAGGTATTGGGTTTACCTTGGCAAGGTAATGGGGTAGGGATAAGGTAATAGATATTTACCTAAGGTAAGGTAAGGTATCTAGTAGGATACTAGTAAGATACTAAGGTGAGTGGTTAGAGACTAGTCTAAGGGTTAATTAGGAACTAGTTAGCCTAAGCTAGTGGTTATCTACTAGCTAAGTTAATATTACCAGGGTAAACGGTATTACATTATATCTAAGATTATGACGATAACAAGGGTAGATATGGTTAGAACTAGGATGACTTGGTAGGTAAATGTTAGAAATAGGTTTCTTGGTCTAGTTTGACCATGGTTCACCATTTTGACTGGAAGTCAGCATAAAGTCAACAACCGACCTAGAATGGACTAGGAGTTGACCAAAGTTGACCAGTTGACCAAAAGTCAACTATTGATCTAATTTGACCTAGATTGGTTTTGGGGTTGACCAGGGTTAACCAGTTGACCAAAAGTCAACTGTAGGTCAAACTTTGACCTAGTTTGACTTCATGTGACATAGTTTGACTTAGTTTGACTTGTTTTTACTTCTAGAATATTATATTGATACAATATTCCATCTTTAGGTCCTCGAGGCACTGTATTGGACCCAATTGATATTTTCTATCACATCACAGGCGAGTACATTCTCTGATAACTTTTTCGATTTACGATAACTGTTATAATTCATGTACTTAGGATAGATATACTTGTTCTTGACACATTGGTCACACGGATTAGTATTCATGGATCCCAATATGAGATGTTATTTCTTGTTATCTTGGTATATCTTGTGCAAGCCCCTTGTAGTTCTTGTGCAGTATATGGACAACGATTCTCGAAGAGACTTGTTCCCTTCTCGTAGAATCTTGTGTCGTAAGGTGTCTTGTTTGGATCCACTCTACCAATCGGGGACGGGGAGTATTAGTGGAGATGTGTGGTCATTATCCTCCTTGTTTATTCTTGTAGACCTATTAATTGCTAATCCTACACTCCACGTATGATTGGCTAGATCATTAGACCTTGTTCAGACCCAAGTGGCCACATATCGAAGCTAGTATTCACACACCTAGATAGATGATTCTTGATTCTTGTACATGCCATGATCAATTTTATTTGCCTTGTTCCACCTCAAGATTCACAATTTACCTTGCCATGATACTTACATGTACATTCATGATTTTTTGTATATACTCTCTATTTACAGTCTTGTAGCTTTTATCCTATCTTGTTAACTGTTGTTACTCGATTGTGCTCGTTCCATCCTGACTGGATATGTTGAAAAAATATTATAGATGACAGTAAGGAGGACTGCTGTTCTTACTACGGTCCACATGACGTAATGGGTATTGACTTGGAGACCCTGATTCAGCAGGGATTAGCCCCGACTGAGGAGATTTTAGCTATAGCTCATTTAGAGTAGTTTTTTACTAGATCTTGTCTCCAGCTTGCTACTTATGTTTGTGATATTATTTTGAGATTGTATAACTATATTATTTGTGATTCTCTCTCTCCCTGTTGAGCTGGATATTGCACTCTGTGATTCATATCTATCTATATTCGTGACTTAAACTCTTCCTGCTAGATTGTGATTGAGTTATCTGTTTTCCATATTATATCCTCCGTTCGGAGATGATATTATATTATATACTGTTGTTAGATTAGCAGACCTACAACGTTCTACGCCGTTTCTGCAGCGTAGACTGGGCGCTGTTACGCACTCGTACCCTTATATATATATATATATTTTTTTTTTCTTTTTTTTCTTTTTCTTTTAAAAACCAAAGCCGGTAGACGACTCCACCCGACCTTGGCCCGGAGGCCGTGGCCACCGCCACCCAGCCACCTCCGTGGGAGGGATGGCTCGAACCCGGCCCTCACCTCCGATGCACGGTGGTGTTACCAGTATATATATATATATATATATATATATATATATATATATATATATATATATATATATATATATATATATATATATAGGTCCTGGCTATTGATTGGTATTCATTTGGATAAGTTTTGAGCAAAAGTTGTAGGTTTAATATAGCCATAATCATGACCTGTACCTAAAAATCTAAATCTGAAATTCGGATATTAAAGTTATTATAAATCATATTTATATTATATTTTTATGATTTTTATATGATTTACATGTCCTTGTGTTGGGGACTTAACCTCAAATTTTTGAGGCCAAAAACCATGAAACCAGGTCTAGGTATGCTCTCGAAGCATGTAGACTTGTTTTGTTAGGAAATCCATATGTCATATGTACAATTATAATGATAATAATAATAATTTTTATTTATATGTAAAATCTTGGTTCGACCTTGGTACTGCAGATTCAACGGGGACTTGGACGACATGCAAGTATACCCTGCCAATTTGTACTACACTATGCATGCTAATTCCAGTTGTTCTTGTTCATATCTATTTCTTTCTTGTACTATCACATAATTTCATGCATATGCTTCATGATATTTTCTTTACTTGTTTTTTATATGCTATATGTCTTTTTTTATGTCACATATTGGATCTATGCTACACTATACTTGCTAGATTTACGTATTCTTGTCCGCTTGATTGAATTGGCCTTGACTTAATTCGGTTACCCGTAATTGACTTGACTTGACCCTTGACCTATACTAGGATTGGCTACTTGACTACTCTCGACTCGGGAGTCCCTCACAGTACTACGATAGAGACCTACTATAGACATGGAGTCCCTCACAAGGCGACTCTCTATAGGATCGTTGGCACCTCACTAGACTGTGGTCACCGTGATTTACTTGTTTGCCATGACTAGTTCTACTATGCTATATGACATGTCATTCTTAGATTATCTTTCGTATGTTACTTATTGCCTTCCACACATGTTATTTGATTTTACATGTTGGCTTGTAAATTATGTATCTTGCTATGTTTCCTGAGGACCTGGACTTTTCTCTAAGTATAGACGAGGTATATTCTGTTACAGATGAGGTATACCCCAAAGTTTACGGACCGACACCAGATCACGGTACAACTGCAGTTGATAACATCATTGATGCTTAGTTTACTGGAGTCTGGACTTATTGTTTATTTTCCTGTCTTTATTTTATTTTTCGTCTACTAGTAGTGGATTTGTCTCCACCGGACGACATTTGCATTCTAAATGAACTGAACCTGACGAGTTTGCTTACTAGACGTTGTTAATTCCTTACACCCCCTCCAGGTAAGTATACATTGCCATATTTCCTATTATTTTAGCATATTTTCTGTTATTTATTTATTTATTTATTTTATATTAAATTGTGCTTCCAAGTCATACTTGGGTGCAAGCGACTGAGTTAGTCATTTTTGTTGCTTTTTATATTTTATTTATGTTGACCTAGTTTTAGAGGACCACCTATTATTTTAAGGTATTGGTATATCTTCTTTGGCCATGACACATGTGTTCCACGAGTTGTGAGTCTTATGTAAGACACAAACTTTCGTAGTTGGTTGGCCACCGGTACCTATGAAACGTACGACGGATAGGACATAACTACTAATACAATTGTATGGCTAATAGACATAGCAGTTATTAGAGGTACATATGTATTGTGGATACAACACAGATAGGCATGGGGTGGGGAGGACAGTTCCTTATTGTATGGGCTACGATTGCATATTCTTTTTTGTAACCTGTAAGCTTCATCGGTGACGCGGGTAGGATGACGTACCCTCTGGTTCTAATTGGTCACTAACATTTACGAAACGTTATGCATTTTAGGCCCCTGGTTTCCAAAGAGGGGACTGCCAATCCCATATTTAGCCAGAGTACCCATGCGTTGAAGGTTTGTTCTTAATGTGCATTTGCATATAGAATGGTTAAGAGTCCTTTTCGTTTACATTTATATTCAGTTTTATATGGCATGCTATATGTTTCTTGTTATGTCCCTTTGAGGACATGGTGATCTCTTCAGGTGTAGACAATCAAGACTATGCTCAGGAGTACGCCTCAGCATTAGATTCATATTTTTTAGTTGATGAGGTTTTGCCTTCTGAGTTTCTGTGACCATTCTCTATTAGATGGACATGATTATTGATCCTTTGTTTCTTACTTTGTTTATTTAGGGTAGTGGGACTCTATTTTATTCCAGACTCTTTTTATAGCTATTTGGTAGTGTAATTGTCTCCACCCGACTATCTTTTCATTCGACTATTTATTTGATTCTTTGATGGACTATTTCTTGTTTTTTACTACTGTGGATGAGATATAGATATACTTGTGACTGTTCATTATATGTTATGAGTAATTGACTATATTACAACTTATGTGTGTATTCGAGGATTCCACATAATGGAGTATTCTTCGTATATATATAGATGCAATGCTGTGTATTCCTAGTCCTACGTATATTGGGATTAGGGCGTTACATTACTGTTCGTGGTCCTTCCGATCAGCTTGTTCCAGTTTTACCGATGGCATGTCATCATCCTTTTGTTCTACCAGCTCTGGAAGCTCATCTCAGCCTTCAGGAGCAGAGTCCAGAGTTGACCCGAGGGCAGAGATGCTAGTTCAGCTTGATCATCTAGTAGTACTATTTCACCAGAATAGCTAGAGGGAGTTGTTCGTAGACTGGTTGATTTTTTAAGGGCTTCATGGCGACACAGCAGTGCCAGAGTGACGTCCTCACTCAGTCAGTATCGACGTCTCTAGGAGGAGTGGCGCATAGATATACAATTCTATGAGCATCTTTTGGCATCTACATCCTCCATACTTTTATGGTACAGATGATGCGATAACGTCCGATGCTTGGCTTCAAGATACCGAGGCTATACTGGAGGCAGTAGGGACACCCACGAGAGAGCGTGTGGCAATAGTTAGGCTACAATGGTTGGATTTGACCTGCGACTGGTGAACAACTCATGAGGTATCACTTACGACATTGATTGCTTGGGCAGACTTCAGCACGAGATTCCAAACCCGGTACTTTGGTGCGGTGTCACGTTATGACTTGCAACAAAGGTTAAACAACCTTAGAAAGATGGACATGACCGTCGACAGCTACGGGGTGGAGTTCAACAAACTCAGTCGATTTATGCCTTCCTTGGTGGCCAGTGAGTTGGATCAGGAAAGAAGATTCCAGCAGGGTCTTCATCTGGAGACCATTTTAGCAATAGAGCATCATAAGTTCCAGACTTTTTATGCCATGATGAGAGCGATGAGGAGGGACAAATACATTTCTCAAAGGATAGTAGATAAAGTCAGAGGCATAAGAGGCCCCATATTCGGAGGGAATCTTTTTCATAGTCGTCAACACCAGCTTTGATAATTCGAGCTGTGATGATTGAATCTCCAAGAGGAGCAATTCCAACAGCTTCCTTTCAGGAGTCTTCTCAAACACGCCCTCAACATAAGAGGCAGTCTTCTACGGTAGGTTGTTCCTATTATGGGAAGACATGGCACGTTCTATCTGATTCCCTTAGGGCACATGGCTTGTGCTTAGCATGTGCGGTATCAGACCAAATGATAAGGACTTGTCCCTGGAGGAGTTCAGCTGGATCATCATATTTCAAGCCTGCAGTTCTACAGTTCAGGGTACCAATGTCGATTCAGCAGCATCATCCTTAAAGGTCTTTACCGATGTAGTCCCAAAATTTCTACTAGTAGAGGCTGCAGCAGTATATTCAGGCCCAGCTCAGGTTTAGAGGCAGAGAAACCAACAGCAGATAGGACCAGCACCTAAAGGACAGGGTCAGGCTGTCACTCTTTTCATCGAAAAGGTATTAACAGCAGGAGAGGTTATCACAGTTACCATTCTTATTTACTCTATTTAAGCTTCGACTTTATTCGAGTCTGGTGCTTCGCATTCGTTCATATTTACACGATTTGCCATACGAGTTGGGTTGGAACCCGAGTTATTATCTGTAAGGATAAATATAGTTTCTGATAACGGTCTTATATGACTAGATCGAGTTTATGTCTCATATCGAGTCAGTGTGGGAGAAAGTTTCCCGTGTGGCTGATAGAATTTTCTATGGGCGATTATGATGTTGTCCTAGGTATGGATTGGTTGAGTGCTCGATATGCTACGATAGTTTTCCATGCTGACAAGGTTATCTTTTGTGTCCATGATGAGGGAGAGTTCTTATTCTCTGCATGAGAGGTAGAATCTTTGGCAGTTATCATATGGATGGCAGTAGCCGAAGAGATGTAGTTTCCTAGGCTAGTTTTTGAGCTTTCGAGTAGACCTCCTATTCGGGAGATTGAGTATTACATCGACTGGATTCCAGGAGTAGAGACAGTATGGGTGAGAGTCTACAAGATATGTTCTTCAGAGTTGGTGGCATTATACCAGTCAATCGAGGAACTTAGGACCAAGAGATTCATTCGTCCTAGTAGGTCATCTTGGGAAGCTCCGACCCTTCTTTTAAAGGAGAAAGATGGTTCATTACATTTGGTCATTGACTACCATCAACTCCACACGGTGACCGTGATGAACAAGTATCCTTGGCCCATGATAGATGACTTGTTTGACTAATTTAGTTGAGCAGCTATATTTTCAAAGATCTATTTGCGGTCTGGGTACCATCAAATCATGGTCAGAGAGCAGGATATACCCAAGACAACATTCAGATCTAGATTTGGCCATTAAGAGTTTCTTGTTATGCCATTTGGAGCTACTAATGTGCTGGCAGTATTCATGGATAGCATGAAGCATATCTTCATGTCACACTTAGACCAGTTTGTGATAATGTTTAATGATGATTGGTCTACAATCGGACTGAGGCAGAGCACGAGCAACATCTTTATGTAGTTCTTCAGATTATCTTGGAGCATCGGTTATATACAAAATTTAGTAAGTACAATTTTTGGCTCGATCATATCTCTTTCTTGGGGCATATTATTGAAAAAGGTAGTGTTGAGGAAGACCCCAAGAAGGTAGAGGCTATCGAGACTTGACCAGTACCTCGAACAACTTCAGATGTATACAGTTTTTTGGGATTAGTAGACTACTACAAATGGTTTGCATCAGACTTTGCTAGGATCTCCACATCATTGACATGGTTGACATGTAATGATGTGCGCTTTGAGTGGTCAGATGCCTTTCAGGCTTCCATGGAGAAGCTCAAGCGGAGTTTGATCTCGGCTCTTAGTCTAATACTACCCGTCAAACCATATGGCTTCACGGTGTATTATGATGCATCGGGAAGAAGACTTTAGGTGTGTCCTTATGTAGCATGGCAGAGCTATAGCTTATGAGTCTTCGCAGATTTGGGACCATTCGAGGAGCTATCCGATGCACAATCTTGAATTAGCCGTAGTTGTGTTTACACTTAAGATTTGGAGGCATTATTTGTATGGAGATCGAGGGGAGATTTTTATTGATCATAAGAACTTGAGGTACGTGTTCACTGAGAAGGACCTTAATATGCGACAGACGAGATGGATAAAGTTACTTAAGGACTATGATGTTGATCTTTAGTATCATCCAGGAAAGGCCAACATCTTTGCAGATGCCCTGAGCAGAAGATCCAGAGTTTGCATCTTGATGGGGCAGCATCACATCAGGAAGGATATTTAGGAGATGGACATTGAGGTAGTACTACCTTGTGAGGAAGCTTTGATGGCATGCTTGCAAGTCCAATCTACTATTATGAAAAGTATCAGATTAACACAATCAGGTGATGCTAAGATTCAGCAACTCAGAATAGAGTGTATTATAGGGTGCAGAACATAGTTGAGCATCCATAAGGATAGGACACTCTTGTTTGGGAGTCGTCTTTGTGTGCCGAATAGAGATATCTGGCACAAGATTTTGTTAGAGGCCCATAGTTTTCATTATTTTGTTCATCTATGAGGGTTGAAGATTTACCGTGATATTAGTCAGCATTTTTGATGGAATAGGATGAAGAGGGAGAGCTCGGTTAGTCTTTCGGTGTTTAGTTTTCCAACAGGTCAAGGTTGAGCATTAGAGAGCAGCCGAACTTCTTCAGCCTTTACCTATTCTAGAGTAGAAGTGGGAGCACATCACTATGTACTTCGTGACAGGTCTTCCTAGATCTCTGACTGGTAGATATACCATTTGGGAGATATATCATCAAGTCAAGAAGGTGGCTCATTTTCTACCTTTCTGAGTTGGTTAGTCTACAGAGCAGTTGGTCGAGTTGTACATGAGGCAGACTGTCATATTCCATGAACTGCCAATTAGCATAGTCTCAGACATAGATTCTAGATTCACTTCATATTTTTGGCAAAGTCTTCAGCAGAGTTTGGGTACCCGTTTGGGCTTAAGTTCAATATACTATCCTAAGACAGATGGTCAGTTGAAGCATATAATTCAGACTCTAGAGGATATGCTTCGATCGGGCACTCTTGACTCCAATGGTTCTTGGGAGGATCATTTACACTTAGTGGAGTTCTTTTAGAACAACTGATTCCAGCGAGCATTCAGATAGCATATTTTGAGGCATTCTATGACAGGATATGCAGATGAACCCTAATATGTGATAACATTGGAGAGAGGCAGATGCTTGGTCCAGAGTTGATTGCTTAGTTTGTTGGAGTAGTCAGACAGATCATACATCATATCAGTGTGTCTCAGGATCGCCAGTGCAATTAGGCAGATCAGCATCAATGTCATCTTGAGTTCTCTGTCGACGACTATATATTTCTTCGGATTTTGTCTACTTATGGAGTCATCAAATTTGGTGTATATAGAAAGCTTAGTGCTAGATTTATTGGGTCATTTGATATTCTCGAGCGAGTGGGAGATGTTTCCTATTGTCTAGCTCTTTCGCCGTCGTTATGCGAGGTACATAATGTGTTTCACGTATCTTAGTTGCGTTGATATGTTCTTGATCCAAGCCATATCCTAGATCATTCCGAGTTGGTCGTCGATACCAACTTATCGTATGAGGAGAGGCCCATATGCATTTTTGACCGGAGGGAGAAGGTTCTCAACAAACGGACTATCTGACTAGTTCGTGTTTCCTGGGATCATCACTCACCAGGGAGTCAACTTAGGAGTGCGAGGTGATATTTGAGCTCGTTACCCGTATCTTTTTGATTCGTGAGGTATACTTACTAGTGTACCATATACCCTATCTTTAGTTTGAGTATGATTGTAGGTATATATGATACTGTTTTAGTATGCCAGTTGCCTTTACATTTCTTGGATATTATTCAGTCTCGATTTCATGATTTTATGAGTTTGTTGTCTTGTTCCTGATAGCATGTTTTCTTGGCTTTCTTGCCTATCTTGCTCGCCTTATTTGAAATTCCAATGACAAAATTTTTGTAAGGAGGGAAGGGTTGTAAGATTAGTCTCACAGTATCTATATTTGTATATGGATATGTATTTTATAGTGTGTAAGCATTCTGATCATTTATAGTAATTATTTTTAAATATTTAGGATTATTATTTAATAGAATAATTTACCACTTTTAATTATGATGAATAAATACCCTTTACTGTAGCTTTGAGTTTAGGAGCACAACATTAGACATTTTCTTCAAACAAATTCATATGCATGATCTAGAAATACTCATCGATACCCATGAAATTCATGTCCCACTCAAACAGAACTCTTGTGCTTCATTTTAACGCACAACATTCGGGCCAAAAACCTAAATTTCTAGCCCCTACCGTAAACCTTGACCATGCCAACTAAAATTAGAGGCACAACTTCGACTTGATTTTTCCAACCCAATGCATGGTCATGATTTACGCTACCTACAACACACTTGCCACTTGTGTCCCATTCAATTTAATTCCTATGTGCTACTTACACACAAATGGTTCATTTTCGGTGTTGGGAAGCCAACTAGCTCGCATCGACTTGAACCCAACCCAAATAGAAGTGGTATAGCCTAACCTAGGTTTTCTAAGCTTAGTTTTACCATCTTTAATTGATTCTTTATCATTTTATTCAGTCGACAAAGATTTATTGAAAGGTGACACCTATTAAAAAGTGGTTTCCAAATTAGGAGCCATTAAATCTTCCCAAGATTCACTCAATCAAATATTTTTTTGTGGAGTCCATAAATCAACCAAAACCCTATTCAAACAGCCCACAACCCTCTGCTCTTCCTTTACCTATATATATATATTCCCCAAAATAGGGCTGCCCACCCATCCAAACCCTAGCAAAATCGAACCAACTTAGCCCCTTAGTCGACCCCCCTCATTGTCGTACCTACTGCTACTGTTGCCGATTCTTGCTTTTGTCCTGTAAATTCTCGACCTCTTTAAATTCCACCAGCACCACCATTTCGACCCTAACAGCCTCTTCCTCAAACCTAGCAACACTCGAGCATCCACAACAACCCTTGTGGTCGACATAAGCCCAAAACTGAGCGCCTACTCTAGTCGAACCCGACAGAATCAAACAACAGGTTTGTCGATTGCAAACCTTTGATTTTGCACCTTTAATGATTAAACCTCAACCAAAGTAACCCTAAAACGTATCCCTGTGTGTCCTCTATCATCCCCAATTGCCACAACACGTGGAACGCATCCGACATTCCGTGGCATACGTTACACAAAGGTTGGTCCAGACTGAACCCATCTTCGTGCACTGTTGTTCCCGTTGCCTTATGATGCACCACAATAACAAATAAATACTTGGTAATGTTCGTAACACCTTCCTCTATCATCCTCTGATTTCGTTGATTTTGGTATATATTTACACATCCCATCTTCATAGAACAACCCATGTAACATTGAAAAACATTGAAATTGAATTATAACCTAGTTGTATGAACACCAACTACTCGTAATATTTTCCTATGATGAAAACCATGTACCTCATGATATGAATCCATGATTGCCATCCTTTTCATATTAATCTCAGAATTAAAAACCTTAATCTTTGCATGTTTCAATCCCTTCCAATAGACTCAATAATTGGCTACAATGTGCGACTAGTTGACCATAGTAACTTGATACAAAACTTCTTTGAGATGTGATGAATAGAGTTTTGTTTGGATTTATCCTTGATATTATTCTAGAATTTATTATTATTATTTTATGTTTAGATCGATAGGAAGTTATATGGCTGGGTTGTAGAATATTATAACCATATAGGAACCCATGCTACATGTACAAGTTGACCCTAGTTTAGACTAGTTTTGACTTGTGACCTATTCGTGACCATAGATAGTTATGCATAGTTAATACTTGGCATACCTTAGCGTGGTAGCTAACGGGTATTATTTGTGTATTCCTAGGAGTTTGTGACAAAATGACTGTGGTTACTGAAGCAGGATCTTTATTTGTGCATCTTGGAGAATCAGGCAAGATACCTTGCCATTGTTTTTCTATTTAAATATAATTTTGTTGTTCTGTGTGTTTGTTATTAGCAGTGGTAGTTGTGTGTGCCCTAGTATGACTTGGGTGCTATTGATGGTTGCATCGATATGTGTGTGTTTGTATGTTTGACCTAGAGTTAGTGGACATACATTTGTATGGAGTTATCTCTATAACTATTAAAACCCTTTACATGTAACATTATACAACACCGTGAGTGTGGTTAAATAATGGCACGAGCCTACGATCTCGGCTAGCTATTGATGCGAGCAGTTCGTGTGGCAATATATTTTAGGGTTAGTTGTGTTTAGGGTTTGTGACTTTTCATCGAAAGATGATTGTCCGGGTTGTGGATACGAGTTGCACAATTCATTGGTGGGGAAGACTATTAGTAGGCGTATGGGAAGCCATTTAGACTTCATAGTCTTTGAAGGAGATTGTGGATTCATGAGCCTCAGTGTTACCTGGGGATGGGCTATTATTTCCCGGTATTACTAGAGGATATATCCGGTAGCGGCCATGATTGCACGCCAAGTACGGTCGGGAGGTATGCTAGTATATACATAAGCCTCTGGCTCGACGCTATGCTTTATTCCTATTTAGCTACCCATGCGTTCCAAAGTCGTCTTCACAGGCATTCACTTAGATGATTAGCTTTCCATTTACATTTATTCAGTTTACATTGGCATGTTCTTTTGTATCTTGTTATGTCCCTCTAAGGACCTGGTTCTTTTCCAGATCCAGACGAGCATCCATACCCAAAAATTTATGGACTGGTAGTTAAGGCACGTTAATTTTCGAGGACGTCGGGGTATATCCCTAGGAGTTCTCCTGCGATTGGTGTATGCATCTGCTTAGAGTCAGGGACATTAGTATCTAGTTAGCCGATGTTTCTGGCCAGTTAACTTTTATTTCAGTATTTCACATTTCTAGCTTTGTAGTATTTTCTATGGGATTATTCCACTAGACATTCAAACATCAGTAATATTGATTATTCAGCCTCTTATTATATTTTATTTCAGTTTATATTCATATATCTTTCTGTATTGTTGTTGTTGTTATTGTTGTTCTGTGGATGAGATTGTAGTTTACTTGAGGCTTGTTGTTTAGTTATTTTACAGCGTAGCACAACTAGATTAGCCACTAAATTACGAACTCATTTAGTTTGTATCAGCTGGTTGTTGTCGCGTGACTTGGTTCTATTTATAGTTTGGAATTGGAGTGTGACATGGTTTTAGTTAGGGGTGCGTCTCGGTCGGTGGTCGACCTATTTGGTCCCAACCGAAGTCGAACCGAAGTTAATCGGTTTGAAAATAAACAAAACCGAACCAAACCAACCAAATGGTCGGTTCGGTTTTAAAACCGACCGACTTGGTTCGGTTTGGATCAGTTCGACTTGGTCGGTTTTGATCACATAAAAAATGTATTGTATGCTTTTTTTTGTAAAACCTCGGTCAACTTGCACTTTGCAACAGTAAATACAAGTCAGCAACTTCAATTCAACTTGCGCTTTCCAAGTGAAGAAAAATGTTAATTATACATATAAAAAAATCATATATATTCAACCAAAAGTCATTTTCATGTGTACAAGAGCAATTAGAAAATAATAGGAGCCGCCAGCAGTACTCTTTGATACTAGAGAGAGAGAGAGCTCTTTCAACTTCAACTTGATAAATGGCTATGATGTGAATAAATCAACCAAACCGGTATAATATAACCCAATGAACCCATACCCAACCGGCCAACCCTAATTATTTAACAAGGATTTTGTTCGGTTCGGTTTTGACGGTTTTTGGCATAACCAAACCGTGAACCGAACTGAACCGGTCAGTTTTGAAAAAATTGAAGCCAAACCAAACCAACCGAACCATCTGTTCGGTTTAAAACCAATCGGTTCGGTTTGGCTTGGTTTGATTTGGTCGTTTTGACTTAATTGTGCACAGCCCTAGTTTTAGTTGTGGCACATGTAGGTCCATTTTATCGTTTTGGTTATGTTAATGTACCAATGCGAGCCTGCTATTAGGTTTAGTCTTATTAGGCACTTGTTACCTCCTTTGAACTCTGAATCTTACTACATTTCTCAGCATCCTGTTTGTTTTCGTATACTTCTTCTAATGAAATTATGCCTCTTTCAGAGAGATAAATTTGCGCAGTGGATGCACAGCTTATATGGTCGTCTCGACGACCAATACGACGCTCAGTGATGAGAGGACTCCAGCTCACACTACAAACATAAAAAAAATAGTGACTTAATCTTCCGTTACTAAAAATGAATTTTAGTCGCTAAAACATTATAACGACTAACTAGCGACTAACTTATTCCGTTGCTAAATGCAATGCCGTTGTTCATTTTTTGTCGCTAGTTTGTCGCTATGCTATCGAATTAGCGACTAAAATAGCAATGACATATAGCGACTATCGATCGAATAACATTTTTGTTGCTATAGTAGCGACGGAAAAAAGCGACAAAAAACCAATTTACGGGTGAGCATCAGTTTGGTTCGGTTGAAATCGAACCGAATTTCTCAAAACTGACAAAACCGAAAACCGGTTTATTCAAAATCGAAAACCGAGCCGACTTACTAAAAACCAAACTAAACCGAATTAAAAAAAGTTCGATTTTTGGTTTTTGGTCGATTTGGTTTTATGTGCCAAAGTGGGTCGGGGCTTCTAGAACAAAATTTATTATAATATAACAACTAAATTTTGTAGGCCCAAAGCTTTTGTAGGCCCAAAAAATAATAACTAAAATTATAGGCCCAAAAATTGTAGCAAAAGTAATTGCAGGTCCAAAGCTTTTCAAATTTGAAATTTGTAGGCCAAAAAATTAGCAGCAAAAATAATTCAGCTTCAACTTCCAAGTTCCAACTTTCCAACATCACTATAACAACACAAAACTGCAACTTCCAACTTTTCAACAAGAATATACAACATGAACAACACAAAATTTAACACAAAAATTGAAGGCCAACATGCTTATGAATATACAACATTTGCATCACAAAATTTAACACAAAATTTGAGCTTCAACTTCCAAGTTCCGACATTCCAACTTCCTTGCCTATACACAGAAAGAAATATCAACAAAAAATAAAAAGAATGAAATATAACAACATTAGCCAGTAAGGAAGTAAGAATAATAAAATCTTTATTGCTGATGTTCATTATTACTAAAATAAAATGAATGATTTAGTTAAAAATTAACTAGCCACCCTCTATATTCCAACCGTATATTCCAACCATATATGTATAATACCGAGTTATACAAGATTGAATGTGCAAATAGCAAAGTGCAAACACAAAATTATGCAACATATATTCCAACATAGCACTGCAAAGTGCAAACAGTAGGCAAATCTATTTTTTTGGCAGCACATTAAGCAATATAGTAACATTTTTTTGCAACAACCTTTTTTTAGCACCTTGCATATTCTATAATGAAAAACAAGATTCAAAATTTTTGTTGGAGCCCAGTCTGGATTTGGTAACAACATAATTTCTTCTTGCTCTTCCGCTTGTACCTGCCTTTGTGGCACACTTAAGAAGCTACGTCTATCAGCCTTGCATTAACCAGCTAAGCTACTTGGTCCATTTGATGAGTGGCTGCTAAGGCCGCTGACCACAAGATCTAATGTCTACCTACCTGGGTACTGGGATAAATTTCTACCTCATAGACGGAATCCAATCTAATTAAATGTTTGATTTGATTAGATTTGGATGTCCATAATAGGTGTTGTGCTATTTTAGATATAATAGGATTCTTATTTTAGGAAATCCTATTATGATCTAAAATAGGATGTTGATGGAATATTTTAGGCATAATAGAATTCCTATTTTATTCCTATTTAGGAAATTCTATTATAACTAGAGTATGATTTTCTTATCCTATATATATCGGGTGAGGGTGGAGGCACAAAGCACAGCACAAAGTGGAGATTCTGGGTGCTCGTCCACAAGGAAATCTAAAGAAAAGTCTGTACTTTGCTCTTAGCACTTCGCCATCCAAGACAGAAGGAAGAAGAAGATCTAATCGAGGAGTTGTCAACTTCGGTTAGGGAGATTGCTACAGGTTGGTGAGTGATCTCAATTGTAATCTTCTGTTTTTCTTCTTGAGAGTGGTGAGGGGGTTGAACCTATTAGAGCAAATGGTTCAACGTGAGTTCTATCAATCTTGTAATTTTATCTGAGTTATTAATGATTGAGATTTGTCCAGATGATGTACATCACCGCCATATACTTGTCTTCATCTTGTACTTGATGTCTTATAGATGGGGGTTGGTTTTGCTCAGGTGGGTTGGTAAACGTTTCCATACGTGCCCAATAATTGGTATCAGAGCTTTAGGGGTTCTGGCAACCATGTCTATGGAGTATATGAACACTCGTATGATCACCCTCACAGGGGGAACTGGGTGATTTGGAAGCCAAGGATAGAGGATCTACTCTTGTGCAAGGACTTGCATGGTCCGTTGGAGGGCGATAGCACAAAGCCATTAGACAAAGTTGCTGAAGAATAGAAACGACTGGATCGGAAGGCCATTGGATTCATCCGCCAATGGCGGACGACTCAGTGTTTCACCACATATCCATGGAGAGTTCACCAAAATTATTATGGGAGAAGCTGTATTCGCTGTACGAAAGGAAGACGGCTGGCAACAAGGCATTTCTTATTCACCAACTCGTCAACTCGATGTACACGAAGGGTGCCCTAGTGGCACAACATCTGAATGAGGTTCACGGTATCATCAATCAGCTGTCTGCGATGAAGATGGTGATGGATGATGAGCTTCAGGCCCTACTGCTTTTTCGTTCTCTGCCAAAAAGCTAGAAGACGTTGGTGGTATCGATGAGCAACTCTACGCCTGATGGAGTTGTCACGATGGAGGCGGTCAAAAGTAGCTTGTTGAATGAGGAGATCCGACGCAAGCAAGTTGAATCATCGTAGGAGTCCGCTCTGGTAGCTTCCTACAGGAAGAGAAGACCCAAGTCACAGGCGAGGACAGGGGAGAGTTCTCAGAATCTTGCGATTGTGGACTGCAAGAAGGGTTGCTATTATTGTGACGAAAGGGGTCATATCAAGAGGAACTGCACGAATCTCAAAGCTGAGAAGGCCAAAGGCAAGGACGATCAGGAGGATCTTACAGTAATGGAAGATCATCATCGTAGTGACCGACACAAAGGAACCTTGTGGCATGTGTCATAACGGCGACAGGATCATGGACACGGGGGAGTCGTATCATGCCACTCGGTAGAGAAGGATCTTCACGTCATACCGCGGCGACAAGTTTGGACGTGCGAAGATGGGCAACAAAAAGACTGCTGCAATTGTAGGCATTGGTGATGTGCACTTGACGATAGAGTTTGGTGAGAAGCTCGTCCTTAAGGGTGTACGAAATATACCGAGTTTGTGCTACAACTTAGTTTCAGTAGGAAGGCTGACAGATGATGGCTGTTGTAGTCTGTTTCGGGACAAAAATTAGATGCTTACGAAGGGTTTCCAACAGCTAGCTCGCAGAGATTTGTGTTGTGGCATGTACAGGCTCAAGCCGCTGAGCTATACAGGTAGACCACAACCATCGGATGAATGCTCGAGGGGCGTTCAACAGGAGGTAGATCATCGAAAACTTGCTGAAGAGGGGCTTCTAGATGCTTTGAGGGTTACGGAGGATTCGGTTCATCGAGAAAAAGCGACGAATGTTGATGAGTCAAAGATTGAGGGTCAGTCTGTCGGTCCCATGACAGCTAGTCGATCTTTAGGTGGGGTTGCTCTAAGGATCCAGTTTTGGCGATAAGTGGTTTGCCAAAGCTTCATAGAGCGACATCAATTTTAGCAGTTCGAAGCCAGAAAAGAGATCAAGGTTTATAGAAAACTCAATCTAAGGCGGAAGCATATATTCACACGGTTTCGGGGGAGCTGTGGGTTATCGATGACATGCACAATGCGTAATGTTCTGCTCAAGGACGCATGTGTATTGGGAAGCTTTAAGTTCGAACACGAAGGTGGACAGGTTTAGGAGTTCAAATCTCGTGAGAACCACACCGTCCACTTTGTTGGGCCAGCCAAGGAAAAAGAAGCTCGTCGGAACGTTAACACATTTCGGTGGAAGACAGAAGTCGGGAACAGGCAGCCAAGACTTACGATGAGGCTGGTCGTTAGGGAATTCGGTCAGGGTCGTGTTATTGATATCGACAGGATCCCAGTACTGCAGGAGGTGCTACGTATGGCAGCTAGTGTCGACATAACGGTCGAGGAGCTGAGACAAAGGAAGATGGAAAACAGCTCGGGGGATTGGAGATCAGTGGTATATGGGAGCAGAAACTCTGTCGTGGGACGACAGACATGTAGTCTACTTGAGGATCCATGGGGTCAATACCCTCTCATCAGACTGAAGGAAAAGATTGTTGGAGTCCAGTCTGGATTTGGTAACAACATATTTGTGGAATCCAATCTAATTAAATATTTGATTTGATTAGATTTGAATGTCCATAATAGGTGTTGTGCTATTTTAGATATAATAGAATTCTTATTTTAGGAAATCCTATTATGATCTAAAATAGGATGTTGATGGAATATCTAGGCATAATAGGATTTCTATTTAGAAAATCCTATTATAACTAGAATATGATTTTCTCATCCTATATATATGGGGTGAGGGTGGAGGCACAAAGCACAGCACAAAGTAGAGATTCGGGGTGCTCGTCTATAAGGAAATCTAAAAAAAGTCCGTACTTTGCGTTTAGGACTTCGCCATCCAAGACAGAAGGAAAAATAAGATCTAATCGAGGAGTCGTCAACTTCGGTTAGGGAGATTGCTACGGGTTGGTGAGTGATCTCAATTGTAATCTTCTATTTTTCTTCTTGAGAGTGGTGAGGGGATTGAACCTATTAGGGCAAATGGTTCAACGTGAGTTCTATCAATCTTGTAATTTTTTCTGAGTTATTAAAGGTTGGGATTTGTCAAGGTGACGTACGTCACCGCTGTATACTTGTCTTCATCTTGTACTTGATGTCCGTTAGACAGGAGTTGGTTTTGATTAGGTGGGTTGGCAAACGCTTCCGTACGCGCCCAACAATTTCGAGACAATAAGGGATAATATGGACTTAAGTGAGAAAACAATATTCAAAATTTTGAAGTAGCAATGGGACCTAAGTAACTTGAACCCAAATTTTAATCGAAAAATTTCTCTCCTGAAGAAAACAAAGATTACTGTTTTTAGAGGAAAATATTGATATCTAAGAAAAAAATAATCAAAACTTAGACATTCTTTTTGAATACCCAAAGATTATCTAGACTAGATGGAAATAAAAAAAAACAAAGGTTACAATTATTTTAGAAGAGAAATCCAGAAAAAAAAAGAAAAAATGACGAATGGAATAGATCCATGATGATAAGGACAAAAAATAGATTTAAATGCTTTGTATCTAAGTTTAAATGCTTTTAAAAGAAAATTCTAGAAAAGCTTACAAATGGAAAAGGAGAGAAGCTTATCGAGTTTAGATCTAGCGGAGTGGAAGAGGAGAGAAGCTCTTAGAAAAATTGATTTGGGATATTAAGGAAACCCAAAACCATAAATTTGTTTCTACGCATAGGAGAGGAAGAGGAGACATGAGAGAAGTGGTGTTTGTGTAAATTTGGTTTTGATGGTGTAAAACTCGCTATTTTTAATTTATTTTATTTTATTATTTTATTTGACTTAAAATTTTATTTATGCAAATTATAATTTTTTTTTATTTCATTAGAAATAACCTTAGCCATTGTTGAATTTTGGAACACAAGACTACCATGAATTTTGGCACGGAAGATGTAGCAGTGTGCCTTGACTAGTGTACTAGTCATACCGGGGGAAGCCTAGCCATGGTGACGTCCAAACTAGAAAAACCTGGCCAAATTGTGAATGGACTTATTTAAATTATTTTAATTAAATATTATTTTATATATTGATTTTTAGATGAACCAGTTTGTCCAATTCAGCCTGAACGGGGCCCGAACCAAATTTAAGCCCATGTAGGCATGTGGTGGGACCAAGGTGGCCATGTAGACATATTTTATATATGTAGAAATATTTCCTAAAGTATTTTTGAATTCCATGTGAAATTTTTAATTATTTAAATACTTGTACAATTATTGGTATTTTATTATTAAATAATATGTTACAATATTTCATACAATTTTCTGGACCCGAATAAGGGTGAGCCCACCTAGACTACCATTTTTGTTTTAATATTTTTATTATTATTAAGGTTATTTTATTATAATTAAATAGTCATAATTATTAATATTTAATATTATTACTAGTTATCAATTTTATTGTCAATTGGATATATAAATATATATATATTCAATGTAATATAGGTATGTAGATGAGATGTAGATTTTATTTAAATTATAAAGGAATTTATTGTGTGTATATATATAGATATATATATAAAAAATATATATATATATATATATATATATATATATATATATATATATATATATATATATATATATATAAGACAAAAGGGAAAGAAAAGGAAAAGGAAAAAAAAGAAAAAAGAAGAAGGGAATATGTGGTCGGCCCCACAAGTGGGAACAGACCACATGCCCCCCAAGCAAAAGAACAAGCAGCAAGGGCAGCAGCACCATTCCATTGTGCGCCCAAGGGCCGACCCCCTTTAGTAGGGGTAGCTACATATTGGCCGAACCCCCTCCCTCCATATGTGTATAGTGTTATATATATATATTAAAAACCCTAATTTCCTTTCTCCTCCTAATCTCTCCATCACTCTTCCTCCTCCCCTCTCATCACCGGCAAGCCCTCGGACAGCAGCACTTCGCGACGACAGCAACAACAACAACCACCCACAACAATAACAGCTTTCAACAACGAGGTATTCGACTTCTCCATTAAATTACTCCTCCAATTCTAATCTGATTTTAGATCAGTAAATTCGTGTAGAAAGCCCACATGACCCTTTTCGAGATCCCCTAGGTGGATTTCGACATGGCCATCCAACTTGTTCGAAAAATCGAGGCGAAGTTGGAGAAAAACCACTTTTCTGGAATATTAAAAACTGTTTTAAAACACCAACTTGTCAGCCACTTTTCTCGCTGTCCATTAAACTTTCGTAAAAACTAATTAAAGGCAGTGAAAGACAACATAATCAAGATTGTAACGCACCTTCTGGATTCACTTTTCATCTAGTGTGTAAAAAGTTACACGTTGTTAAAGTTTTTCAAAAAATTGTAAATTTTGTTTTCAAAAAAGTAGAAAAACACCCGATACGGCGTGCGCCTCGACAAACCCTGGCGACGTGGTCTCGCACTATACGCATCGAAAGGCGCGTATGGATGTTATCGACGTGTGGGAACTGACGAAACCCGATTTCGTTGCATGTGTGCGACGAAATCAGTACGTATCCGTCGAGGTACCCCCGTATCGACCCTTTGCAAATTAAGTCACAACTTCGTGTACACTCATCAAATCGCGACGAAACTTGTGCCATTGGACTCAAAATATTTTTCTGGCCCTGTGAGCCAAGTTTGGTTCAATTCTGAGAAGGTTGATCGGAACGCTATTTTGGCGGGCCCACAATCCTACTCAACGGACGATTTTGTGCACGGCCCACCGGAATCCAAAATTGGACATACCGTTGGGTTCGTCTCATCAAAACAAATCTGTAGGCATGTAGTTTGACGACTTTAGAGACCGTAGATATTGGCACGCATTTCGGTGCAAAGCGGGTCCAACGCCGGACATCGTTTTGACCTGAAATTATGATTTTGCCCTTGTTCCAGAATTTAACTTTTGGACAGGCATTTCCTAGGCATATCTTTTATTTCAAACTCGTTCGTGATGTTTGTTGCAGCATCCGACGTCATCTGCGGAATTTGTCTTTTCTTGCTTCGTTTATTTGTTTGTTCGAGCTATTGGATTATTCTCTTTTGCACATAACCTCAGGCAAGATACCTTGCCATTATACTATTTATATTCAGTTTGCTTTTTATTATATATCACTGTTCATTTATTTCCAGTTCTTACAGTTCTTGATTTACTGTCTGCTCAGTGATATTAGATGTACTTTGTATATGGACTTAGAGTTAAGAGACTACCGTCTGTAGTGTATCGCGTATACTTTGACATAGTTGTATCACGAGGATGTGTGAGATGAGTAGCATGTAGAGGTTGTTGTGTGTGGGTTGATCTCCCATGCGCATGCGTTAGGGCTAACTGCTAATAGAGGCATGTTAGGAGACTTAGCAGTTAGTAGAGGTATATGAGACATAGATGTAACTCTGTTAGGCATTGGGTGGGAAGAAAAGTTCCTAACATATGGGCCAAGTATGCACTTCCATATTGTCGGTTATCTCCGCGGGAGATACGGTCCTGGATCCTGATACTGATTTACTGCTGGCCTCTGACATTCGATGAATGTTATGCTTTAAGGTCCCTGGTATCCTGATGGGACCATACCTGAGATTACTGCTACTGAGCCAGAGTGCCCATACGTTGAAGGTTTGTTCTTATTGCATAAACACATTAGAATGGTCGGGTAACCCCCGTCAAATGTCATATCATCCCGTCCCATTAGTAGCTTGGGACAATGTCTTATCGCGGCATAGTGTGCTACCCCTTGTCCTTGTTTGGTTGTAGAGATAGTCCACTGTTTCGATGATGAGGTATTGGATCTTGTTACGAGTGGGACTATTTACTTTATTTGTGATTTATGACATGGTATATATATTCAGTTATGTGGCATGTTCTTTATGTATCTTATTACGTCCCTCTGGGGACCTGGTTATCTCTCCAGGTGTGTGCTTCTGTGATATTGCAGGTGTTCTAGTCGAGGTCGCGATCTTCTCTATTCATTCGGAGATGACGTGTCTTGGGTCTTCATTTGCTACTCCCGCCAAATCATTTCAGTTTCCATGTATATTTTTTCTTACTTGTTGGTAGTGAATTTGTCTCCGCCCAACATATTGTACAAAGACTTATTACAGTTGATTATATGATATCTTTTATTCTTCATTTGTGGATGAGATTAGATTACTCTTGGTTTACTACATTTTACAGCTTATGTATTCATACGAGATTTTCATGTATTGGAGTATACTCCGTATGTATGCAGCTGGCATGGATACGTACCTAGTCCTATGTATTTTGGGACTGGGGCGTTACAGATGGAAATCCTAAATTTGGGGAAGAAAAGAAGTGGTGTTGGTGTCGTCTGCGTCTATGATCGGATGGGGGAGGGGAAGAAGAGTTGAGCCCAGAGGAGAACTTCTCTCAGAGAAGCTCAGTAGAGGAGCGGCACTTGGGAGATGTAGAGGTGAGAGAAGAAATTAGAGTTTGATATAAAGTTTATAAGTTAAATAGTGGAACTATTGGAAGGCTATATTCATAAATTGCATTTTAATGGAAACCTAAATTATTCTTTTTAGTTCGGTTCGGCCACCGAGACCAAAAACTGCGAACCGAACCGACAACAGTATATTCTTAATATCAAAGTCGAATTTTGAACCGATTTTAAAAAATGAACCGAATATCAATTGCGGATCTGTTCGGTTCGGTTTACGATTTTAAACCATTTATTGCTCACCCCTAAACCGATTTATCGCATATAGTCGAGAAAAGTTTTAGTCACTGGTTAGTCGATAGTTTGTCGTGATTTAGTCACTGGTTAGTCTCGGTGGGAAAAAAAAAAAAATATATATATATATATATATATATATATATACATATATATATATATATATATATATATATATATATATATATATCATTGTTATCCACCATCGACCTAACACCATCCATATGAAAAGATAAACTAATGCAACAAGTACAAACTAATATGTCACTAGCGATACAAAAATCATAGAAAATCAAGACGATGGTGACTGCATGATGTCCATAAACTGCATCATAAGTGTAAAAAATGCTTGCTATTGGCTCACCGTAAAAACTGAAGCTAGAACAGAAGTAGCAGGAGGACCAACAGGTGAAGACGTAGCCGGAGGAGCGATAGAAAGGAATAGTACCCGAAGTAAAGGAATAAGCAGTAATAAGAGGAGGAGGAGGAATAGTCGGTGTATCGGAGGGAGCAGTGGTACCTCCAGGAGCACTGTTAGAAGATACCAACTCAGCAATACGTCTCACTTGTCTCTGAAAATGTCCATATTATATTTAAACTCCCATTGAAAATCAATGGGAGCCGAAAAAGTGAAGAAGAAGAGAAAAAGAGTTCAATCTCAACCTTCTCCACATACAAATCCTAAACTTGATTTAGATGTAGCATAGAATATATATAGAAAAGGTAAATATGGAGGCAAGTTGGCTGTAAGCATTACCCCGAGACAAGGTAAAAGTAGAAATGTCTGTAAGAAAATCTAAGCACCACATGCAGTACATAAGCATTATACATATCTGAAAGAGCTTTATGAGAATCTAGAATAAAGAAGCAAAAAGACACATAAAATATGGCAGATATATAGAAATATTTACACATGGCTTGTAAGATCATCCCAGTTAGGCAAATATATCGCTCAATAATAGCATTCAAATTATTAAAATTGAAAGGGAATTTTTCATGGGTTAATGACATAACATAGCAGAAGCACAAATACACATGATGCAATTGTATCTTTAGGTCCAACTTTCACAAAAAGACCACGCATGTAACATATTGAGAGCGCGCACATTGACGTGGCATCCATCGTTGTTCCAAAATTTAGATTCTAGAAACTCAGACGAAATAGTCCTGTAGCTATAGTAGAGTATCAGGATAAAGTAAGGTATCTACAGCCAGCTTTATTTTCATTATTTCAAAAAACACAACCAAAATTTAGTCAATTAGTTATAGAGACATTTGAAAGGCAAGACATTCTGCAATTTTCCATCTCCAGGAATAAACTATTCATATCACATTATTTCTTGTAAAGATAAATACAAGAAGAATTTTTCTCAGAAGATGGAGTTTCAAGCATGAGGAAATAATAATTTTAGCCCTAATATGAGCATGAGTCAAATTATGCAACTTCAATGATAAACTCATTTATGAAGAATTTTGGATTCAACCAGTCTATAGATAAATAATGAAGGAAGATTGAGTGTGACAGCAAATAAGTAAACGATCTTAGATGCTCCCTTTGCTTGAAATAGATAATTGGCATAACCAGGAAAGGTGTCCATTAACTTGGACATTAGAAAAAAGTTATTGAGGATCTAATTCCAACACAAGATGGCAAAATCAATTAATTTAAGTAGTGATATAAATAAGGTCCGACACAAGATGGCAAAATACAATGTTGATTTGGCAAAGGTCGACTAAATTTGTGATAACCTGTTGGAAGACAAGCAAATACTTCTAAATGCTTTGGTAGCCCGTTGTCTACGAACTTCCATCCATCTTTCGCTTATGGGTATGTTCGGATATCTTACGAAAGTCGATAGTACTCATATCTAAGCCTGTCATGGCGGCCTTCCCGTACTGTAAAAATTAACTCTATGATATATACATAAATAATAAAATTTTATACTTTAATTAACGATTTTATATTCCATTCGTCGAAAATGTTCGGCGGTCGGGATCGATTCACCCGTGTGGAGACCAGCCTTAGTACGAGCTGCCTTCACCCTGTCCGACCTGGCCTTGTACTCAGGTTTGGCCATATTTGTAAGCCCCCTAATTTTGGGGATTTATTTTATTATTATTTACTTCATATGATTATTTAAACTATACTTTAATATTTTATTATTATAACTATACTTTATCGTAGCTTTGACTTTTGAAGCACAACATTGGCTAATTCCTCGAAACCAGTTTCATATTTGTGTTCTAGACGAGTCCACCTTCATTGTCACGCCCCGATTTCGAAGAATCGATAGTCGTTCCCCAAGCGTTATGTCGTACGAACCTAAGTTGCGATCGCATAAGGCATAGTCATAAGGTTATCCGAAACACAACATCAAATAGAGTATACAGAGAAATTGAACAACACATTTGAAATGGAAGAAACTTTTATTTTTATTGATAATACAATATCACTTACATGACTCCATTACAATCATTATCGCACGGGCTACAACATTACTCGATTATAAAATAAACGCTGATGAGATAGTCGTTCCATACGTTACATCCCCTTTTACAACAAAACATGTCCAAAGACCTGGAATCGCAGGGAGTCGAGACATCATTTCTTCTGGACTGAATGTGGATTCTTCAAAAGGATCAAACAAACCTTCAACACATAGACGGGACTTCAAATGTACTTGTGTTGCCTTGAGCTTAAGTGGCACACCCTTCTTGGTTCGGGGTACCTATGGAGAGCGATGATCAGTACATTACACTTTGTACTGGTGCGTGGCAAATTAAGTTCCAAGCTCTCATTTGGTTGAAGAGTTTATATGACTTATTTTGTGAATCTTTCTAACCATCCTAATGAATTTCAAACAAGCATATGACCGGCATAATGTAAATTTTGCTAGAACTTACCTACGGCAGAGCGTGTCGTACAATATGAGACTTACAATGTTCTTCCCTATCAATTGTTATCACTAGCATAGTGTATGAAATTTATGTGTGATTGGTCACTGATACCACAAGCCATTTTAGACTTATAGCTTTGTTAGTCGGGGCCCTTTCAATGCAAGTAGCAAGCCCTGCTGAAAGTCTCTACCTAACCCGTGCTATTATCCAGCACAGCTATACCATATTTCCTCCTAGGCCGAAACGGTCACGTGGCCTCGGGATGCCGCTCAAATTTTTTTACCTTATCGACAAGTTGTCCATGACCGTGTTAGAACAATTTAGTTACTAAAGCATAGTCTATACTTTTGAGAACTTAATCATTTTATCGTGTCCTGCCTTGTCGGGGCATCAATTTGTTCGATGAGTCAATCTTTTGTTCAACATAATTTTATAAGATAATTAGACTTGTCCGTGCCCTTGCATCTATTATTTCATTCGTAATAATGTTATCGATTGAACTAAGAAGGGGGTTGAGAAGAGAAGGGTCAGCCACTCACCTTTATTTTTGTTCGAGGTGAGACTTATTGGTCGTACTAGTCATCGCCTACAAGATTGCCTGAAATCACACAAACAACTGATTAGAACACTGTATTATTCAAGGAGTTCGATATATAAATGTGAGTTCGAAAGGGCAAGCCATGAAAACTATTGAAAATATTCACGAAAACACATTTAGAAAACCAAAGCCAAAGAAGAAAGTGTGGCATAAAAAGCAAAGCAATGAGATGCCTCTCCCACTCAGCCGCAGAGTCTATCCTCGAGGCAAACCTTTTGAATATGGGACTTGATTCCGAAGAAGCCTTTCCATAACGAGAAAGGATCTTAATTCAATCGTTCCCGTTCGACCGTTTCAATCGATCCCGATCTATCAGTTCCGACTGAATCGGTAGCGACAGTGTTCTTTTCTCGTGCACCCCGTAGACAAAAATGGGGCACGATAAAGGGACGGGACACTACACCATAACCAACTAAGAAAAAGTTTTATCCCCGAAACTTAAGAATAGAACCTACCTCTAAGAGAACAACGAAGGAACTTTCTCCTTCATCTCCGATTCATGCTCACAGGTCGATTCCTCGACCGAATAGTTTCTCTAGAGAACACGGACGAGAGGGATAGCATGATTTTGAAGCAGTTTATCCTTGTGCTCCAAGATTTTTATATGCTCTTCTATATATGATAAGTCTGCCTACAGATCCAACTGACCAAAATCTACCACGTGGCTCGGATCGTGCACGTACTTCCGCAACTAAGAGACGTGAAAGACATTATACACATCCGATAGTGTTGGCGGCAATGCAATCTGGTAAGCTACTGGGGCGATTCGCTTCAATATCTCAAAAGGACCGACAAATCTTGGACTGTACTTTCCTTTAGCTTCAAATCTCATGACTTCCCGCATAGGTGTGACTTTTAAAACACGTGATCGCCCTCCAGGAATTCAAGGGGTCGTCGGTGGGTGTCGGCGTAGCTCTTCTGCCGACTCTGTACAATCTTCAGTCTTTTCCGAATGAGTTTGACCTTTTCCACGGTCTATTCTACCAGCTCCGGGCCAATTATCTGTCGTTCCCTGACTTCATCTCAGTAAATGGGCGATCTACACTTCTGGCCGTACAAGGCTTCGTACGGCGCCATTTGGATGCTGGACTGATAGTTATTATTATATGCAAATTCGGCCAATGGTAGATGAACGTCCCAGCTTGACTTCAAGACGATTGCACAGAGGCGTAATATGTCTTCAAGAATCTGGTTCACCCGTTCTATTTGCCAACGGTCTGAGGACGGTAAGCTGAGCTAAACTTCAACTTGGTCCCCATTGCTGACTGAAGACTATACCAGAAGTGTGACACAAACCGCCTATCCCGATCTAAGACGATAGATATCGGTATCCCATACAGCCGAGCTATTTTATCAAGATAGATCTGAGCAAGGCGATCGACGCTCCAAGTGACTTTAATGGCAATAAAGTGCGATGACTTGGTTAATCGATCGACGATAACCCAGACGGCATCGTTCTCCCGTGGCGTCTTCGGCAGGCAAACAATAATTTCTATAGTGATGTGATCCAATTTACATTCTAGAATGGCAAGGTTCTGCATCTCCCCGCCCGGTCTCTGATGCTCAGCTTTCACCTGCTGATATGCCATGCATTGCGACACGAAGAGCGCCAAATCTCTCTTCATTTAGTGCCACCAGAAGGTCGTGCGGATGTCCTTGTATATCTTAGTACTGTCGGGATACAAGGTATATTTCGCATAATGTGTAACTACCACTTTCTAGAACAAGGATATTTTGGTAATTGTATATTTTTTAAATTATTTTATTAATATTTTTCATTGTTTCTTTTTGTGATAGTGGTTCTTTTGGTTTAATCTTAGATAACCATGTTTAGAGACTAACCATGATTAGAAGACTTAATTATCATTTAGATTTGAATTTTGAGATTAAATCCCAATTAGGAAACTTCTTAAATTCATTTTAGGTTTTTAATATATTGCTTTTTGGGCTTTTTGCTAAAAGGATTTAAGTTGACTTAAGTTGAGTGGCCTGGTGACTAAACCCTAACCCTAACCCTAATTCCAGAACATAGCCGGCCAAATACAGACCCCTCTCCTATATAACATATCATATAGCCTCAAGCCTCCATTACAAACCCTAATTTTTCCACCTTCCTCAAAGTAGCCTATTTTCTCAACTCTCATCCGATTTGGACCAAACGAATTGCGTTGCGATCCTTGGGAGGAGAAAAAGTTGCTGGAGGGTTGCTAGTAAGGAATTGGAGGCTTTGGACAGTAGGAAATTGGTGTCGAGACGTTTGGAGGCTTTTTGTATTGAGATTTCGACTCTCAATAGGTAAACGCTTTTAAACTCCTTTAAATCCTGATTTTTCTTCATAGAAGCATGCATCTTGGTACCCTAGATCTGTAGATGTAGTTTGGTTAGATTTTGTGTCCGTTTGATATATGTATCGGATGCGTGTCGGTGTATGTTAACATGTGCTTGATGAAATGCATCTTAGAAATAAAAGTTATTATTTTTCAAAACTAATTTCATATACTTGTAGCACAATACGAGGGGATTCCAAAACATATTTTTTTGTTATTTTTCGACACTATTTTCGTGTCCAAATAGGACACAGGGAAGTTGCACGAGGTTCCGTGCACAGCCCGTGCACTGTCCTGCATCCTGAGTGTCATAACTCGATAGATATGTAAGCCCACTTCCCAAATTTTTATTTTTTAATTTTATTTGCTTATGATTAATTTTATGGTCATTGGTCAAAGCTTGTAGGCAGGCTATAACCAAATTAAGGTCATATGACCTCTAGATAGCTTATATATATTATTTAGCTATTTTATATTTTTCTACAATTTTTGGATATTTTTAGGTATTTAATATTTAATGTTTTATTATTTTTAAGGACATTCAGGATTTACTGTAAGGTCATACGGTCACTCCCACTTTTCATAAATAGGGGTAAAATGGTCATTTTGTATTTTTGGGAATTTTGTAATTATTTATTTATTTATAATGTTATTTGGGGATTAATTAAGTCGGGTTCGAATTTCATCTCATTCTGACTTGTATCGGAGACCCGGGTAGCTTAGACTCTAGATGGAACCCCAACTTAAGTTAGACATGGCCCATAAATCCCACTAATTAGTGTAGTGCTTTTAAACTAATCCCACATGACTTAATTGATCAATTTGTAGATTTTAACTTGGCCCTTTTAATCCCAATTTATCACATAAGTCAATTTTGACCTAAAGGAGGCTTGGAGGGCATTTTGGACATTTGCCAAAAGCCCCAAACACCCTTACATGGCCGGCCACCCCCTTTCCTTCTTTTTCATTCTAATTTTTCACACATAGCCTCCTTTCTTCCTATTTTGGGTGTTCTTCACCAAACCTAAACCTAAACTTTTGATTTTATCTCCAAATCATCTCTTTCCCCAAAATTTCTTCCATCAATCCTCTCTACATCATTAAGGGAGGGTGCTACCAAAGTTTGGAAGAAAAGTGCAAGGTGGAAGTGTCCTTTCAACAAGGATCTTCGTGTCGGAGAGAGTTTCATTAGGATTCACTCCATACATGTGAGTGTGTGTCCATATATATATATATATATATATATATATATATATATATATATATATATATATATATATATATAATAAGAAAAGGAAAAGAAAAAAATATATATATATAAAGGAAAAGAAAACAAGAAGGAAAAAAAAAAACCAATTCGCTACTGTTCCCTGGGAACAGTAGCAGCTCTAAACGAGCCCAAACCTGCGCTCCTCCTTCAACCCTATGGGCTTGTTTGGTAACCGGATTTCACTATTTGGATTTGGATTTGAAAATCCTCCAAATCCAAATCATGGATTTCAAGATTCAAATCCAACTCCAACTAAACATAGGATTTGGATTTATGATTAATAATTAAATTATAGTCATGATCAATAATTAATCTATTAATTAATTATGATTAATTATAGTTATTATTATTTATAAAATTAATAATTAACGATTTGTAATTAATAATTAACGATTAGTTATTATTAATTATAAAATTAATAATTAATGATTAGTTAATTTTTGAATAAATAACGATTAATAATTAAAGATTAATAATTAATAATTAACAATTGATAATTTTTTATTAACCATAAATAATTATAAATTACATTTATTGATTAATAATTAATAATTAATGATTAATTAACTATAAATTAAATATTTTAAAAATATTAATTATAAATTAATATTATTATGATTAGTAAATTATTAATTAAATTATTATAAAATATGATTCTAATTGTGATTAAAATATTATTAATTAAGATTATAATAAAATAGTTATTAACAAATTATTAATTAATATTATAATAATACTAATATTAATAATTAACGATTAGTTATTATTAATTATAAAATTAATAATTAATGATTAATTAATTTTTAAATAAATAATGATTAATAATTAAAGATTAATAATTAATGATTAATAATTAATAATTAACAATTGATAATTTTTTTCATTAACGATTAATAATTATAAATTATAATTATTCATTAATAATTAATAATTAATGATTAAATAACTATAAATTAAATATTTTAAAAATAGTAATTATAAATTAATATTATTATGATTAGCAAATTATTCATTAAATTATTATAAAATATGATTCTAATTGTGATTAAAATATTATTAATTAAGATTATAATAAAATAGTTATTAACAAATTATTAATTAATATTATAAAAATACTAATAAATTATTAACATGATTATAACAAAATTAACTAATTAAATAATTTTTTAATTAATAATACTAAACATAGGATATGATTATTAATTAATATTATAATAATACTAATAAATTATTAATTAATATTATAATAATAATGTAATAATACTATTAAATTATGATTATTAACTAATTAATAAATTATTAATTAATATTATAATAATACTAATAAATTATTAATTATGATTATAACGAAATTAACTAATTAAATAATTTTTTAATCAATAATATTATTTTTATTAATTAAAAATACTAATAAAATAGTTAGTTTTTTTTATTAATTAACTAATTTCTAATGAAATTATTAAAGAATAAATATTTTTAACGAAATTATTAAAGATTAACTAATTTTTAATTTACTAATTTTTAATAATTATATTTTTCCTCAAAAATCCAACCAAATCCAAGTTTTAGATTTTTTCATACTTTCCATATCCAAATCCATCTCCAACCAAACATAGGATTCCATGGATTTGTCTCCAAATCCATAAAAATCCAAATCCCTCCTCCAAATACGCGCCACCCTTCCCCGTGGGTGCGCGCGTCGGTGCCACCACCTCCGGCCACCGCCGGTGTGGCAGGACAGCCGGGCAGGCAGCAGCAACCGCACGAGAACATCTTCCCGCTCTGTTTCACAGCGTGAGGTACCCGATCTCTCCTTCTCATATTTTTGCGCACGTTCATCTATTTTCTATCTGTAAAATGTTGTGGAGAGTCCACATGACCCTCTTGATGACCCAACAATTAGTTCCCAGTAATGTCGATCCATCGAGTCAAAATTTGATTCAAAATTTTCCCCAAAAACTGTTTTAGAAACAGTTTTAAACTGTTTAATATAACTCTGTTTAGATAGTGATTCCCGTTAACCCAGTAGGAGTTTTCCAAAAAAAATTGAACAAAATTTTAGATCACTTATAGAACTTCAAAACCCTTCCTGTATATTAGGTTTTCATGTACTGTACATAAATTAATTCACTGGTAAAGTTAGAAAAAAATCAGTTTTTAAACCATAGAATTTTAGAAAAATTATCGATACGACGTGTGCCCCGACAAACCGGGCGACGTGGTCGCGAATCGACAGCGTCGAAAGGTGCGTATCGACTTCGCGGACGTGTGGGCTTTGACGGAATTCAAATTGGTCGTGTGTGCGCGACGAATTTGATACGTATCCGTCAAAATTTACCGTATCGGCCTATTTGTAAATTTTACAATTACTTCGTGCACGTTCATCAAATCGAGACGAAACTTGCGCCAGCATGATCATATTATTTTTCTGGTCTTGCATGCCAAGTTTGGTCTGATTCTGTGAAGGTCGATTGGAATGCCAATTTGGCGGCCCGCGACCCGCTCCAATGTGCGAAATTGTGCACGTCCCGCCGAAATCCAACTTTGGACATATGGTTGGGTTCATCTCATCAAACTAGACCCGTAGACATATAGTTTGACGACTTTAGAGGCCGTAGGTTCTGGCATACATTTCGGTGCAAAACGGATCCAACAGCGGACATCGTTTTGACCCGAAATTATTTTACCCCTATTCCAAAATTGAACTTTTGGACTGGCATTTCCTAGACATATCTTATATTCCGAATACGTTTGTGGTGTTTATTTCAGCATTCGAGGACGTATGCAGAATTTGGCTTTCATCGCTTGACTATTCTGACGGTTCGAGCAATTGGACGTTGCCCTTTGGCACACAACCTCGGGCAAGATACCTTGCCATATTTACTGCTTATATTTAGTCTACATTTTTGTTATTGCATATCACTGTTTACTTATTTCCAGTTCTTGTACCTGTACCATTATTACAATTCCTGATTTATTGCCTGCTCAGAGATATTAGCTTTACTTTACTTATTATCCTTTGATTGCATTTGGACATAGAGTTAAGGGACTACCATTTGTAGTGTATAGCATAAATCTTGACACAGTTGTACCACGAGGTATGTGTGAGATGAGTAGCTTGTATAGGTACTTGCGTGATGGCTGATCACATGTGCGCATGCGTTAGGGCTAACTGCTAATAGAGACATGTTAGGAGACTTGGCAGTTAGTAGAGGTATAGGAGTCATGGATGTGACTCTACTAGGCATTGGGTAGGAAGAACAGTTCCTTAACGTATGGGCCACGTATGCACTTTCCTATTATTGTCGGTTATCTCCGCTGGAGACACGGTCTTGGATCCTGATACCTGATTTCTTACTGGCCTCTGACATTCGATGAATGTTATGCTTTGACGTCCCTGGTATCCTGGTGGGACCATACCTGAGTTTTCTGCTCCTGTAGCCAGAGTGCCCATGCGTTGAAGGTTTGTTCTTAACTGCATAAACTCATTAGATTGGTCAGGTAACCCTCGTCAATGTCATATCACCCCCGTTCCATTAGTAGCTTGGAACAATGTTGCATAGCAGTATAGTGTACTACCCCTTGTCCTTGTTTGGTTGTAGGGATAGTCCACTATTTGGATGATGAGATATTGGATCTTGTTACAATTGGGACTATTACTTGTGATTGATGACATATTATATATATTCTGTTATGTGGCATGTTCTTTATGTATCTTTTTACATCCCACTGAGGACCTGGTTATCTCTCCAAGTATGTGCTTTGTGACTTTTGGCAGGTGTTCTAGCCATGGCCGTGATCTTTTCCATTCCTTCGAAGATGATTGCTATTGGTTCGTCTTGCCATTTTATCGATCATTTCCTTGTATATTTTCTTTCATTCCAATTAGTTGTAGTGGATTTGTCTCCGCCCAACTACATTTATAAATGACAAATTTTATAGTTGATTCATATTATTATTCTCTTATTTGGTGGATGAGATTTAGTTATCATGGTTTACTGTATTTTATAGCTTATGTACACGTACGAGGTTTCCATATATTGGAGTATACTTCGTATTTCTACAGTTGGCATGGATATGAACTTAGTCCTCAGTATTTTGGGACTGGGACGTTACATATTTTTGTGGTGGTCCATGCAGGTCAGTTCATCACTTCGGTTACGTTACTGTACCGATATGAGCCTGCAGATAGGGTTAGAGTCTAGAATCTCATCCACATGCTTGACCTCCTCCCTTGATTCCAATTTCGAACTCTCGTCCTGTCACCTTGATTTTCTTCTGCTTGATTCCTTTTAATGTAAATCTTAACTATTCCTTTGTGCCTGATAGAAAGGTTAGGAAGATAACTCATACCAGTTACACATTTTATATTTCTTAATCACTCCATTAGTTGATTTTTATAAGTTGGGTAATATGCCTCATGGCCTATCACCCCGTGTTCCTATAACCCATTATGAAGTATAACCGGGTGGCACTGAACATATACTAGTGCAGAAAGATATGTTTGTCTAGAATGTAGAGTTTTAGTAGCCCATACCCCATTGGTCAACCACGGCCTGATACAAGAGCCAGTAGGGCGACTGTATAAGCAGGAACACTGGATAAGACTTAGATCCTTGTGAAACTTGAACTATTTATTACTACTTTCAACGTTATCGCCCGTACCATTACTTTGCAATATCATAAATAATGTTGCTATTTATGGCCTAATTTTGCAAGCTTATTCTTTATCGAGCTTGTTCTGGACATATGTATACTGGGGACGCCCGCAAGCATATTATCCAATTAGAATCAATGTATTATGGTCTGATCAACCATAAGTGCACTTGGTTCGCTCTTTATATGATTATTCCACGTGGATTGAGATGTAAAGGTATCTAGGGTCTCATCCGCGACTGCCTTGACAATTCCTCTTGAATTATACATTCGCCTTTGAATCACGTAATTGTATTCAATGACATCCTTCTTGAACTCTTCATTGTTTTTGTCTTTCACTAACTTGGGAAGACAAAACGCTCGTACTTGATAGGTAGATACAGAGTATCCTCTATGGCCTTGATAGTGGTGTATACCAGCATAGCTACCATCGGCCAGCTATGTGGCTATAACCTTGCCTTGAGTTACTCGTTCTGTCCTCGACCTTAAAGCTAATATCGTGACCTTCTAGTCATTTAAAATTAAGAATGATTAGGATCTTACCCTTGGTTAAAACACCAACTTAGGAGATTGTCTATTCTCAAGGAACCAATTATTGTAGTCTCTAAATTTTTCTTGATCCTTGCTTTAACTAGCAACCCTTAAGCCTTAACCCAACCTTTCCTCGACCAAGCCCATAGTTTAGACATGAGATGAATAGGCAAAGGTAAGGACAATCATTTACCATGACTATGGTAGACACCCATCCCGAGATTGGATTCCAATAGATATTATCCTAGTTATGTAAACTTTGTCATTTAGACGTGACTTTGCATGAGAACAACACCTTCAACAGCTTGGCCAATATCTGTATTATGATGCCCCATCATATTGATTCACTAGTTATTAACAACAATACAGGAGCGCTACGTGCAACACCATTAGAAACCTTATGACTATAGCCTGACCGAATTAACACAAATAGAAATTTATGACCATGTTGCTGAGATCTTTTGTTACCCCCATCGATAACTTTTGTATACTATGGACGAGTGGATCATTCTATTTTATCGACTCGTGTATCGTTGTATGCAATCATTTTCTATTTATTAGAAATTGTGGTATAATCCTCGAAATTGATTCATAACTACCATATCACGTTATCGATCACATCGTGACTTATTATTACCAAAGGTCAAGGTATGATATCGCGACTCAAATATTCCTAACCTCATTATTCCTAAAAAACCATGCCTTAGTATATAGAGTGAATGGAGTGTAGGTATTCTACATTTAGGATATACTAGTATTACATATTGATTAGAATAAATTGGTTTATGATAGGATGATAAATTAGTGCCTCATAAACTCCCACTTTCTATTTAGATCTTTTGATGTCTCTTATCGTGAGTTAACATTCGGAGCACGAGACCAGCTATTACCTTCCAACAAAATTCATATGCAAGACCTAGATGAGTCCACCTTTACATAGACATATCATGTCCCTCTCAAACACGTCTCCTTGTACCCTATTTTTATGATATGACTTTCAGGTCAGAAAGGACTAGCGATAACCCTTGCCATAAGGAGTACACGCTGGAATAGACTTGGCTAAGGAGCCAGTACTATCAGCGTGATTTCTAACTTTGGAATTGCACACTGGAACAGATTTGGCTAAAGAGCCAGTACTGTCAGCGTAACTTTTGACTACTGTCTTCTTCGAGCACACAAGAGTGTGCGTGCTTGCAGTAAAGTCTTTGCTAGTGTTTGGAGTAGACACTGTGGCAGAGACTTCACTGTTGACTGCCAACAGATTCTTAGGGACATAGACAGAGTGTCCCTTCGACTTGGCAGTGGTGATGGAGGCTGGAGTGGGTTTACCACCCTTGGCCCGCCGTATTTCTTCGTAGGCGAATTGATCAAACTTGATCGTCATCACCTTCTTCGTCGAGCCGACTGACGAAGCGTCGCATTGAGTTGTTGCCATCTCAGAAGAGGAGATGGTTTTCCCCAGCAGATTCGCTAATTTGTTTTCCATAAATAAATTCACTTTATTTATTGTGTTTTTGGGAAAATTACAACTGTGGGAATCCGATCTAGAAGACGATCGCTTTATCCCTTTGACTATGCGAAGAAGAAAAGCTCTCAAAATTTTGACAGTAATATAGATAACTGTGTATCTGTACCATGAATGAGAAAAAGAACTCTATTTATAGAGTCAAAAATAATAACAGAAAAGATAACTGTCTCTACAACCTGTGCCTAGTTAAAAATCACGCAGGATTCAACATACGCAGGGTTGTGGACAGTTACTGGACGTGGCCCGTAACTGTTGGACACATGGCAATCGTGCATGAGTCGTGTGCAAGTTACGGGACACGCAGGCGAGAGATCAGTGGCATGGTTGCCACGTACTCCAATTTGATGAAATCCACGCAGACTTGTTGAGGACGAAATCCACGCAAACTCAGTGTAGAAAGCTTCATAATCCACGCAAACTTTGGGACAGGAAGCTTCAGGATCCACGCAGACTCGAGGCAAAAAGGCTTCAAAATCCACGCAGACTTGAGGAAGAAAACTTCAGAATCCACGCAAACTTGAGATGTTTTCACAAATACATGCAGACTTGAGATGGGACTGCTAGCTAGCGTGCCTCGACTGACACAAAATCTCTGACAGTGATTGCTTTTGTCAGTCGCATTAAATGACAAGAAGCTCTTTTGGTACGCTACCTTGACAAAGGTTGAGTCTTGCTGAAGAAGATTTCGAAAATCACGCATAGGCGGCTGTGATCCCTTGAGTTCTGTGCATACGTGGCATACGAAGAGACGTTCTTTGACTGTCGTGCTGTCAGTCATCATCACGCTTCTGACAAATGATGAGCTATCTCTAGCGTGACTTTTAAATATTTGTCTTGATCAACTGAGCGTGATTTTTTTGAACTTGTTCTGATCAACTCAGCGTGACTTTCATTTTTGAAGGCCTACAAAACCTCCTTCAAAGTTTTCGAAAATTTGAAAAGACTTCAAAATTTTTGAAATACTTTGAAAATAGAGATGATAAAATGGATTTAGTCACGCTGAGATGACTTTAATGAGAGATTTACTCCGAGATGATTGGGCTGTTGAGATTCTGCGCGGTTAGAATTCCGTATAAATCTTCCAATATCGAGGTGATGATGACTTTGCCGTCAATTAGAATTCCTCATGGGCCTATAAATAGTTCATCAGTTCATTCTTTACTTGCTTTTCAAGAGAGAGAATCCTCAGAAGAAAGAAAGCTCCTCCTTCTCCGACAAAGTTCTTCTTCTCTGACTTCTTCTTTCCTTTCACAGCAGCAATGGCGCCCAAGAAGTCTGATGCTCAGGCTAAGGGGAAAGCCCCTGCGACTTCTTCGCGTACCACTGCTGACAAACTTCCTCGACATGAAGTCCCGCAAGCTCCTATACATCGTAAGTGATGGGGGACACGAACTGTTGAAGATGAAGATGAACTCCACATAGAATTTTTTAGGATCTTAAAACAAATAATGAAGTTCAGAAATATATCCCCCTTCTTAGGGCAAAGGATATTAACAAAGTATGCTCCCTCTTTAGGGTTAGCCATACTTCACATCTTCGTGTTTACGAAGCTCTGTGTTTCACGTAAAGGAGCATGGTTCTCATGACTCTGCGTGACTTTTCACTTTGGCAGAAATGTTGATGTTGAAATAGTCACGCAGCTTTCATGATGATTCTGCGTGATTTTTCACATATTGACAGAGATGTCAATGTTTGAATTATTCACGCAGACTTCTGAGAGTCATCCTCTGGATAGATTAGTCTTGATCTGTCAGCGTTTTTTTTGTCATTTTCACTAATTATGACAATGATGCGTGACTTTCATCCCAATCTGTCTGGACTTTGCGTGAATTAATCATCGGCGTGAATAATTCACTCAGCATCTCTTGGTAGTATATCTTTCTGAAGTCTGCGTGACTTTTTGAAATTTCCTTCAGATACTGTAATACACGCATAGACATAGATATATCTGACTTTGTCTTCTTTTATATTCTATAGTGAACATCCGAAGCGAAGAAGCAGAATATGAGGGGTACTTAAGTTTCTCATTCAAGTATGATCTATCTCATGTAAAATTCCCCCAATTTAATCTTCCAGAAGCCAGATTATCTTTGTTGGCCAACCAAGATCATACAACCCTACTCTGTTTAATGAATGGACAACCTTTTCAGAGTCTGGATTTGGTATCCCATAAGAAACCAGCATTCTTATTTGGAGATGCCATTGCACAGAAATCTCAACCGAAGGGCATAAGAGAGAAGGTGTGCTTCTACTTCGAAGGAGATATGAGACAGCCCATGTACTGGCCGAAGGTTTCCAGAGGCTTGTCAATCATGAGCTTTATGCATGCTAGCTATCCGAGAAAGATGTCCTGGTACTTGACAGAATATCAACAGGCGAAGGCAAGCCGTATAATTTATAGAAAAGAGGGATTCTTTAGTGCCCCAGAGAACCATGTATCAGTGTTTCGGGGTTTGAAGCCTGGATGCATACCACCTGAAGACTCAGCCATATTGATGCCATTCAGGATGCCCATTTTCATAAATGAATTCATGTCAAACAAAAATGCATTCTACCCCACTGATTCAACGTCGAGGATGAATGGCCTAATGAATTATGAGAACGTGAGATGGAAGACTTTGGTCCACTGGGCTTTGGAAAACTTTAAAACTGAGCTGAAGAAAATAAATCTCTATGATGCCGTGGTCAATTCGTCCTACGGCTTCAAGCCCAACCCCTCTCTGTTCCTGGCTTTGGTTGAGAGATACAACCACAGAACGGGGACATTTATGACTCCAAAGGGAGAGATGGGCTTCGCCCTTCATGAAATGGAACACATCTCACACCTGCCTTCGGGCTTACTGCCGTATGAGGAATATGTTCCTACATCAGAAGAGCTGAATTTTCTGACGGAACAGAACCCAGAGATGGTACATCTATTTGAAGAGATGATGTGTCATTTCGGTACATGTACTCTATATTACAAGGGTTCTAAGGATGAAGCTGGCAACCATATACAGAAGTGGATGTCATACCTTTTCATGAATCATGAAAAGGATGAGAAGAAAATAAACGAGAAGAGGTGTTATCAGATTAACAACTTCAAACCTCTCTCTGAAAGTGAAATCCATTATCTGCTGGAAAAATATGATTGCAAGGATTTCACCCTTGCCGAAGACTGGTACGAGTTGAAAGCCGGAACCACTTTTATTTCTTATGTGAGGCAGAATGGCAAGAGTTTGTCCAGAAATGGTCATTTGGCCGGATTCTTATCTTTGTGGTTAAGAAGATTCATCGTTCCTGGCTCCAGTTCCTTGGACAGGATACACAGAGGCGTTATCTTTGCAGCAGTGCGCCTTGTATATGGTTATAAGCTCGATTTGTTATCGGCGATGACCTGCAGGCTGAATGCAGGTCTTCGGAATTTTGTATCCAACATGCTGTCTCCTCAGCGTTTGATGACTGAAGAATTCCCAAGGATAGAGATGCCCTTCACATTTTTATATGGATGGCTTCTCCTTCATCAGGATGGTCTGATACCTCCAGGGGTAGGAGAGAGTAATAGTCTTTTTCTGGAGAAGTACTCTGGAGAGACGTTCTGGAAGGTGCACACCCTTCCAGAATGCAGAAATATCTTGAATCGGGCATCACATTGGCTCATCCAATGTGTCCCTCCACCATCGGACTATGAAAGCATGCCCTTAAATATGATAGATGGAGACATGGGAAACAGGCTAGATGATGTAGCCTTCCAATGGTTGCAGAGGATCCGGCCCTCTCATTTAGTATATCGCCATGAAGAAATGGCGTATCTAGAGCCATACTTACCAAGCCGATTTGCCAGGCAGTTCGGATATGACCAACTCCATGTTGGGAACGCCACCACTTGCCTATCTGCTCGTGGAGGGCTTATTGATGGGGCTCGAGCTTGGAGATATTTTGCGGCTAGAGGCACAAAAGCTACATTCTCTATGCCTAATCCTTTGTCTAGCTCGGGGCCAAAGATGCTTTACACATATGCTCGCTTCTATGTGTCATCGAGCACCTTCAAGCCGAGCTTCAATCCGAAGACCTTTGTTGGAGAAGATGACCCAGCACCATCGAAGAAATCGAAAAAGAGAATTGTTATACAACGATTCTCTCCAGAGCCTGAAGATGAGACAGCGGAGGTTGATCCTCCATATGAATTATTCCAGGAAGGAAATGTTTCTGATGACGTTCTTCCACCCATCTTTATATCTCTTTCTAAGAGGAAGAGAAGTGACGAATCTGAGACTGTCTCCAAGAGGAGTACTAGGTCTCAAACATCCAAAAAGCAGAAGAAGGGAGTCTCAATAACTGCTACATCATCTTTAGGTGGTATCTCTATTGATGAGGACGATGCCGCTGATAAAGATGAAGAAACTGATAAAGACGACGCTCCTTTGATAAGGAGGCCTAGAGGCAGATATGTTAAAAAATCTGCCAGCAAAATGAAGGGCAATAAACTCCTAGAAACCATTATGAATGAAGGGGTTTTGCCAGAAGTTAATGAAGCGGCTTCTACTGAAAGGACCGAGTCTGATGATATTCATCTCCCAACAGCTTCAATTGAATAGATTGAAGTAATGTCTGCACAAGCTCAGGGAACAACTATTCCCACAACAAGTGAAGTGGCTATTGAATCCTCAGAGAAGAGGATGATTCCATTTGAACATGGGACTGAAGGTGTCATTCAGGCACTAGATGATCAGATTGACTACCCTGAAGAAGAGCCATCTCCGGAAGAGGTTACAGAGCAGCCAGAAATTCCTGAGACTCAAGCTGAAGAACACATTCCTTTAGCCAAAGGCGATGAAAATGTACCATCGTCCGAGCTATCAGCTGCTGATGATTTGCTGAAGAACGTTTGTCAGGACATTATTCTTCGAACTACCACTCCAGAGACAACTGAACTAGCAACCAATACTGAGCTAGCTATCGTTACTATTCCAGAGACTCATGAAAATGTGAATATCATCGACTCCGAATCAGAAGCTCGTCCTGAAGACGAAGAAGAAGAAGACACTGAAGGAGGAGAAGACTGGCATGCTGGTACTTCTACTCCTTATGATGAAGATAAGATCAAGGGGAACAGAATGGAACTTAGCCCCGAACCTGCTCAATCACCGAACAATGCTCTAGCACCCAGTAATTCTGGAGCTGGAAGCAGCCATATGAAGCAGGTGTCTGATACTATCATGGATCGACTACAGGAAGAGGTAGAACTCCCTCAACACATCGGATATGAACCTCAGCCAGGTAAAACTTTATTTCAAACTCTGATTCTGCTGTTTCTTTTTCTTTAAATGCTGATATATTTTTTTTCTTTAATTATAGGAACTGCTGCAGCAATGAGTTCAACTCATGCTCCGCTTATCCAGGCTGATGTTGATGAAGGGAGTTCACACTTGCCAACTTCTCCAGTCGTGCATACCTCTGCTCCCAGGATGGAGAACATTCAAGCTTCTTCTGCCATAACGACAGCGACTCCTGGATTTGAGTCTGGGCTAGCAAGAGCTCTGGGAATGTATCCAGATATCATTTATTCATATCTAGATACATATTCCAAACGTTTCTTGAAGGATGAAACTATGCCCTTTTCAGAACTTCGAACTATGGTTAAGTTCCCACTTATGGCGCTGCAACATTCTGATTGCGAATCTGAGTGCACCTTTTTCAAGCATCTCCTTGATGAGTTAGAAATAGCTATCCAAATATACTGGGAGACTAAGAAGGAGGACGTTCGATCTTTAACTGCAGCTGAGATCAGTCATCTTAAGCATGAAGCACAATCCCAACAGACAGCACTTGAAGAATTTCTTGCCTCTTCTACTGAGAAGTTAGTAGAAAAGGGCGAAGAAATATTAGCCACTCGTCAAAGAGTAGAGCTTCTAGAGAAAGATAAAGCGTCCAAGACTGAAGAACTGAAGAAACTGAAAGAAGAGTTGACTCGACTTCAAAAGCGAATTGCTGTCATGGAAACAGAAGAAGCTGAGGTTGCAGCTACTCATATCTCTGAAGTCGAACGCTATGAATTTCTTCAGAAGGAACGAGAACAGATGCAGACGGAACAGATTGAGGAAGTCAATCGACGCCAGTCTGCTATCATCACTTTTGACGAACAGAATATTACAGTTGAAGCAGCTGAAAAAGTTCAAAAAGCCCATGAAGAGAGACTGAATGCTGCTATTGAGCGCATCAAGAAGCTGATTACTCCCAATAAATGAATCTTTTTATTTTCACTTTCATGTGTATCCCATGTTTTGAAAATGAAAGTAAATGAAAGTTCTTGATCTAATTTTTGGTTTTGTTGTTTTGGTAGAAAATATGTTCAGAGGTGGATAATACATGACATATTTCAATAGAATAGAATATACAAATGAATTTTGTAATTCTATCAGATGATATTAAACCAGAAATGATCTTAGTTTAATACTGATTAGAGAAAATAGAATTCAGACATAAAAATATCCTTGAACTCAATTTTTCAGGTTTTGAAAATGTAGAAAATATGTTCAGAGGTAGATAATACATGACACATTTCAATAGAATAGAATATACAAATGAATTTTGTAATTCTATCAGATGATATTAAACCAGAAATGATCTTAGTTTAATACTGATTAGAAAAAATAGAATTCAGACATAAAAATATCCTTGAACTCAATTTTTCAGGATCTTTGGACTTGAGAATCAAAAGACTAGATATCAAAATATGATACTGAAATGAACGGATATACCGTCAGATGTTAATAAATGGATAAACCATCGGGTGGTATTGAATGAGTGGATGAACTATCAATGGAGATCATGTTGGAAGACAGAATGTTGCAGTAGAAATCACCGATACTCGTATCGGAATCCCAAGAGGTAGTACTAGAAGAATCAGATCTCTTGTCTTCGTCAGATTCGGGATCTTCATGGACAATATTGATAAAAGAAGTAGGAGCAATATAACCCAATCCACATTTCGTCCTTCCATATTTCAGAGGAGGAATTCGAACAGGCATTTTTCTTCCTCTTCCATTACTGAGGCCAGTTCTGAAGTCATAGCCCATGTTTTTAATGATGTCTTTAGATTGCTGACTATAACGACGTAGTTGTAATCTTCCAGTATCATCGTTCTTGTCATCATCTTCTAGACCAGAAGGATTCTGAGGCCCTTTGTAAAAGAATATTGGAATGTCTCCTGGCTTTCTGCTGGGAACTAGAAAGTACGAAGATTGTACAGGTTCTAGAGATACATCCGTATGAACAGTCTGTACAACTCCTATGGTTATTGTGTTTAAGTCATCTAACATATGTAAATAACTATGAACATAATTACACACATCAACATACTGCAAAGATGGAGACTTTTTATTGACTTCAAAAGTAGCAATATTTACATTGGAAGAAGGTTGAGCCTTAGAGATTTTAGCCAAATCAATGACTAAAGGGGGAGAAGAAGTACGAGAAGAAGTTTTGTTTCGATTAAGATCGATAACAAATGGCTCAGAAGAGGTGAGCTCCCTTGAAGCTTGAGATGGAAGAGTAGTCCGCCCTCTAACTGGGATTATCAAAGTGTCCTGTGAAGATACAGGAACTGTAATACGCCTGCTGACGGGAATGATCAGCGTGTCTTGAGTAGACGACTGCGGTGATGGAGAAATACGTCCGCTTACTGGAATAATGAAAGGGCCTTCTCCGAAGGATTTAGGAGACTGTTGCTGAGAAGTTCGACCTTTAACAGGGATTGTTAAAGTCTCGCTTTGTGAATCCTCCTGTTCCATAGCTTGTATCACTTTTGTGTACTCTTCTTTATACATCCGGGAATCATTGAAATAAGCTTCAACTCCACGGAAAGGATTTATATCGGCAACTTCCTTTTATACATTTCCGTTGCTATCAATGTATTTGAAACATTGATGAAGAGTAGAGGGCACCACATTATTTTCATGAAGGAAGGGCCTTCCCAGAAGAAGATTATAGGATCCAACGATCTCGATCACATAGAAAGTGACTTTGGATCTGAAATCGCCTATCTGAAGCTTCAGATGAATCTTTCCCAAGGGCTCGCTTCGGCTTTGATTGAATCCCAAGATAGTAGTAACCGTCTTGGAAAGTTTGTGAAGAGGGATTTTTAGTTTATCCAACAGACTCTTCGGTATTATGCTTATAGCAGAACCTGGGTCAATAAGAATACGATCTATCTTCATCGTATCAATATAACCGGTGTAGTAGAGAGGCTGATCATGCAGATTACTCTCCAGAAGCATGTCGTCTTGTGTAAAGGTGATATTTGGGATAATCTCCAATATACTGTTGCAATGTAAGCAAGTAGCAGGTTCTGCATCCGGCTTCTTTAATTGTGCAAGACAAGATTCAGCCTGTAGAAGTGCTTCACTTAACGTCTCCCGAGTTTCTTTTGAAAGACGTAGAAGTTCAAAGAGGGACATTCTAGCTGGAATATTAGCAAGTTGCGCTAAAATATCAAAGCTATAAGGCTTCTGAAGCCCAAGAGGAGGGGACTTTTTGATTGGTTTATCAAACCGAACTTGTTGCTTGCCTTTCTCAATAGCTGTGGGCTTGGAAGGAGTAGGTACCCCCCGGTGTGATTGAAGGAACAGGTGCCGTGGATGATTCTTTTTCAATAGGAACATCAGCAGCATCTTTATCAGCAGGAGAGACATCAGGAATATCTTCAGGATTCTTGGAATAATCCTTCAGATAAGGTTTTTCTGTTCGAGTAGCACCAGCAAGTGCTTCTTCCTTATCTTTAGGCTCTATGTCAGAGGTAGAACCGAGAGAAGTCATATGACACGACTTAATTTTTCTAGCTTTTTTAGACTTTCGAGAAGTAGTCTTTTGAGGAAGAGGAGATTCAAATTATGCTATTAGATCAGGATGAATCCACATTATTTCTCCCGTTTCTATAGTGATTGGCACCAATCCTTTAGATTGTGGAGGAGGAATATTTACTATTTCCAGAGTTGCTTTGGGAATAGAAATAATCCCACTTTCAAGAAGTTGATGAGGGAAATCTCCAAATTACATAGAGACAACATTGGAAGTGACAGTCTTCTTTTTTGGAGTAAGAGAGATGGCTCCAGATTTGATCATTTCCTGGATCTTTCCTTTCAGTACATAACATGTTCGAAGTGTGTGACCCAACATTCTGTGGTACGGACAATATTTGGGGTGATCTGTCTTACCAGCTTCATTTGGTTTCTTGATTTCAGGTAAATGTATTTTATTACCTTTCAGCAGACATTCAAAGATACCTTGGACATCATCGTCATCAAAAGAGTATTCTTCTCTGGGACGAGGTGTTCTTGGTTGTTGAGTTGTAGAGGTAGGAGAAGCTTGAACAGTTGATGCATCTTTACTATGAAGGTTCACTTCAAGAGTTTCTTTCCCCTTACGGGTATTGGATTTAGCATTATTGTTAGTACCTGGACCTGTTTCTTTAGGAGACATCTGAACTCCTAAACCTTTGAAGGTTTCAGCACTAGTTTCTGCGGCTTTGGTACTAACTATAAAAGAAGGCCAATCTTGAAATTGAGTTGATCCTGTCCACATGCTGATAATTGGTAACATATTTGATTTGCATGTGTCGATGGTGACAGCATCAGGAGTTCCAAGAGGCATCTTCAAAGCTTCTCTTCGAAACCGTTCAATGAAATCCTCCGTAGTTTCATTATTCTTCTGCTTGATTCTTATGAGAGCAGACATAGTCATGTCATTGAGCCCTTCATAGAATCGTTCAAGAAACATTTGTTTGAAACCAGCAAATGAGGTAATACACCCATCAGGGAGACTTCTATACCAATCATAAGCTGTTCCCTTGAGGCACCCAACAAACACCCGAGTAAGGAGGGCGTCACTTGGTTGTAATTGATCAGTCATCACTTTAAAATGATTGATGAATTGACTTGGAGAAGTGGTTCCATCATAGAATGAAATAGTAGGAGGTTTGTACTTAGGAGGGTAAGATACTTGCTTCCATTCTATCGGGTAAGGTTGTTTGATACCTAACCTTTGCAAACCATCTTTCTGTTTGAATGCCTCAAATTGAGTTCTGAGGTTCTTCAATTCTTCAGTAACAACTCCGGAAGATTGTGGAGTTGTAACTTGCTGAGTATAATTGGGAGGAGGAACTACAGCATATGTATCACCCCCAGCTCCAGACTGACTAGGGGTGGGTTGTACAGGAACATTAGATTGTACTCCCGGAATAGCAGAAGGTTCCAGGGTTGGAGCAACAGGAGTATCTAGTACCACTGGTGGTACTGTCTGTTGGATTTGTTGAGTTTGATGCTGAGCTTGCATAAGAGTATGCATAGCATTCAATGTATCTGCTATAGCTCGCAACTGTTGTTCCAAAGAAGAAATCCTCTGTTCATGAGCTTCGGTGCTAGTCGAAGGTTCATGATTGCCATCTACCATATAAGTGGTAATTATTCGAGGAATGGACGATGAAACCGTTTGTTCTGAATCATCGCTGTGAGAGTCAAAATCTTTCCCGGGATTGTTTACAGGAGTCAATGCTGGAAAATTGGACTTTCCAAGGAAGTCCTCTGTGATCTCTGGATTAGCACTTGAATGAGAGGAAGAAGAGACCCTGGCTAAAGCTCCAGTCCTGGATCGAGTGCCGAGGTAAACACCATCTTCAGAATCTGATATAGCATCAGACCGCATGCTACCCCCAATATTTCTAGAGGTCATATTGACAGAAGTAAACAAAGGCTCATCTTCATCAGGCATAGATTCATACTGAATCCGATTGAAGACAGATTGTCGTTTATTTTGACATCTGCATTGCATTGTGACTCTCGGCTGGAAGTCACATTCATGATCAACATGGTTCTGAACCATTGATTGACATCTGCACTGAATTATGACTCTTGGGTGAAATTTACATTCAGCATGATCCATAGAATTATTCCCTCTTTTCTGTTGAAGGTGTTCTCGTAGATCTGTCTGTGACGATTGAGGTACATCAGAAAATACTCTTTGTATATTTTTAGGAATATATTTTCTGTTCTTGGGCCTTGGCGGCTCTTGATTATATAGAGAATGATTAATATGAGCCACATAATTCCTAGCATACTCTGCATCTGGATCTCTTATCTTTGTATCAGAAGCGTTTTCCAAACGGGTTTGATTCAGTCTGGCTCTTAGATCAATTGAAGGTAATACATTGGTTTCAGAAACTTGGAGTTTTCCTTCCAACGATCTGGATATATGCAGAGAAGGAAGAATAGAACCACCCCCTTGACTAGGAGTTGGTAATAGACCCTCTTTTCTAGACAAATTTTGTGCCAAATTTGAAGAAGTCATAGGAGAAAACACTAAGGAATGTTTCTTCTTAGACTTATTCAAGTTTTGAGACATAAAATGTCCAGAGGGAAGAGTAGTCAAAAGACCATCTCCTTTTCTTTGACTAACAAAATTATCAGTCAAAGCTGTTCCTGAAGTAAAAACTTCAGGAGCAGAAGAAATAACTAAAGAGTTATTCCTTTTCAAAGGGACCTTGTGAGCCGTTTGTGGAGAAGTTCTAACAAGACCACCCCCAGTTTTAACAAAATTTGGTGAAGAAGAAGAGATAGCTAAAGAACTATTCTTCTTAGATGAAATACACGCTGATACAGGTTTGGCTAAGGAGCTTATAATGTCAGCGTGATTTTTGACTTTAAAAATACACGCTGGAACAGACTTGGCTAAGGAGCCAGTACTGTCAACGTGATTTTTGACATTAAAAATACACGCTGGAACAGACTTGGCTAAGGAGCCAGTACTGTCAATGTGATTTTTGATTTTGGGAATACACGCTGGAATAGACTTGGCTAAGGAGCCAGTACTATCAGCGTAATTTTTGATTTTGGGAGTACACGCTGGAATAGATTTGGCTAAGGAGCCAGTACTATTAGCGTGATTTCTGACTTTGGAATTGCACACTGGAACAGATTTGGCTAAAGAGCCAGTACTGTCAGCGTGACTTTTGACTACTGTCTTCTTCGAGCACACAAGAGTGTGCGTGCTTGCAGTAAAGTCTTTGCCAGTGTTTGGAGTAGACACTGTGGCAGAGACTTCACTGTTGACTGCCAACAGATTCTTAGGGACATAGACAGAGTGTCCCTTCGACTTGGCAGTGGTGATGGAGGCTGGAGTGGGTTTACCACCCTTGGCCCGTCGCATTTCTTCGTAGGCGAATTGATCAAACTTGATCGTCATCACCTTCTTCGTCGAGCCGACTGATGAAGCGTCGCATTGAGTTGTTGCCATCTCAGAAGAGGAGCTGGTTTTCCCCAGCAGAGTCGCCAATTTATTTTCCATAAATAAATTCACTTTATTTATTGTGTTTCTGGGAAAATTACAACTGTGGGAATCCGATCTAGAAGACGATCGCTTTATCCCTTTGACTATGCGAAGAATAAAAGCTCTCAAAATTTTGACAGTAATTTAGATAACTGTGTATCTGTACCATGAATGAGAAAAAGAACTCTATTTATAGAGTCAAAAATAATAACTGAAAAGATAACTGTCTCCACAACCTGTGCCTAGTTAAAAATCACGTAGGATTCAACAAACGCAGGGTTGTGGGCAGTTACTGGACGTGGCCCGTAACTGTTGGACACATGGCAATCGTGCATGAGTCGTGTACAAGTTACGGGACACGCAGGCGAGAGATCAGTGGTATGGTTGCCACGTATTCCAATTTGATGAAATCCACGCAGACTTGTTGAGGACGAAATCCACGCAAACTCAGTGTAGAAAGCTTCATAATCCACGCAAACTTTGGGGCAGGAAGCTTCAGGATCCACGCAGACTCGAGGCAAAAAGGCTTCAAAATCCACGCAGACTTGAGGAAGAAAACTTCAGAATCCACGCAAACTTGAGATGTTTTCACAAATACACGCAGACTTGAGATGGGACTGCCAGCTAGCGTGCCTCGACTGACACAAAATCTCTGACAGTGATTGCTTTTGTCAGTCGCATTAAATGACAAGAAGCTCTTTTGGTACGCCACCTTGACAAAGGTTGAGTCTTGCTGAAGAAGATTTCGAAAATCACGCATAGGCGGCTGTGATCCCTTGAGTTCTGTGCATACGTGGCATACGAAGAGACGTTCTTTGACTGTCGTGCTGTCAGTCATCATCACGCTTCTGACAAATGATGAGCTATCTCTAGCGTGACTTTTAAATATTTGTCTTGATCAACTGAGCGTGATTTTTTTGAACTTGTTCTGATCAACTCAGCGTGACTTTCATTTTTGAAGGCCTACACTACTTAAATACAAAAGTCACAGAAGGCGCATCTTCATGACTTAGAGAACCTATTCTACCGACCCGACTGACAATTAGGCTAACCACTTGAATTTGAACCTATTCAACATTACCGTAACCTAATAGGGATGGTTTAAATTAATTCCCCGAGATTTTGTTTAGCCACTATAGATTAAAATCTAAAGTTCATGCAATCAAAGATTGAAGTCCAATTAGGGAACCTATTGAGGCTCAGTTAAACCCATCATAGCCCATCGCCATATTTGGACTATAAAACCAAACTTGATAAAATAGATCCTTACACCTATCCTGTAGTCCCCATCTCTTGGTCCACTAATTCTCCCTCCATAAGTTTTGTAACCATATCTCTTGTAGCCTATGTTATAAGATGAATGGAGTTCCGCTGAACCAACTTGTTTTCAGTTATGGTTGACCAAGACCTCTCATACTTCCTTGATAAGACATGGTCAATATAGGAGCAATGTTGAATAAGTAATAGGGTCTATGACTACAATGCGAAGTACCATATATTTTTATACATCTCTTTGAAATTTGATCTTCTTAGAAGTTCTATTAAACTGCTTCCACGATTACCTAATTTATGTAAGTTGGTAGAATCTTGAACTTAGTGTCCTCTACCTTTTAGAATGAGATGCCAAACTTGGATTTCATTTGTAATCGTTCTCTCATCTGATATAAGTTGTGTTACGATATTTGTATTGCATTTTATATCCCTTTGCTCGTAGATAACTGCGACAAACGATCGCAACCTTGATTCTCCAATTCTGTTCTATCATAGAATCAAATCTTAGTTTCAACTTCAAGAATGAAACTTCTGAAATGCATAAACAAGCCTCTCTAAAAGTTAGCAATGATTAGGATAGATTGGTTCTGATTGAACTAGTGAAACAATACGTTCAGAACGTCCACTCCAACCTGTATTATTTGATACCCTCGACCGTGACTTGATGTTTGAAGCACAATACTAGCTTTTTTTTCCACAAGGTCACACTCATGAACTAGACTAGTCAAGCTACACACATGATATGCATGTCCCATGTAAATGCTCATTCCTGTATCCTATTCCAATTACCCCACATGTATGGCACAATTACATTAGGAAAAAAAACCATGGATGCCTATTTTGTTCCATTTGATTTTAACCATGCCAATATTGACCCCTCCCCTTAACTAGACTATGTACTCATGATCCATGCAAGATGCATCACACCTATGACGTACGTATTCTACCCAAGCAAATACATGCCTCCTGCATAACTCCAAACACCAACCCGCACCCACTAGTCATTATGACCTAATGATTCCAAACACTTACCTAATCATATTATATAGCAAGGTTTATGCACTTATTATAGACTCTCATCCCTTGGCCCATGAACTCCTCCTCCCCTAGATTTCTTCATTCCCATCTCTTAGTAATCCATGTTAGGCGAAGAACGAAATCCTTTTGAACAAACATGTGTTAGTTATATTCAAACAAGCGATTCCTACCATTTTATTAAAAGCATGGCCGGTAGGGACGATGATAGATTGTAACAATCCTCTATAGAGTTATTGACCAAGAACACCATGACAATATCTAGCTGCACTTAGAAACCGTGACTACGGTCAATAGTGTCCAATATTATCATGTCCTCCTTAGAAATTATCCTTCTCAGAAGTTTTGTAACAACAAATTTTCACGGTTAGTCAACTCCTATAAGTTGGGTAGAGTCTTGAAGGCATATACCTCATCTTGTCGGATATGAGGTCAATTTGGATTCCTATAATAACCACCTCCTCCACCGTTTCAAAAACCTAGTTACGATATGACGTACCTGTCTCCCTTGCATTAAAGCTCGTTAATTTTATATTTTTAGAGATTCAGATTATTTTTAATTTCGAGGACAAAATTTTTATAAGTTGGATAGGATGTAAAATCCTAAAAGTTTAAAGGATTTTATTAAATTAAATTACTACTTTTCATAGTATTTTTATTCTAATACACTTGAATAATTTTATTTAGGTTTATTTTATATCGAAGGTCACAAGTAATTCTACACTATGTGCCCATATAGGTATTCAGTACAAAACCTTACACCCAAATATTTAGAAAATAATATATTTTAAATTTTAGAAAAAATTTAAGAAATTTATTTAACTTTTATATTTTGACAGTTGGAATGTTTGTTGAAAAGAATTTAACATTTGGTAATATCTAGTACCAAAATAATGCTATATTGGGGTAGAATTATATATTTATTCATTTAAAAGATATTTATGATTTTTTAAAGATTTTTAAAGATTTTAAAAAAGAGTAATATAAAGGCTATATATATATATATATATATATATATATATATATATATATATATATATATATATATATATATATATATATATATATATATATATATATATAAGAAAAAGAAAAGAAAAAAAAGCCAATTCGCTATTGTTCCTTTGGAACAGTAGCAGCTCTAAAGTGAGCCCAAACCCGTGCTCCTCCTTCAACCCTGTATGATCGCAGCAAGAAGCCACAAAAATAACTTATTTTTTTGAAAACCTTAATTCTTCACCCCTGACCTTGGGCCACCATTCCCCGTGCATGCGCGCGTCGGTGCCACCACCCCCGGCCACCGCCGGCGTGGTAGCACAGCTGAGCAGGCGGCAGCAACCGCACGAGAACATCTTCCCGCTCTGTTTCACAGCGTAAGGTACCCGATCTCTCCTTCTCATATCTTTGCGCACGTTCATCTATTTTCTATTCTATAAAATGTTGTGGAGAGTCCACATGACCCTCTAGATGACCCAATAATTAGTTCCCAATAATGTCGATCCATCGAGTAAAAATTTGATTCAAAAATTTCCCAAAAACTGTTTTAGAAACAGTTCTAAACTATTTAATATAACTCTGTTTAGAGAGTGATCCCCGACAACCCAGTTGGATTTTTCCAAAAATAATTAAACAAAATTTTAGATCACTTATAGAACTTTAAAACCCTTCCTGTAGATTAGGTTTTCATGTACTGTACATAAATTAATTCACTGGTAAAGTTAGAAAAAAAATCAGTTTTTAACCACAGAATTTTAGAAAAATCATCGATACGAAGTGCGCCCCAACAAATCGGGCGACATGGTCGCGAAACGAAAGCGTTGAAAGGTGCGTATCGACTTCGCGGACTTGTGGGCTTTGACGAAATTCAAATTGGTTACGTGTGCGCGACGAATTTGATACGTATCCGTCAAAATTCATCGTGTCGGCCTATTTGCAAAAATTTTAATTACTTTGTGTACGTTCGTCAAATCGAGGCGAAACTTACGCCAGCAGGACCGTATCATTTTTTTGGTCCTCTATGCCAAGTTTGATCCAATACTGAGAAGGTCGTCCGGAATGCCTATTTGGCAGGCCGGCGATCCGTTCTAACGGGCAAAATTGTGTACGGTCCGCATCCAACTTTGGACATACGGCTGGGTTTGTCTCATCAAACTGGACCAGTAGGCATGTAGTTTGACGAATTTAGAGACCATAGGTTCTGGCACACGTTTCGATGCAAAACGGGTCCAACGACGGACATCGTTTTGACCAGAAATTACGATTTTACCCCTGTTCCAGAATTGGACTTTTGGATAGACGTTTCCTAGACATACCTTATATTTCGAACACGTTCGTGGTGTTTATTTCAGCATCCGAGTACGTATGCGAGATTTGGCTTTCATCGCTTCACTATTCTGATGGTCCGAAGTATTGGACGTCGCCCTTTTGTACACAACCTCAGGCAACATACCTTGCCATATTTACTGCTTATATTTAGTTTGTATTTTTGTTATTGCATATCATTGTTTACTTATTTTCAGTTTTTGTAGCTGTATCATTATTACAGTTCCTGATTTATTGCATGCTCAGTGATATTAGCTTTACTTTACTTATTATCCTTTGATTACATATGGACCTAGAGTTAAGGGACTACCATTTGTAGTGTATAGCATAGACCTTGACACAGTTGTACCACGAGGTATGTGTGAGATGAATAGTATGTAGAGGTACTTGTGTGATGACTGATCACCTGTGTGCATGCGTTAGGGCTAACTGCTAATAGAGACATGTTATGAGACTTGGCAGTTAGTAGAGGTATAGGAGTCATGGATGTGACTCTACTATGCATTGGGTGGGAAGAACAGTTCCTTAACGTATGGGCCACGTAAGCACTTTTATATTATTGTCGGTTATCTCCGCTAGAGATAAGGTCCTGGATCCTGATACCTGATACCTGATTTCCTGCTGGCTTTTGACATCCGATGAATGTTATGCTTTGAGGTCCCTGGTATTCTGGTGGGACCATACCTGAGTTTCCTGTTCTTGTAGCCATAGTACCCATGCATTGAAGGTTCGTTCTTAACTGCATAAACACATTAGAATGGTCAGGTAACCCTCGTCAATGTCATATCACCCCCGTTCCATGATGGTTTTGGTGGCACCCCATGTAACGCCCCAGTCCCAAAATACGTAGGACCAAGTACGTAAACATGTCAGCTGCACATGTACGAAGAATACTCCAATATATGGAATCCTCATATATGTACATAAGCTGTAAATAAAAATAATCACAGGCCAGAAATATATACTCTAATCTCATCATAGCTCAACACAGAAGAATATAGAGTCCAAATAATAAATAAGTGTATCAAAAGATAACCGGATGAACATGCTCACTCCAAACAGCTATGAAAAATAGTCTCACAAGATCGGAGTCCAACCTCCATAAAATAGAAAGAAAACAGATGTAAAAATAATGTCCACTAATGTCTCAAATAAAGAATAGACTAGAAATCAGTAGGGACTGCCTCGTCATCGATGTAGGATAGCTCCAACGCCGCTCCATACTCCTGTGGAAAATCGTTTAACCCTGGAGAGATAACCAGGTCCACAGAGGGACGTATCAAGATACAAGAAAACACCATGTATATAAACGGTGATAATATAATAAGAAGGAAAAAGGATGCATGCAATCGGGTTTCTGACCATTCTACTGTGAATATGCAGTTGACATACAATCCTTCGACGCATGAGCCCTAGCTGAATATAGGATCCGGTATAGTCCCCTCTTGGGCACCAGTGACCAGGCGCATGACGTTCCAAGAATGACAGTGGCCAACCTAAGAGGCTAATCATACCCGTATCTCCAACGGAGCTTCCGGGTTATAAGGGAAGTGCAATCGAAGCTCATACGTCAGGTATTGTTCCCCCCACCCAATGCCTAGTATCATCATCTCCATGACTGACATGTACCTCTAGTAACCGCCAAGTTTTCTAGCATGCAATTCTATTGGCAGTTACTCCTATCCGTCGCACGCTCCATACGTATCGGTGGCTAGTCGACTACGCGAATACGTGTCCTACATGTGACTCACATCACGTGGTAAAGTAAGTGTTAAGGCCGTATGAGATATACCAATACCTCAACATCAATGGGTGGTCACTAGACTAAGTCAATGCAAGAGAAATAAATAAAAGCGAAAAAAATGACCAATAGAGTCGCTTGCACCCAAGTGTGACTTGGACGCACAGTTTTATAATATCAAGAAAAAGAAATGCTGAAAATAATAACTGAAAATGAGAATATAATAATCACAGAGTAAGGTGGCAAGGTATCTTGCCTGATGGTACAAAATGGCAAGCCCAGAAAATCACAATATCAGCCAAGAAATGTCACAATTTCCAAACAACTCTGGACGCTGAAACAAATAACAAAAATGCACTCGGTGTAAAAGATATACCTAGGAAACGCCTGTCCAAAAGTCTAATTCTGGAACAGGGGCAAAATCGTAATTTCGGGTCAAAACAATGTCCGCCGTTGGACCCACTTTGTACTGAAATGCGTGCCAAAGTCTATGGTCTCTAAAGTCATCAAATTACATGTCTATGGATTCAGTTTAAAGAGAGGAACTCAACGGTATGTCCAGTTTTGGATTCTGATGAGCCGCGTACAAAATCGTTCGTTTGAGTGGGTCGCGGGCCCGCCAAAAAGGGATTCCGATTCGACCTTCTCAGAATCGAACCAAACTTGGCACACAGGACCAAAATTTTGATCCAAACTTGTTGGCGCAAGTTTCGTCTCGAATCAACGACTTTACACGAAGTTAGGACAAAGTTTGCAAATTGGCGATACGGGGGTATCTTGACGGATACGGACTGATTTCGTCGCGCACACACGACGAAACTGAGTTCCCTCAGTTCCTACACGTCGGTAATATCAATACATTCCTTTGATGCGTATAGTGCACGACCACGTCGTTCGATTTGTCGGGATACACGTCGGTAATATCCATACATGCCTTCCGGTGGCATGGTAGTAGTCGGCGCAGCCTGGCTGTCCGGGGGTGTTGTGATCTCTGGGTATTCCATCGCCGGTGTCGTAGTAGGCTGCGACTGTCCTAGCTGGTATGGTGTCACTGGAGTCATGGAAGGATTCTGTCCCTCCGGCGTAGCCTCTTCACCAGATGTGAGGGCCAAGGCAGAAGTGCGTCCGTTTCTTAAATGCATATTGTTGGCACGAGGAAGATAAGTTGATATTAGTGAAGATTAGATATGAGATAAATTAAATAATCAAGGAAGTTTTGAAAAGATTGGAATTCAAGGAGGTAGTAGTAGTTATGGATGAGATATTCCTATTCCTATATGCAGGCTTGTTGGACACAGTCATGTAACCCAACAATATTAACGTAGACCTGCATAGGCCACCACAAAAACATGTAATGCCCCAGTCCCAAAATACGTTGGACTAAGTACGCGAACATGCCAGCTGCACATGTACGAAGAATACTCCAATATATGGAATCCTCATATATGTACATAAGCTGTAAATAAAAATAATCACAGGCCAAAAATATATACTCTAATCTCATCACAGCTCAACACAGAAGAATATAGAGTCCAAATAATAAATAAGTGTATCAAAAGATAGCCGGGTGAACATGCTCACTCCAAATAGCTATAAAAAATAGTCTCACAAGATCGGAGTCCAACCTCCATAAAATAGAAAGAAAAGAGATATAAAAATAATATCTACTAATGTCTCAAATAAAGAATAGACTAGAAATCAGTAGGGACTGCCTCGTCATCGATGTAGGATAGCTCCAACGCCACTCCATACTCCTGTGGAAAATCGTCTAACCCTGGAGAGATAACCAGGTCCTCAGAGGGACGTAACAAGATACAAGAAAACACCATGCCATATAAACTGTGATAATATAATAAGAAGGAAAAAGGATGCATGCAATCGGGTTCCTAACCATTCTACTGTGAATATGCAGTTGAGATACAATACTTCGACGCATGAGCCCTGGCTGAATATAGGATCCGGTATAGTCCCCTCTTGGGCACCAGTGACCAAGCGCATGACGTTCCAAGAACGATAGTGGCCAACCTGAGAGGCTAATCATACCCGTATCTCCAGCGGAGCTTTCAGGTTACAAGGGAAGTGCAATCGAAGCTCATACGTTAGGTATTGTTTCCTCCACCCAATGCCTAGTATCATCATCTCCATGACTGACATGTACCTCTAGTAACCGCCAAGTCTTCTAGCATGCAATTCTATTGGCAGTTACTCATATCCGTCGTACGCTCCATACGTATCGGTGGCCAGTCGACTACGCGAATACGTGTCCTACATGTGACTCACATCACGTGGTAAAGTAAGTGTCAAGGCCGTATGAGATATACCAATACCTCAACATCAATGGGTGGTCACTAGACTAAGTCAATGCAAGAGAAATAAATAAAAGCGAAAAAAATGACCAATAGAGTCGCTTGCACCCAAGTGTGACTTGGACGCACAGTTTTATAATATCAAGAAAAAGAAATGCTGAAAATAATAACTGAAAATAAGAATATAATAATCACAGAGTAAGGTGGCAAGGTATCTTGCCTGATGGTGCAAAATGGCAAGCCCAGAAAATCACAATATCAGCCAAGAAATGTCACAATTTCCAAACAACTCTGGACGCTGAAACAAATAACAAAAATGCACTCGGTGTAAAAGATATACCTAGGAAACGCCTGTCCAAAAGTCTAATTCTGGAACAGGGGCAAAATCGTAATTTCGGGTCAAAACGATATCCGCCGTTGGACCCACTTTGTACCGAAATGCATGCCAAAGTCTATGGTCTCTAAAGTCATCAAATTACATGTCTATGGATTCAGTTTAAGGAGAGGAACTCAACGGTATGTCCAGTTTTGGATTCTGATGAGCCGCGTACAAAATCGTTCGTTTGAGTGGGTCGCGGGCCCGCCAAAAAGGGGTTCCGATTCGACCTTCTCAGAATCGAACCAAACTTGGCACACATGACCAAAATTTCGATCCAAACCTATTTGCGCAAGTTTCGTCTCGAATCGACGACTTTACACGAAGTTAGGACGAAGTTTGCAAATTAGCGATACGGGGGTATCTTGACGGATACGGACTGATTTCGTCGCGCACACACGACGAAACTGAGTTCCGTCAGTTCCCACACGTCGGTAATGTCCATACGTGCCTTTGATGCGTATAGTGTGCGACCACGTCGTTCGATTTATCGGGACGCATGCCGTATCGGACAAAATTCTAAAATTTTCAATATTTTTAAAGCAGTTTTTCCCACAAGTTCATCGATCCGAAACTTCCTGTACAATAAATAAAAATTGAATCTACCAGATGGGTTTTCATCTTGTATATGTTAACTAGGACTGTTTAATTTGTTTCCCACAAATTCTCAATATCTGGGTCGAAATCACCCTTCCAAATTCAGGGGTTGGTGTGTTTTCTCGGGTTCGTTTTCGAGGAATTTTCCTCTACTTACCCGAATCTTTTATGGGACTTCCTATGCATTAGAAAATTTTCTAATTACTAGGGTTTATGGATGGGTATGTTGTCTACGCACAGAAGTCGATAGATCGACTTTTTGTTGAACAGAATCAAAAATATTTGGATTCGAAATAGGGTACCTGGGTTCATCAAAAAACAGAGTATTCTCTGTTTCACTGTCGGCTCCGAGCGGTTGGTCAGCGATCTGGTCGTCGACGATGGCGAACAGGTGGCCGACGTTGAGTACGAGGGTATGGAGGAGGTCCTGGAGTCGGAGTTTTGGGCTGAGGATGAAGTTCTATCGAGGAAATCCCAAGAACCCTATTTTCGACTAATTTTTATAGAGAGTTTAAATTCCTATTTTAAATCTGATTTGAATCTGTAGGGTGCTAGGATTTGACCGGGGTTTGGTCGACTAGATAGAGGAGAATCTGGTTTAAGATTTTGTAAAAAAAATTCGACTTAATTTGATATAGAAACAAAGAAGTTTGAATTCGAACTTCTATCGAATTCTTCTCTGTTGATTACTTAAACGTATATGTTAACTAAATGCATTCCTAGCGACGGTGGCAAGGCCAATCTATAGGCAACCTCTCCAACACGTTCCAAGACATCGAAAGGCCCGATATACCTTGGACTCAACTTGCCACGTCCTCCGAATCGAATCGTGCCTCTAGTAGAGGATATCTTCAAGAACAAATGGTCGTCCTGTCATGCGCCGGAACCAGAATACTGAAGAGCGGGGGACAGACACAGCCAGCTATGTATACTAAAGTGAATTCTACCTCGATATACGGTCACGGCTGTCTAGATACATGAGGGTTTAACTACAAGCCAATAGTCTCTTAAGGTCAAGAACAAGCCTAGTGTCTCAATCTCAAGCAAGTAAGTAAATGTAACAAGATGGTAGATCATCAGACATATAAAGTAAGGCGTCCCATACTGTCATGACCTGCACCCGCTTTTCGGACGCGAGCTCGTGAGCAAGCCAGCTACGTATCGAGCGGACTCCAACCCGACTCGAGTACGTATAAGCTGTCAAGGTCATGGGTATCATGTATAATCTAAACTATATCTCAATCCACATGAATCATATAAACAAGAATGAGCAAGTATGGGCCATGGTCTGCAGCCCATTAGCATATTGTTCGATTAGACTCCAAGAATAATATGAGTCTATAAATAAGCAGAGTATATCAAGGTACTGAATATAAAGCACGAAAAGATAATAAAGAAATATTCCAAGCAATACCTGTATCATGGATCGTAATCCTCTACCATCCTGCTCTGCTAACTAACTCCATGCAATCGCTAAACCTGAAGAGATCATCAGGTCCTCAAAGGACTAGCAAGATACATAAAACATGCCTATCTAACAGTTTAATCATGCAATAATATATACAGGGTGTAAATATGAACTAGACAAGAGACTGACAAGTGGCTACTGACAGGTAACTATGAACTCGGATACGGGATCAAGTATGCATAAATGAACTGTTGGTAGATCAATGGATACCAACCCTCGCCCCGATTGTGGACTCGCAGGTCAGTTTCAAGGCAAGTCACCCTCGCCCCAATTGTGGACTCGTAGGTGCAAAGGACAACCCTTGCCCCGATTGTGGACTCGCAGGTTGTTTCAAGACAAGTCACTCTCGCCCCGATTGTGGACTCGCAGGTGCAAAGGCAACCCTCGTCCCGTGTGTGGACTCGCAGGTTGTGGGAAAAATAAGGAATAGCAGTTCACTCATATATACTTGCAGACATGACTCAGTCAAGACACAGGTGAAGATACGACTCGACCCAATCACGATACACGAGAGAACCAATCCAATATGAACTAACAAGGGTAACCATGTATAAGGAGTATAGCTATACTAGCATGTACGATATACAAATCACAAATAATAACCAACTAGTAAAACTATACAATAATAGAAATATGCATGTAAATAAACTGTAGAGGGAGGCAAGGTATACTTGCCTGGAGGTTGCACGCAGATCCCACAAAATATAGTCAACTAGTGAGCCGTACAGTCCAAGTCTTCACAACTGTCTTCGAAAGCTGAAATAAACGTTACCAACATTCTCAGAATAGTCAAATTAGCTAGGATTGCCTGTCCTTAAGTCCAATTCTGGACACAGGGGCAAAACGGTAATTTTGGGCAAAAATGGTGTCCGTCGTTGGACCCGCTTTGCACCAAAAAATGTGTCAGGGTCAATGGTCTCTAAAGTCGTCAAACTACATGTCTATGGATCCGGTTTTCTGATACAAATCCAACCGTATGTCCAAAGTTGGATTCCGGCGGGCCGTGCACAAAATCACCCGTTGAGTCGGACCGGGGGGCCCGCGATACGACAATTTTATCAACTATCTCAGAATTGGACCAAACTTGGCATACAGGACCAAAAAATGATACGGTCATGATGGCGCAAGTTTCGTCTCGATCTGACGAGCGTGCACAAAGTAATTGAGAAATTTGCAAAGTGCACGATACGGTGAATTTCGACGGATACGCATCAAATTCGTCGCGCACACGCGACCAATTTGAATTTCGTCAAAGCCCACACGACCACGAAGCCGATACGTAGCTTTCGATGCTTTCGGTTCGCGACCACGTCGCCCGGATTGGCGGGACGCACGTCGTATCGAGAGATTTCTAGATTTTTAATTTACAAAAACTAAGTTTTTTCTGGATTTTTGAAATACAATAACTTCGTGTATAATCAATGAAATCAGGATCTGTAAGATAGGTTTTAATCTGGTATATGTTGTCTATAACTTCCTTCGAATTGTTTTCTGAAATTTCTATCACTCGGTTCGCAATCTGTCTTCCAAATCAGGGTTTCGGGTCTGAATAAACATTCTGTTTTGGCAGGTTTTCGTCGATCTTCGGGCTCGATTTTCTGTCGAAACTAACCTAGTTCAAACCAAACTAATTAACAAGGATCCCTGAGGGTCATGTGGGCTGTCGATAGGATTTGGTAGATTCGAATTTGGTGAAGTGTGTGCAAAGAAATAATATGATGAACATCGGTACCTGACAGTCTTGATCTGCTGCCCTTGTAGTGCTCTCTATCACGCGCGCGGTGTTCGAACGCTGTTGTTGCCCGGCCTATGGCCACGCGACGGCGCACGCTCGCATGGGGAAGGCGCCCAGGCATCGAGGAGGGTGGCGCGCGTGGGTTTGTTTAGGGTTTTGTTTTTTTATGAGAGAAAACTCTTGATTCCTTCTCTATGTATACGTTCAGTATACAGAATGGTCGGGCCTGTTGCACAGCTGAGGGAAATCCTGGGCCTGGGAGCTGAGCTCGGGCTCATGGAGAGTTCGGGTTGGGCCAAGCCTGGGATAGGCTTTGGGCTGCTGGTTTTATTAATGTATACATATACACACACACATAATTAGTTTAATACCCATGTATATATATATATAATATATATATATATATATATATATATATATATATATATATATATATATATATATATATATATTATATATATATATATATATATATATACATGTGTATATATACCCATGTATATATATATATAATATATATATATATTTTTTTTATATATATATATATATTATATATATATATACATGGGTATATATACACATGTATATATATATAATATATATATATATATATATATATATATATATATATATATATATATATATATATATACACACCTATATACATAAATATATAATGTATATTTATATATAATACATAAATACCTCTCTCTGTATATATTATACACACATATTTTTTACGTATTTATGTCTACATATACACTTATATAAACACTTATATAAGTGTATATATTTATATATGTATATATTATACATATACACTTATATTTATATATAATACATAAATACCTCTCTCTGTATATATTATACACACATATATTTTTACGTATTTATGTCTACAAATATATATATATATATATATATATATATATATATATATATATATATATATATATATATATATATATATATATATATATATATATATATATATATATATATACATACATATATACACTTATACATATATATTTACATATACATGCATATATACACGTATATATATTTATATATATATACACTTACACTATTATGTATATTTATTTATACATACAAGTACACACATATATAATATTCATATATACATACATCCACATTCACACATATATAATACCTTTTTGTCAATAAACTAATATAAAAATAATAATATTAAATAACAATCCCAATAAAATAATAAAAGTAATAAAAATAATAACAAAATTTAATAAAGTATATACCATTATTGCACCGTCTAATAATCCCAGAAAATATACAAGACCTATCTTATACAAACATTATTGAATATCAACTAATAACAATATTTATAATATTTAATTAAGAATATTTAGAAATATTCCTTAGATCACTAAAATGGAATACGACACAATCATACCAAAAATGCATCAACACGAATGTCACTGGACGTACCGCATGACTACATGGGCTTGGGCTCAGTTCGGGTTCAGTTTGACTAGTTTGGTGCGACTGGGTCACCTAGACGTCATTTAATATTAAAATGAATAATTAACTATTTATAATGGACATGTCACAACTTGGTCTGGTTTTCCTAGTTAAGACATCCCTATGGCTAGGTTTCCCCGGGCATGGCTAGTACACTAGTCAAGGCATACTGCTACATCTCCCGTGCCACAAATCCTAGTCGTCTAGTACTTCAAAACTCAACTATGGCTAGAGTCATCTACCGTAATAATTAACTAAATAATCATTTCTAAAATCCTAAAAATCACAATTTAAATCAAATAACTAATTCAAAAATTATTTTGAAAAATTTTCCGGAAAGGGAAGCTACAAATCTACCCACCTTAAAAATAATTTCGTCCTCGAAATTCTAATTCATAACTATTCCTTAAAAATCAAAATCTCCTATTACCGTAGTCTCCTCAAATTTAATTTCTCCAAAAATATTTTACGACCTTCTCTAGTAGTTTTATAACTCCGAATACTTGGGGACTTCTACCCACCTTTGGTCACACTACTCCCTTGAAACGCAGGTCACTAAAACCTTATTATCTTCTAGCTAGTTGCTAACAGGTCTACCAACCGATATCTAGGGCATATAGCATCTATAATCCCCCTTAGCTATCAAGCAACCAAAATTTAAATAATCAAACAATATTATTCTATAACTTAAGAACTTCTAATCAATCCTAGACAGCACGATTATTCGTCCCTTCGAAATATAAAAAAGGGACGAGAATCAATGGTACGGGAAAGCAAAGAGGTATAGTCGAGAGCAAATATGGACTTTTTAAGAACGTAGAGAATTTCTAGGAGAATTTGTCAAAGCAGTATGGATTGAGATTTCTAAGGGTTCGGTCACGTTCGCAGGCTCGTATCAGTACAGTTACGTAACCGATACGATATGCTCTGACCTGCATGGGCCACCATACATACATTACATATTCAGATGATCATGAAGCTAGTCATATAAAATGTGAAGACTAGCAAGAGTTCCAGTCATACATGATCAATCCTAGGATTTGTCAATCATGTTACAGCCCGTAGGCAGATAATAAGTAAAGTTGCAAACGAGCTAACACTTGTTCGACGGCTAAACGCCTCAAGTGAATATTTTACAAGATAGTGGGAGAGCAAAATAAGAACCCACTCGTTGCCAGGGTTGCGCCTAGTGGTCACCATCTGGCTGGAAAGCTGGAGGATCCTCGGGTCCTACTCTGAAATCTGGCCATACAAAACCAGCTGGGTCAGGCTCCAGAAAGAGCAAGTGCCACAAGGGAGGCTTCACTTAAGAACTAAAACCAGCATATTAGCACATGAGAATGTAAATGAAATAACAAAAGACATGAGTTAGAGAAAACAGGGTGATAAATGATAAGATAACTAAAGGGCTATTCCGGTAACCAAGTTACAACCCGTAAACCAAACAAGGATCGGGGTTGTAACCCTTCACCTGAACAGAGCTTAGTCTCCAACCAATTATCGACAAGAGTAAAGCATGAACAAGCATGTGCTGAAATAACCATAGACTGACATTGCTTAGACAAGACTAGACTGGACAACATCCATCAATCACGGCCAAGCAAAGAGTATGGCTTGATACTTTAAGTAGCTAGGGTTATCACAAGCCTAGTTACTAGCAAGATACAATGAGATGTTCCAGGAGTCACAGGCCCTGCAGCTATCCAGGTTATCCAAGCGAGGATGATTATCAAAGTTATCCAGAATTATTAGATGGCTTAGAGTGCAACACATGACAGTGTGTCTTGTACTTGTTTCATGAAGTGCCCCACATGACAGTGGGCTGGAAATGTGCCCTACTCGACGGCAGGCTACAAGTCCCTCAGGTGTGGCCGAGATAACGGGATCGTCTGTAACTGGAAACATCTCTCTATATGAACTACTTTATCAATCTAGTCATTAACCTTAGTCAGATTCAGTATGAATCCCTGACCATGGTAATCAGGGACTCATATCCTAGACATGATGCAAGACGAGACTGGGTAGCTTGTACAAACAAGTTTCAAGCAAGCACCCATGGTGTCAAGACTAGAATTTACTTAGCGAGTCGAAATAGCTGTCACAACAGCATTCAAGGTTACATGTAAAGATTACTTAGTAGGTCAAGATAACCGTCGCAACGGTGTTCGTGAGTTCATGTCAGGATTACTTGTCAGGGGTGCACCACAACGGGTCACCATCATGTCATGTTACTTGTACTTGTTACTTGTTAGGAGCGCGCCACGACGGGCCACTATCATGAGTTGTTATAAAATTATGCCGTGTACAGATTATCATTACAATATTAACATATCATGATTATATCTAGTTCATGTCAAAAAGGCGTAAGGATATAATAAGGGGTACCACCCGCCCAATAAAGGGGAGTCTAGGGCAATGGATGCCAGAGCCATACTGCGCCAGGCAAGGGGGGTAATATACGCTAGTGCTAAGAAGCCTTCGAGCAGGAGAGTATGCCAAAGGAGTACGCCAAGGGGAGTACGCGTAAAGGAGGTACGCATAAAGAAGTATGCATAAATAAAGTACGCGTAAATGAGTATGCACGTAAACGAATTACGCGTAAAAGAGTACGCGTGAAGGAAGTACGCGTAAATAGAATACGCGTAAAAGAGTACGCGTGAAGCTTATACGCGTAAAATAGAAAACGCGTAAAAGAGTATGCATGAAGCTTGTACGCATAAAATAGAATACGCGTAAAAGAGTACGCGTGAAGCTTGTACGCGTAAAATAGAATACGCATAAAAGAGTACGCGTGAAGCTTGTATTACGCCAAAGCAGGGTAGACTTGTTTTACGCGTAAAACAGATTCACGCTGACACGAATAAACGTGGGCGTAGAGCTTGATATAACGCGAGCACGTATAAACATAAGCGTAGGGCTTGATATTACGCGGACACGTATAAACGTGAGCGTAGGAAACCTCCAGAAACCAAAACTCCATGAAACCTTCAATCTCCGCCAAAAATGGGACTTCCATAGATCAAAGTGGGATAGAATAAAATTATCTACAACATGGAACAACCAAAACTTAAAATAATAAAGTTTGATAGATCAAAACCCAAGAAATCCAAAAATACAATAAACTTAGATCTACAAGAAATAAACCATGGAAATTAAAAATGCTAAGTACTAAAGTGTCTTAGAATCTCGTAAGGAAGACAATAGAACAACAAAAAAAGAGTTCCTCCATGAGGTAAGTTGCACTTGCCTAAGCCTCTCTCTTGGTAGGTGGAGAGAGTTATGAGAAAGACGAAGGAGTAAATGAGAAAGTAAGAAAGTAACGAGAAGAGAGAAAGGGTTGGGCTTTAAATGGAGATGGTAGTAGGTAGGGGGTTGGGTTCATGATGAACCACCCTAAACCAAAACAACCAACCCAAGCCGAACCTAAGTCAAAATAAACTAAATTAAACCAAGTCTTGCAAGATTAAGCTAGACAAGTCTGATTATGGGTCAAAATTTCATACACGTATACTGAAAATACGTATAACAAAAACAGAGATGACAACTCTACCCACCTTAAGATAATTTCGTCCTCAAAATTTTAATCAAGAGGCTAGAGACGTCGGGACAAGCTATACTGATCACAGGCAAGTTGTAACTAAGCAATCAATCAAGCAATCATTCATGCAAGCAATGAAGTTGAAGGCATAAGGCATAAGAAGACATTATACTTTACGAGTCAAGCAGGTCGGGATATTGCGATCGAATATCATCCTCACGCTCCCACATTGACTCACCCAAAGAGTGATGACCCCAAGCAACACGGACTAACTTGATAGTCTTGTTCTTGAGTATCTTCTCTCTTCGGTCTAATATGGATACGGGTCTCTCCTCATACGAAAGGTTGGTACCAACAACCAATTCTGAATGATCAAGGACATAACTCGAATCCGAGATATACCGTCGTAATTGGGATACCTGGAAGACATCATGTACCTCACGTAATGATGACGAAAGAGCGAGACGATAGGACACATCACCTACCCGCTCCAAAATGTCGAACGGCCCTATATACCTAGGACTAAGCTTTCCCCACACGTCGAATCGAATGACGCCACGGGTAGGCGAGATCCTAAGGAATACGTGGTCGTCGACAGAAATTTTGAGGAGACGCCGATAAGAATTAGCCCAATGACGTTGGCGATCTTGTGCAACTCGAAGATGATCTCTGACTTGTCTGACCACCTCAGTAGTCCGCGTTACCATCTCTGGTCCAAGCCTCTACCTCTCACCGATATCATCCCAAGCTAAAGGAGATCTGTACTTCCTACCGTACAAGGCTTCAAAGGGTGCCATCTGGATACTGGCCTGGAAACTGTTGTTATAGGAGAACTCCACGAGATGCAGGTGATCTTCCTACGAACCACCGAAGTCGAGTGTACATGACCGCAGCATATCTTCAAGAGTTTGGATCGTACATTCTGACTGACCATCCGTCTGCGGATGGTAGGCTGAACTGAACTTGAGACGAGTCCCCAAACTTTTCTGAAGACTCCACCAAAAGTGTGATGTGAATCTTGAATCTCTGTCGGATACAATACTGACTGGTACTCCATACAATCTGACTATCTGCCTGAGGTACATCTCTACAAGCTGATCCGTCGACTGACCAACCATGAAAGAAAGAAAATAAGCTACCTTGGTGAGTCTGTCAACTATAACCCAGATAGCATCTCTCCCAGCCGGGGATCTAGGTAATCCAGTTACAAAATCTATAGTAATATGCTCCCATTTTTATTTTGGGATCGGTAAAGGTTGAAAAAGTATAGCTGGTCTCTGATGTTCAGTCTTAACTTGTTGGCAAACTAAATAATGAGAGACAAACCGGGCTATCTCCCTCTTCATGCCATTCCACCAGAAATGATGACGGATATCACGATACATCTTTGTGCCACCGGGATGAATAGAATATTGAAAACTGTGAGCCTCTGCCATGATCTCATATCTAATATCACCACTAGGTACACAAAGATGCCTTCCATGTCGATGTGTACCGTCTTCATGAATATATAACATTGGTCTTCGTCCTGCTACACATTCTGCCCTAAACCGCTGAAGCTTAGAATCCGCTGACTGAGTTAACTTAATCCTCTCAACTGTGCTGGACTGAACTTGCATACTGGCTATCAATGCTACACTGGTAGGAAGAACCACTTCTATTTCCATCTTCTGAAGATCTGCTAACAACTCTGGCTGTGCTGTTAGAAAATAAACTCCGGCTCTCCTGCTCAATGCATCTGCTACTACGTTGGCCTTTCCAGGATGATACTGCAGGTTGATGTCATAATCCACAAGCAGCTCTAGCCATCTTCTCTGACGCATATTGAAATCCTTCTGGGTAAACACATACTTAAGACTCTTGTGGTCGGTGAAAATCTCTACCCGATCTCCATACAAATAATGCCTCCACAACTTCAATACAAAAACTACTGCGGCTAACTCCAGGTCATGGGTTGGGTAATTTCTCTCGTGATAATAAAGCTGACGTGATGCATAAGCTACTACCTTACCATGCTGCATCAAGACACACCCTAATCCCTTGTCGGATGCGTCGCAATAGACTCAAAATACTATTGTCCCATCTGAAAGCGTGAGAATGGGTGTCGTCATCAATCCTTGCTTCAACTTCTCAAATAAACTCTGACACTCTGCTGTCCAAGCAAACTGTACATTCTTGCGAGTCAATTGCGTCAGTGGTGCTGAAATCCGAGCGAAGTCTGACACAAATCGTCGGTAATAACCAGCCAATCCTAGGAAACTCCGAACTTCTGCTACGGTTATGGGTATTGGCCACGTCTCTATGGCAACTATCTTCTGGGGGTCCACTTCCACTCTACCTCTGGTAATGATGTGACCCAAATACGAGATACGGTCCAGCCAAAACTCGTACTTACTAAGCTTCGTGTATAACTGGTGCTCTCTGAGAATCTGAACAACTACACGAAGATGCTGTTCATGCTCCACTTCATTCTTGTTATAGACCAGAATATTATCTATAAATACTATCACAAACTGGTCCAAATAAGGCATAAAAATACGATTCATGAGGTCCATGAATACGGCTGGCACATTGGTCGCTCCAAATGGCATAACAAAGAACTCTCAATGTCCATATCTGGATCTGAACGCTGTCTTCGGGATATCTTGCTCTCTGACTCTGATCTGATGGTACCCTGACCGCAAGTCAATCTTCAAAAATAATGTTGCTCCTTTGAGCTAATCAAACAAATCATCTATCCTTGGTAGAGGGTATCTGTTCTTGATTGTTACAGAGTTCAAGGTATGACAATCAACACATAATCTTGACGTACCATCCTTCTTTTTCACAAGAAGTATCGGAGCTCCCCATGGTGATCCACTAGCACGAATGAATCCCTTGGTTCTAAGTTCTTCAATCATCTTGTACAAGATCTCCAACTCTGAAGGCGCCATCCTATAGACTCCCTCTGACACTGGTGCTAATCTGGGAATCAAATCAATGATAAACTCGATCTCTCTCTCTGGGGGCATGCCTGGGAGTTCTTCGGGAAATACGTCAGAAAATTCTTCTACAACTCTGGAAAACTGAACTGCTATTGCTACTGCCATCCGAAACATTGGGGAAGAAGGTTCTACTCCGCCTCGGAAAAATGAAAACTCTGGCTCACCGGGAATACTAAAAATAATCTTGCCGATATGGCAATCTATTCTAGCATACTGGTCCCTCAACCAATCTATTCCTAGGACCATATCATAGTCGGCCATCGGAAATTCTATCAATCTAGCGAAAAACTCTCTACCGCTAACTACGATTCGACACGAAGAAAAGACTCTATCTACACCCACAAGACCGTTACCAATAAGTATATTGAGCCTCACTGATAAGGACTCGAGCTCTAGCCCTATCCGTGTTGCGAATCGTACATACATAAATGAATGCGATGCTCCCGAATGAAATAATACTGATACAGGAAAAGAGCTGACGAGAATGGTACCTGCCACCTCACCTGAAGCTAACTCTTCTTCTATCGTCAAAGCCATAGCCTGACCTTGTCCTCTTGGTGCTGGTCCCCTCTGCTGGAAACCTCTCTGCCTGTTCTCATTCTGAGCTTGGGCCTGGGCATACTGCTGCGGCCTTTGCTGCCGGAAAGCTTGGGCCTGAGACAGCAATGGCCTCGGAGGCTGGTACTGCTGTTGTACTGGTGCTGGACCCCTAACTGATAGACTGGTTAGGTTCGATGACGATAAACTAGCCCTCTGCGGATAGGACCCTATCATGTGATCCGACGCCCCACAAGCCAAGCACAATCCCTGTACTCTGCGACACTCTGAAATAACGTGACCGGGCTTCCCACAATGAGAGCAACCTATTGTGGAAAACTGCTTCTGCTTCTGCTGCTGAGGATATATCGGGGTTGAATGGTGAACCGACGTAACTGAGGCTGCCCACCTTGGAGTTTCTATATTCAAAGCCCTAGCTGCCGGGGCTGGAGTTGATGAATGGGACATTTGCCCATGGGACCTCTTCCGACCCCCGGTTCGGTCTACTATCCTCTGAGAAGTATACTCATGCCTCTTCGCTGCTCGCAAGACGGCATCAAATGTCTGGTGCTCGAACTGCTCCACAGCTAGAATAATCTCTAGGTGAAGTCCCAGCTGGAACCGCTGAGCTTGGTCTAATTCGGTCGCCACCATGGTGGGAGCAAATCGACTCAGTCTTGAAAACTCGGTCGCATATCCATCGACCGTCCTGCTCATCTGTCTTAAATTGGTAAACCTCGTCTGTAGGTCGTACCGAGCTACAACATCGAAGTACTTGATCTGAAACTTGTCACTAAATACCGTCTATGGGACAAGCATTGCCAATCCAACTGCTAGCATCGCCCACCAGCTGCGTGCTAAGTTTAATAACTACAGGCGCACAACAGCCACCTTTTCTCCTTCGGGAATCCTAGCTGCCTCTAGGATAACTTCTATGTCCTGAAGCCAAGCATCAGCAGCAATAGCATCTTCACTGCCATCAAAGAAAGGAGGGTTCAAGCGCTTGAAGCTGTTGGCTGTATTATTCCCTTGGTAACCAACTCTGCCCATGGCATCTTGTACTGTCTGATGCAGGGCATCACTTCGACGATCTTGAGATGCAAGCAATTCACTAATAAGCCCCACAGGGTGCTATTATCAGGCTCTGCAGGCTGGACGGGCTGAACTAGTGGCTCTCGACCCCCGGTAGGCATGACTCTGGAGGCTACCCCTGAATGCTGGGCTTGATCTCCAGGTTGCTACTGGTTCACTGGAGGTGCTCCGCCTTGCTGATCAGGAGGACCAGGAACAATGTCGCTGAAGAAACGATATGGGGAACAATAAGGAATGACCATGATAGATCAAGGATATAAGCATGTGATCAGATCAAGACTTCGGAAAGATTAGAAGACACGAGTAGAGATCAAGGGCGAGTGCTGATTGAGACAACTACCTAGTGAAACCCTCACATATCTTGATTTACAAGACCTGCATGGGCCACCACTTAAATCGTGTCACACCCTGGAACCAGAATACTGGAGAGCAGGGGACAGACACAGCCAGCTACGTATACTAAAGTAAATTCTACCTCGATATACGGTCATGGCTGTCTAGATACATGAGGGTTTAACTACAAGCCAATAGTCACTTAAGGTCAAGAACAAGCCTAGTGTCTCAATCTCAAGCAAACAAGTAAATGTAACAAGATGGTAGATCATCAGACATACAAAGTAAGGCGTCCCATACATTATATATTCAGATGATCATGAAGCTAGTCATATAAAATGTGAAGACTAGCAAGAGTTCCAGTCATACATGATCAACCCTAGGATTTGTCAATCATGTTACAGCCCGTAGGCAGATAATAAGTAAAGTTGCAAACGAGCTAACACTTGTTCGACGGCTAAACGCCTCAATTGAATATTTTACAAGATAGTGGGAGAGCAAAATAAGAACCCACTCGTTGCCAGGGTTGCGCCTAGTGGTCACCATCTGGCTGGAAAGCTGGAGGATCCTCGGGTCCTACTCCGAAATCTGGCCATACAAAACCAACTGGGTCAGGCTCCAGAAAGAGCAAGTGCCACAAGGGAGGCTTCACTTAAGAACTAAAACCAGCACATTAGCATATGAGAATGTAAATAAAATAACAAAAGACATGAGTTAGAGAAAACAGGGTGAGAAATGATAAGATAACTAAAGGGCTATTCCGGTAACCAAGTTACAACCCGTAAACCAAACAAGGATCGGGGTTGTAACCCTTCACCTGAACAGAGCTTAGTCTCCAACCAATTATCGACAAGAGTAAAGCATGAACAAGCATGTGCTGAAATAACCATAGACTGGCATTGCTTAGACAAGACTAGACTGGACAACATCCATCAATCACGGCCAAGCAAAGAGTATGGCTTGATACTTTAAGTAGCTAGGGTTATCACAAGCCTAGTTACTAGCAAGATGCAATGAGATGTTCCAGGAGTCACAGGCCCTGCAGCTATCCAGGTTATCCAAGTGAGGTTGATTATCAAAGTTATCCAGAATTATTAGATGGCTTAGAGTGCAACACATGACAGTGTGTCTTGTACTTGTTTCATGAAGTGCCCCACATGACAGTGGGCTGGAAATGTGCCCTACTCGACGGTAGGCTACAAGTCCCTCAGGTGTGGCCGGGATAACGAGATCGCCTGTAACTGGAAACATCTCTCTATATGAACTACTTGATTAATCTAGTCATTAACCTTAGTCAGATTCAGTATGAATCCCTGACCGTGTTAACCAGGGACTCATGTCCTAGACATGATGCAAGACGAGACTGGACTAGTAGCTTGTACAAACAAGTTTCAAGCAAGCACCCACAGTGTCAAGACTAGAACTTACTTAGCGAGTCGAGGTAGCTGTCACAACAGCATTCAAGGTTACATGTCAAGATTACTTAGAAGGTCAAGATAACCGTCGCAACGGTGTTCGTGAGTTTATGTCAGGATTACTTATCAGGGGTGCACCACAACGGGTCACCATCATGTCATGTTACTTGTACTTGTTACTTGTTAGGAGCGCGCCACGACGGGCCACTATCATGAGTTGTCACAAAATCATGCCGTGTACAGATTATCATTACAATATTAACATATCATGATTATATCGAGTTTATGTCAAAAAGGCGTAAGGATATAATAAGGGGTGTCACACGCCCAATAAAGGGGAATCTAGGGCAATGGATGCCAGAGCCATACTGTGCCAGGTAATGGGGGGTAAGATACGCTAGTACTAAGAAGCCTCCGGGCAGGGGAGTATGCCAAAGGAGTACGCCAAGGGGAGTACGCGTAAAGGAGGTACGCATAAAGATGTATACGTAAATAAAGTATGCGTGAATGAGTACGCACGTAAACGAAGTACGCATAAATGAGTACGCGTAAAAGAAGTATGCGTAAATAGAATACGCATAAAAGAGTACGCGTGAAGCTTGTACGCGTAAAAGAGTACGCGTGAAGCTTATATGCGTAAAATAGAATACGCGTAAAGAGTACGCGTAAAATATAATACGCGTAAAAGAGTACGCGTGAAGCTTGTATTACACCAAGGCATGGTAGACTTGTTTTATGCGTAAAACAGATTCACGCTGACACGAATAAACGTGGGCGTAGATCTTGATATAATGTGTGCACGTATAAACGTGAGCATATGGCTTGATATTACGCGGGTACGTATAAACGTGAGCGTAGGAAACCTCCAGAATTCAAAACTCGATGAAACCTTCAATCTCAGCCAAAAGTGGGACTTCCATAGATCAAAGTGGGGTAGAACGAAATTCTCTACAACATGGAACAACCAAAACTTGAAAATAATAAAGTTTGATAGATTAAAACCCAAAAAATCCAAAAATGCAATAAACTTAGATCTACAAGAAATAAACTATAAAATTGAAAATACTAAGTACTAAAGTGTCTTAGAATCTCGTGAGAAAGACAATGGAACAACAAAAATAGAGTTCCTCCATGAAGCAAGTTGCACTTGCCTAAGCCTCTCTCTTGGTAGATGGAGAGAGTTATGAGGAAGAAGAAGGAGCAAATGAGAAAGTAAGAAAGTAATGAGGAGAGAGAAAGGGTTGGACTTTAAATGGAGATGGTGGTAGGTAGGGGGTTGGGTTCATGATGAACCAGCCTAAACTAAAACAACCAACCCAAGCCGAACCCAAGTCAAAATAAACCAAAATAAACCAAGTCATGCAAGATTAACCTAGACAAGTCTGATTATGGGTCGAAATTCCGTACACGTATACTAAAAATACGTATATCAAAAACAGAGGTGACACACCCTCTTTGAACTCCAAGGGGCGGCGACGATTATCTGCCCACTGCTTCTGACGATCCTGCACTACTCGCAGGTGGCCCTGAATTTTCTTCACTGTCTCCACTGTGCTCAAGACTAACATGGGACCCAATAGCTGTCGCTCTCCTATGTCGCTCTAACAAACAGAAGACCGACACTTTCTACCATACAACGCTTCAAACGGAGCCATCCGAATGCTCGCTTGATAGCTATTATTGTAGAAAAACTCAATAAGATGAAGATGGTCCTCCCATGATCCGCCAAAGCCAAGCATGCACGCTCTCAACATATCCTCTAGCATCTGAATGGTACGCTCTGACTGGCCGTCTGTCTGCGGATGGTATGTCATGCTAAACTTTAACCGTGTGCCCAAACTCTCTTGTATGCTCCTCCAAAAGTGCGAAGTGAATCTCGAGTCGCGGTTCGACACAATACTAACAGGCACACCGTGTAATCTCACAATCTGCTCTATATACATCTTTGCCAATACCTCTGTCGACTGGCCCACTCTAAAAGGTAAAAAATGGACTGACTTTGTAAGTCTATCAACAATCACCCACACTACGTCACGTCTCCTAGGACTTCGAGGAAAACCCGTAACGAAATTTATAGTAACGTGCTCCCACTTCCACTCGGGAATGGGTAGTGGCTGCAATAATCCGATCGTCCTCTAGTGCTCCGCCTTCACTTATTGACATAACAAGCACTTAGCAACGAAACGAGCTATTTCTCGCTTCATTCTGTGCCACCAATAATACTGTCCTAAGTCGCGGTACATCTTGGTTCCTCCGGGATGAATAGAGTAAGTCTAACTGTGATCCTCTGCCATCAGCTCCTGTCGTAGCTCTCCATTGGGAACATAAATGCGATCACCACATCGCAATGTCCCATCGGGATGGATCCTCAATTCCGTCTGCTCTCCTGCTTCAGTTCTCTTTCTGAGCCGTTTAAATCTAGCATCATTGGGTAATGCTGCCTTGATGCGCTCTACCAATGATGATTGTACTTGGAGGTTGGCTAATACGCCGTCTGCTCCTGGCAATACTACCTTAATACCAAGCTGCTCCAAGTCTTTAATCAATTCCTTCTGCATGGTCAAAAAGTGTGCCATGGGCTTACGACTTAATGCGTCTGCCACGACATTAGCCTTGTCCGGATGATAATGTAGCTCGATCTCGTAATCCTTCATCAACTCCTACCAACGTCGCTGTCGCATATTCAACTCTTTCTGTGTGAACACGTACTTGAGGCTCTTATGATCAGTATAGATATCAGCATTTTTACCGTACAAGTAGTGTTTCCATAGCTTTAATGCAAAGATAACCGCTGCGAGCTCTAAATCGTGGGTCGGATAATTCTTCTCGTGTACCCTTAACTATCGCAATGTATATGCTACTACACGATCGTGTTGCATCAATACACATCCCAATCCTTTCCCGGATGCATCGCTGTAGATCACAAATCCTCCCGGGCCCGATGGCAGTGTCAAGATCGATGCTTGGTCAATCGCTTCTTCAACTCGTCAAATGCGGCTTGACATTCGTCTGTCCATACAAATTCCTGATCCTTGTAAGTTAATCGAGTCATAGGCCCCGCTATTCGAGAGAAATCTTCTACAAACCGTCGGTATTAACCCACAAGTCCGAGAAAACTTCTCACCTCAGAAGCTGATGTGAGAGCGGGCCATGATTTGACTGTTGCGATCTTTTCTGGGTCCACTGATATACCATCACCCGTAACAACGTGACCAAGAAATGATACCTCCTTGAGAAAGAAATCACACTTGCTAAGCTTCGCAAAAAGTCGCTCATTCCTCAATGTTTCCAAAACTATCCGTAGATGCTGCTCATGCTCCTCTTGACTCTTGGAGTAAATCAAGATATCATCTATAAATACTACTACAAATTTGTCCAAGTACTGGTGAAAGATCTTGTTCATTAAATTCATGAAGTCTGCGGGAGCATTGGTCAAACCAAAAGGCATGACCAAAAACGCGTAGTGTCTATACCTTGATCGAAAAGCCGTCTTTGCAATGTCTTCCTTCCAGACCTTCAATTGGTGATAGCCTGATCCTAAGTCAACCTTGGAGAATACTTTTGCTCCACTCAGTTGATCAAATAGATCGTCTATACGTGGCAAGGGATACTTGTTCTTCACTGTCACTGCATTCAATGCTCTGTAGTCGATGCACATGCGTACTGTCCCGTCTTTCTTTGGCACAAAAAGTATGGGTGCTCCCCACGGTGACGCACTAGCACGAATAAAGCCCTTCTCTAATAAGTCATCAATCTGCGTCTTCATCTCCACCAACTCCTTGGGCGCTAGTCAATAAACTTGAGATGAAATAGGCTCGGCTCCCGGAATAAGCTTAATAGAAAACTCAATATCTTGGTCAGGCGGCAGTCCTGGCAATTCTTTAGGAAATACATCCTCAAACTCAGTGATGATAGGGTGCTGAGGGGTGTCCTGCATCATCATGTGAGTCCCCAATGCGGTTGCATCACAACTCTTTCCGTCTTCTTTGGTGAACTCAAACTCCGCCGCATTCGGTGGTCTAAAGATAATACTGCCCTTATGGCAGTCTATGAGAGCAAAATGCTGGCTCAACCAGTCCATTCCAAGAACCACATCAAATGTCAGCATAGGGAATACAAGAAGTCGTGCCCTCATCTCTCTACCACTTATCACTACAGGACAAAGTCTACAAACACCACTAACAGGTACAACTCCTCCTCCAGTAAGGATTCTAACATTCTTAGCTAAGGGTCTGATGGGAATGCTGTGTCTAGTGGCAAAACTAGTGGCTATAAATGAATGTGTGGCTCCAGTATCAAATAATGTAATAGCAGGAAAAGATGCAACTAAAACCATACCTGCTATAACCTCTGCCTCTGTCTCTACATTCTCAACAGCTAGAGAGAATGCCTTTCCATGGCTCTGTCATGGGCCTTGAGCTCTGGCCTTGTGGTACTGTGCTATCTGTGGTGGTAATGGTGGACGAGGTGCTGGGGCTGTAGGCCTTTGGGCCTGATGTGCTTGAACTAGAGCCTGCTGCTCAGGACAATCTTTGGCCAAGTGTTGTCCTGATCCACATCTTATACATAAACCCAAACAAAGTCGACAGTCATCTCTGATATGACCCTGCTTTCCACAAAAGTGGCAAGTGGGCTTCTGGTAGGGAGTAGTCCTCTGCCGGTACTGTCCTGTGGTCCTCCTGATAGGTCCTCCCTATGTAGCTTGGGCTGGTATAACTGCTGGTGTATGGCGCTTCGATACCTGCTGCTGTTCCTTACGAAGAATCTCCTGAGCACGAGCTTCTTCCAGGATAGCCGAATGGAAGACTCGGGACTGGGTAGTCGTATAAGACTTGAGCTCTGGTGCAAGCCCTTGGTGAAATCTCCTCGCCTTCTCTAAATCCGTCGGAATCAATCCTGTACCAAATTTACTCAGGCGATTGAACTCTGAGTCATACTCATCAACTGTCATATTCCTTTGCTTTATATGAAGGAACTGGTCGTAGAGACCATCTCGAACATGGATAGGGAAGAACCTCTCATAAAATGCATCATAGAACTGCTTCCAGGTGATCCTAGTGCCTAATCGTCTCTCTTTCGCCTTCCACCAGTGGTGAGCATTATCTTCTAACAGTAGGTCCACTGCTGTCATCCAATCTCGAGCTGGCAACTGGGATGCCTTCAGTAGCTTCTCTGTACTAATAAGTCACTGTGACACCTCTAGTGGCTTTTTCGTTCCTCTAAAGGCCTTGGGGTTCATATCCATAAAATTCTTGATAGAGCCTTCATAAGGATGCAGAGCCGGTGCTGGTGCTGGTACTGGAGGTGGTGGTGGAGGTCTAGCCAATACTGCCATCATCGTCTGTCTCATCAGATCAGTCTGCTGCCACTGAGCCTGCATCATGGCGTACATAAATTGGGAAGTAGGGCTTCCATCAGTTGGTGGTGGAGGCATCTGAGGTCCCCAATGTGGTAGAAACTGCTGAGGAAATGCTGGTGGAGGAGGCAGTGGTACATTCCCTTCCTGTGAAACCCGCAATTTCGAAATTTATCTGGAATATTGAATTTTACTGCACTTTTGGTCGATATTGGATTTTGGTTTTCATTAGTGCATTTTAGTTAAGATTAGATTGATATCATTATTATTATTATTATTATTATTACTATTGATATTATTAGTTAGTTTAGAAAATTATATTTTTAAAAAAAATTTAACCTTGATTTTTGATTGACAGGCTGGACCCTTCCTGTTTTCGTGTTTGAACCGAACCCAAATCTCTATTTATTTTAAAACCAAAACCTTTATATATATTTCTATTTTTCATTAAAGGAAAGAAATCATTTTTTTTCTTTCCTTCTTTACAGAGCTATTACTTCTCTTCCGTTCTTTTTTCAAAACCATCGTCACCAACACCTTTTCTGTAACCTTCCGAAAACCCCCTCCTCTTCCGTAACCTCCCAGAGACTTTCCCTTCCTGTAACCCCCGAGCAAATCCCTATATAAAATCCCCAACTTCTCTCGCACTCTCTCACAGATCAAAACAAACCCTCTTCCTCACAACCCCCTCTCTCTCGCTCGTTCTCAGATCCCCAAACCCTTCGCCCCCTCTCTTCTTCCCCCAAAGCTCCACTCCCTCCTCTGGCCGATGCCGCCTGATCCGCCAGCCTCCTCGCGGATCTGCCCCGCCGGCCTCCTCCCGACGTCGCCCGACGTCGTCACCGCCCCCGGCCGGCCTCGCGCCCCCTCGCGCGGCCAACCGCGAGCCCGACTCCCCTTCGGCGCAGCCCCTCCGGCCGAGCCCCTTCCTTCGCCCTGGCCATCTCGTCGACCCCCTGGGTCACTGCCCTCCGGCCGACCCTCGTCGGATCTCGCAGCAGCGTCCCGGCGTGTGCCCTAGCCCACGCGCCCTCTGGTCAGTCCGACTCCTCTGGCCGCGACCCCCGCGTCCTGATCCGCTGTTCCGTGGCAGCGTTGCCGCTGTCCGCCGCTGTCCCAGCGCCCCGACGCATCTCGGACTCCGAACCAGCGCTGTTTCGAGTTGCCATTTGCTGTCCGGATCTCCATTTCTTTCTATTATTTTCATCTGAGAGCTCTAGCCGAGCAACCTGAGGTATAACCCCTGTCCCGTCTCTTTTTATTCCAGTCTGTGATGAGAATGGTCCCCGATTCCCCTTGGAAATTCGGTTTTAGCGACGTCGTATTTTTTCGGAACCTTCGGAAAGGTTCTGTGGATTATTTTGGATTTCCCGAATATTTCGAAAATTGGTTTTTGGTATGTTTTGGCTTTCCGAATTTTTTCGGTAGCGTTCTGTGAGTTTTTGGGTTGGAATCGGATTTCCGAAAATTATTCGGGTCGTTCCGAATTTATCTGTGGATTGGTTGTGTTTATTCTGTATATATATTTTGGGGATTCCCTAGTTTGGGATTTGCAGGAAAATTATCGGCACTACTTCCCAGTTTTTGGGTTGACCAAAAACAGAGGAGATGCTGCCGGATTTTTCCATAAATTCTAGATTATTTTAAAAATGAATTTAAAATGGATTTCGGAATTTTAATTAATATTTGGATTTGGGTGACGACCGTATCGGTCAATGGACCCGGCTAAGTGCAAACGAAACCGGCTCCACCCGGACGTTGAGGCATTAGCCCAGTTGAGGATTGGACCATATCTGAGACTCTATATTTTATCTTTATTTTTACTATTTAATTTTGTTCATATTTTATTCATATTTAAAGTTTAGGACTAACGACAGTTTTGTCTTATTTCAATTTATGTAAATAAATTGTAAAGGGCATAAGCCCATCTTTTATTTATTATCTGTGGTTTTGTAATATTGTAAATTTTTATTTTATTTCTGGTTGGTTGATTGACGTAAAACGTAAAATGATAATATAATTATTTTATAAAAATTTAAACATCATTTTCTCACAATAAAATAATTAGGAAATTACAAGTTATTATTTGAACAAATTTCACGTTTTCTCATTTAAAGAAAAATATTAATTTTATATATAATACAAAATACAAAGTTTTACCAAGTAAATCAATAACTACGAGTTTTTCCAAATACAAAGTTAAATTGACTTTTCTTCGTAAGTTAGAAACTCACCTCGATAAGCGTGTTCTGATAGAATTGTAAATAACCTAAAATTTGATTAGGACAAATATTAGAGATTGTAACTAGCACACCTAGATATGGATTGAATATTGGTGCTAAGACAGAAATTCTCAATTGTAGGATTTCGAGGAAGTGTTTGACCTAGTTCCCCGGTACAGACTCTCGATCCAGTCACAATAACAAAGGCAAGTGCAGTTATGTCTATTTGGTAATTTATCTAGTAATTGTTTTATTGCAATTTTAAACCACATTGCTACACGGAACTCTCTCCTAGAGTATTGATTGTGGAACTCTTTACTAGAGTTTGAATATTGACTCATTGATTGAATCTGATTGACTCAAGATATTGGGGGAGTAGTGTAGCGTCTATGACCAATACCCCCATATTGCATTGATTGTGCGAGCTGATTCCTCCTATACACGAGGATAGGCCGGACCGTATCATTAGGATATAATTGAATCATCCCAAGCCGGTCATAGTTCGTTGCCTACTCAAATCACATTATTTTCGATTGTAGAATTGTTGGAAAATATTGTTAAAGTATTTCAAATTGTTTAACATTGCAAATTTCAAATTATTATTTGAATTATTGGATATTCGTAATTGTACTTTGCTCCCTCCTGACTGGAGACCAACATTTTTAGGTGATTGCGTCGTCGAGGATCTGATACATGTTCCCGCAGAACCTGGAACCCAAGAACAGTAGAGCTGGATAGTAATTTATTTAGTAACCAATGTATCAAGTGTAGTTGTTGTAATAAATAGTTGTTGTATTTCAGAAATTTCAAATTGAATAAAAGATTTTTATATATTCGTTAGAATTTTATCTGCATATGTTTCACTACTGAATACAGCTTACTGCCGCCGTCTCAACAACGGTGCAGGCTGGGCATGATCCGATTCGACCCAAGAAATTGGGACCGGGTCGTGACATGTTTTTAGTGGTGGCCCATACAGGTCTGATCTGTAAATTGGTCTAGTCAACTTAGTCTAGACCATCGCGCAGTTCTGTAACTTGACCTAGGGATAGTTGAGACTTTAGGAAAACAGACTTTAGAAACAACTAGAACACTTAGATGATATACACCATGTTACATTATAGGGCCAAAAATTATTTACTTAAAAATCTATTTTTGCCTGCTTATAGATTCGTAGGATACCTTGTTTGTGTTTGTACCTAAACCTTATCTAGATTAGGCTGATTGTACCTTTGAGTGTCCCATGACTTTCGAGATTATTTTTCTACCATAATTTTCAGGTTCTAATATATCTTAGGATTCATATTCTTTTTGGAATAAGAATAAAATCTTTGGTCTTCTTTCTTCTTTATCAAACCTAAATTTCTAATTCTTTATTACTTCTCTACCTTTAATTGAAATCTTGATTCGTTCGCTATGTAGAATTTCGAATTCTCTTAGCAACCCTGATAAATTCTTATCTACCCAATATATATCTACAACCATTATCCAATCTTTTGCTTTGATCTCCTTTTCAATTGACTAACTTTATCGGAATCAATCCTGAATTAAAATTTTTCTGGGACCATTTAAACCTCAAGGTCAATTATTACCAGAAGAATTAGTTTAGTTCATGATTCTCTTAAAGGGGTTATTTTCAATGTTGATTGTTATCTCCTGAGTTATTCCAAAGATCGAGAGTATTCTCATCTGTTGATTTCCTCCATTCATCTTGAAACCCTACTCTCTCTATGCAAATTTTTGATCAAATCAAGGCCTAGAAAGCTTCTATGATTAAATACTATGAAGCAGGAACGGTCAGAAAATTAATCACATTTTGAATCCATTCAATTATTGAATTTCCTTTAGTCATGAAAATTTTGTGCTATCCCAGAGCTATTTAATTTCTTGGCGTTACTAGACAATTTCAATTTGATTTCCTTGAATCAATGAAACTTATCTTCTCTCAAATTTTCAACTTTCCTTAGTTATGGAATTATTCTTCTCAAAATAATTTTTTGTATTTCCTGAGTGATTTGTCAGGAATATTTTCATTGATTTTTCTTACTTAATCTAAATCTGTGATGCTTCTATCTTATCTAGTGTTTGACTCAATTATTCAAATCAAGGTTGATTGTTTCATCTTTGGAAAAGAAAATTGGAGAACATATACTCCTCTTGATTTTTAGCCCCAGTCTCTTGAATCTCAAACACATATTTTGATAAATCCCTGAATCTCAGAAGAACAGTCATCTACATTTTCTATCCTGTTTAGAACTTTAAACTCGTTTGAATTTTTGAAATTCTTTTGAAATTCACATGACAAAGCTGAGGAAATATTTAGCAACCTAACATGACTCTGCACATTTACGTGATAGTCATTTATCTGAATTATGGAAAACTGCAAGTTTACTGCAGCCAGTTGTGCATTGGCGAGGCATAAACTTTAAGTTAAAATAATGACAGGTAGGTTTCTAAATATTATTGAGACTTTGTTCTATGTTTGCTTAGCCTTGAAATGGATAAAATTGATAAACTACTCGGTATCCTATAATTATTCAAGTTATGGAGCCAAAATTTACTGCAGTCAGGTGCACTCTGGCGAGGCATGAATTCGAGGCAGAGTTAATTGGATTTTGTATGGGGTATCATTGAGATAGTAATCTTGTAAGTCTTTTTTCCTGCATATCTTATCTTCTGATCGTTGAAATGGTGAAACGATATTTTCTAACCCTTTTGATTGTCACGCAGTTTTCAATGAAAAATCTCTGATTCAATTACAGAAATATTATTTCAATCATCCCTGTTATCCTTCGATCCTATAACTTGTTGATTTTCTTAGCCACAAACCCTTATATCACATTCCAATTTGACTTGACATTTTTAGTCCCTTATCTCAAAAGATTTTCATTATGCACCCTCAAATAAACTGTTGACATTCGTTTCTTTCTTGCCTTTCTTGTTCCTTGAGACCTTATTTAATAATTCCCTAGATTTTTGGTCATTTGATTATATTGTAATCATGCACAATTTTGTTTTATTTTTTTATTTTTTATTTTTTTCTTTCATGCCTAAAATGATTTTAAACACAACAATATTCCAACTTTACCTCAGATCGTATCTAGATTTTATTATACCAATATTTTATCTTTGTACCTAGCAATCATGTCTCAAATCTGATTATGCCTGATGAATTAAAAATTGGAAACGATCTATTGAAGGAACTTATGGAATACATGAAATATGAAACACTCGTGATTGAACTTAAACCTAGGAATGGATAAATTAATATGTGAATGTTAAGCAAATGGACAGTGTGGATTAGAGGTAGTTAAATGATAAGTATGGAGATGCACTATAGGAAGATGCATGATGAATCAGGAAAGGGACAATCGAAACAAGAAACTATGGAGTTAAGATGTAACTGATTAAGGTTGTAAAACGTATAAATTGAAGGATGCAAGAGATTACAAATCAGAAACCATAGATAGAAAAATTGTAAATAATACAAGGTGGGAAGATTTTTTTTCTCTTTACAGAGAAATGTTTGGTCAAATGATACAGTAAAAATCAAGGTGAGGGATTCGAGCTTAAGCATGATAATTAAATTTTGTTGAGATTTCGGGATCAAATATGGAAAATGAGGATTTAGAATCAAGATATACACCTGTTGATGAAAATGGACATCTAAATAAATTACAGAGTGATCACGTATGGTGACGGTAATTGACAATTCAGGAATGAAAACAGAAATTCATAATTGTGGTTAGTGACTATGTTTCTAAGGAGGGAAGAAAATTATTTCGGAATAGTGGATAAAATTGATGGACATATTGCACTAGATTGATCTGCTATGAGATAGTAGTCCAGTTAGGCATGAGGCTACCGAGGAAGAATACTTAGACTGGTTGAGACATGATTGCATAATTGTACCCCTAACCCTGCCTTAATTTCGAGGACAAAATTTTCTAAGGAGGGAAGGTTGTGAAACCCGCAATTTCAAAATTTATCTGGAATATTGAATTTTACTGCACTTTTGGTCGATATTGGATTTTGGTTTTTCATTAGTGCAATTTAGTTAAGATTAGATTGATATCATTATTATTATTATTATTATTATTATTACTATTGATATTATTAGTTAGTTAAGAAAATTATATTAAAAAAAAATTCAAACCTTGATTTTTGATTGACAGGCTGGTTTTCGTGTTTGAACCGAACCCAAATCTCTATTTATTTTGAAACCAAAACCTTTATATATATATTCTATTTTTCATTAAAGGAAAGAAATCATTTTTTTTCTTTCCTTCTTTACACAGCTATTACTTCTCTTCCGTTCTTTTTTCAAAACCATCGTCACCAACACCTTTTCCGTAACCTCCCGAAAACCCCCTCCTCTTCCGTAACCTCCCAGAGACTTTCCCTTCCCGTAACCCCCGAGCAAATCCCTATATAAAATCCCCAACTTCTCTCTCACTCTCTCACAGATCAAAACAAACCCTCTTCCTCACAACCCCCTCTCTCTCGCTCGTTCTCAGATCCCCAAACCCTTCGCCCCCTCTCTTCTTCCCCCAAAGCTCCACCCCCTCCTCTGGCCGACGCCGCCCGATCCGCCAACCTCCCCGCGGATCCGCCCCGCCGACCTCCTCCCGACGTCGCCCGACGCCATCACCGCCCCCGGCCGGCCTCGCGCCCCCTCGCGCGGCCAACCGCGAGCCCGACTCCCCTTCGACGCAACCCCTCCGGCCGAGCCCCTCCCTTCGCCCCGGCCATCTCGCCGACCCCCTGGTCGCTGCCCTCCGGCCGACCCTCGTCGGATCTCGCAGCAGCGTCCCGGCGCGTGCCCTAGCCCACGTGCCCTCTGGTCAGTCCGACTCCCCTGGCCGCGACCCCCGCGTCCTGATCCGCTGTTCCGTGGCAGCGTTGCCGCTGTCCGCCGCTGTCCCAGTGCCCCGACGCATCTCGGACTCCGAACCAGCGCTGTTCCGAGTTGCCATTTGCTGTCCGGATCTCCATTTCTTTCTATTATTTTCATCTGAGAGCTCTAGCCGAGCAACCTGAGGTATAACCCCTGTCCCGTCTCTTTTTATTCCAGTCTGTGATGAGAATGGTCCCCGATTCCCCTTGGAAATTTGGTTTTAGCAACGTCGTATTTTTTCGGAACCTTCGGAAAGGTTCTGTGGATTACTTTGGATTTCCGAAATATTTCGGGAATTGGTTTTTGGTATGTTTTGGCTTTCCGGATTTTTTCGGTAGCGTTCTGTGAGTTTTTGGGTTGGAATCGGATTTCCGAAAATTATTCGGGTCGTTCCGAATTTATCTGTGGATTGGTTGTGTTTATTCTGTATATATATTTTGGGGATTCCCTGGTTTGGGATTTGCAGAAAAATTATCGGCACTACTTTCCAGTTTTTGGGTTGACCAAAAACAGAGGAGATGCTGCCGGATTTTTCCATAAATTCTAGATTATTTTAAAAATGAATTTAAAATGGATTTCGGAATTTTAAATAATATTTGGATTTGGGTGACGACCGTATCGGTCAATGGACCCGGCTAAGTGCAAACGAAACCGGCTCCACCCGGACGTTGAGACATTAGCCCAGTTGAGGATTGGACCATATCTGAGACTCTATATTTTATCTTTATTTTTACTATTTAATTTTGTTCATATTTTATTCATATTTAAAGTTTAGGACTAACGACAGTTTTGTCTTATTTCAATTTATGTAAATAAATTGTAAAGGGCATAAGCCCATCTTTTATTTATTATCTGTGGTTTTGTAATATTGTAAATTTTTATTTTATTTCTGGTTGGTTGATTGACGTAAAACGTAAAATGGTAATATAATTATTTTATAAAAATTTAAACATCATTTTCTCACAATAAAATAATTAGGAAATTACAAGTTATTATTTGAACAAATTTCACGTTTTCTCATTTAAAGAAAAATATTAATTTTATATATAATACAAAATACAAAGTTTTACCAAGTAAATCAATAACTACGAGTTTTTCCAAATACAAAGTTAAATTGACTTTTCTTCGTAAGTTAGAAACTCACCTCGATAAGCGTGTTCTGATAGAATTGTAAATAACCTAAAATTTGATTAGGACAAATATTAGAGATTGTAACTAGCACACCTAGATATGGATTGAATATTGGTGCTAAGACAGGAATTCTCAATTGTAGGATTTCGAGGAAGTGTTTGACCTAGTTCCCCGGTACAGACTCTCGATCCAGTCACAATAACAAAGGCAAGTGCAGTTATGTCTATTTGGTAATTTATCTAGTAATTGTTTTATTGCAATTTTAAACCACATTGCTATACGGAACTCTCTCCTAGAGTATTGATTGTGGAACTCTTTACTAGAGTTCGAATATTGACTCATTGATTGAATCTGATTGACTCGGGATATTGGGGGAGTAGTGTAGCGTCTATGACCAATACCCCCATATTGCATTGATTGTGCGAGCTGATTCCTCCTATACACGAGGATAGGCCGGACCGTATCATTAGGATATAATTGAATCATCCCAAGCCGGTCATAGTTCGTTGCCTACTCAAATCACATTGTTTTCGATTGTAGAATTGTTGGAAAATATTGTTAAAGTATTTCAAATTGTTTAACATTGCAAATTTCAAATTATTATTTGAATTATTGGATATTCGTAATTGTACTTTGCTCCCTCCTGACTGGAGACCAATATTTTTAGGTGATTGCGTCGTCGAGGATCTGATGTCTGTTCCCGCAGAACCTGGAACCCAAGAACAGTAGAGCTGGATAGTAATTTATTTAGTAACCAATGTATCAAGTGTAGTTGTTGTAATTAATAGTTGTTGTATTTCAGAAATTTCAAATTGAATAAAAGATTTTTATATATTCGTTAGAATTTTATCTGCATATGTTTCACTACTGAATACAGCTTACTGCCACCGTCTCAACAACGGTGCAGGCTGGGCATGATCCGATTCGACCCAAGAAATTGGGACCGGGTCGTGACACTTCCGGTGGCATGGTAGTAGTCGGCCCAGCCTAGCTGTCCGGGGGTGTTGTGATCTCTGGGTATTCCGTCGCCGGTGTCGTAGTAGGCTGTGACTGTCCTAGCTGGTATGGTGTCACTGGAGTCATGGAAGGATTCTGTCCCTCCGGCGTAGCCTCTTCACCAGATGTGAGGGCCAAGGCAGAAGTGTGTCCGTTTCTTAAATGCATATTGTTGGCACGAGGAAGATAAGTTGATATTAGAGAAGATTAGATATGAGATAAATTAAATAATCAAGGAAGTTTTGAAAAGATTGGAATTCAAGGAGGTAGTAGTAGTTCTGGATGAGATATTCCTATTCCTATATGCAGGCTTGTTGGGCACAGTCATGTAACCCAACAATATTAACGTAGACCTGCATAGGCCACCACAAAAACATGTAATGCCCCAGTCCCAAAATATGTTGGACTATGTACGTGAACATGCCAGCTGCACATGTACGAAGAATACTCCAATATATGGAATCCTCATATATGTACATAAGCTGTAAATAAAAATAATCACAGGCCAAAAATATATACTCTAATCTCATCACAGCTCAACACAGAAGAATATAGAGTCCAAATAATAAATAAGTGTATCAAAAGATAGCCGGGTGAACATGCTCACTCCAAATAGCTATAAAAAATAGTCTCACAAGATCGGAGTCCAACCTCCATAAAATAGAAAGAAAAGAGATGTAAAAATAATATCCACTAATGTCTCAAATAAAGAATAGACTAGAAATCAGTAGGGACTGCCTCGTCATCGATGTAGGATAGCTCCAATGCCACTCCATACTCCTGTGGAAAATCGTCTAACCCTGGAGAGATAACCAGGTCCTCAGAGGGACGTAACAAGATACAAGAAAACACCATGCCATATAAACTGTGATAATATAATAAGAAGGAAAAAGGATGCATGCAATCGGGTTCCTGACCATTCTACTGTGAATATGCAGTTGAGATACAATCCTTCGACGCATGAGCCCTAGCTGAATATAGGATCCGGTATAGTCCCCTCTTGGGCACCAGTGACCAAGCGCATGACGTTCCAAGAACGATAGTGGCCAACCTGAGAGGCTAATCATACCCGTATCTCCAGCGGAGCTTTCGGGTTACAAGGGAAGTGCAATCGAAGCTCATACGTCAGGTATTGTTTCCTCCACCCAATGCCTAGTATCATCATCTCCATGACTGACATGTACCTCTAGTAACTGCCAAGTCTTCTAGCATGCAATTCTATTGGCAGTTACTCCTATCCGTCGCACGCTCCATACGTATCGGTGGCCAACCGACTATGCGGATACGTATCCTACATATGACTCACATCACATGGTAAAGTAAGTGTTAAGGCCGTATGAGATATACCAATACCTCAACATCAATGGGTGGTCACTAGACTAAGTCAATACAAGAGAAATAAATAAAAGCGAGAAAAACGACCGATAGAGTCGCTTGCACCCAAGTGTGACTTTGACGCACAGTTTTATAATAACAAGAAAAAGAAATGCTGAAAATAACAACTAAAAATAAGAATATAATAATCACAGAATAAGGTGGCAAGGTATCTTGCCTGATGGTACAAAATGGCAAGTCCATGAAATCATAATGTCAGCCAAGAAACGTCACAATCTCCAAACAACTTTGGACGCTGAAACAAACATCAAAAATTCACTCGGTGTAAAAGATATACCTAGGAAATGCTTGTCCAAAAGTCTAATTCTGGAATATGGGCAAAATCATAATTTCAGATTAAAACGATATCCGCTGTTGGACCCGCTTTGCACCGAAACGCGTGCCAAAGTCTATGGTCTCTAAAGTCATCAAACTACATCTCTACGGATTCAGCTTGAGGAGAGAAACTTAACGGTATATTCAGTTTTGGATTCCGATGGGCTGCGTACAAAATTGCCCGTTTGAGTGGGTCGCGGGCCCGCTAAAAAGGGGTTCCGATTCGACCTTCTCAGAATCGAACCAAACTTGGCACATAGGACCAAAATTTTGATCCAGACCTGTTGGCACAAGTTTCGTCTCGAATCGACGACTATACACGAAGTTAGGGCAAAGTTTGCAAATTGACGATACGGGGGTATCTTGACGGATACGGACTGATTTCGTCGCGCACACACGACAAAACTGAGTTCCGTCAGTTCCCACACATCGGCAACGTCCATATGCACCTTTTGATGCATATAGCGCACGACCACGTCGTCTGGTTTGTCGGGGCGCACGCCGTATCGGACAAAATTCTAAATTTTTAATATTTTTAAAGCAGTTTTTCCCACAAGTTCATCGATCCGTAACTTCCTGTACAATAAATAAAAATTGAATCTACCAAATGGGTTTTCATCTCGTATATGTTAACTAGGATTGTTTAATTTGTTTCCCACAAATTCTCAATATCTGGGTCGAAATCACCCTTTCAAAGTCAGGGGTTGGTGTGTTTTCTCGGGTTCATTTTCGAGGAATTTTTCTCTACTTTCCCGAATCTTTTATGGGACTTCCTATGCACTAGAAAATTTTCTAATTACTAGGGTTTATAGATGGGTATGTTGTCTACGCACAGAAGTCGATAGATCAACTTTTCGTTAAACAGAATCAAAAATATTTGGATTCAAAATAGGGTACCTTGGTTCTTCGAAAAACAGAGTATTCTCTGTTTCACTGTCGGCTCCGAGCGGTTAACCGGCAATTTGGTCGTCGGCGACGGTGAACAGGTGGCCGACGTTAAGCGTGAGGTTGTGGGGGAGGTCTGGGAGTCGGAGTTTTGGGCTGAGGATGAAGTTCTATCGATGAAATCCCAAGAACCCTATTTTTGACTGATTTTTATAGGGAGTTTAAATTCCTATTTTAGATCTGATTTGAATCCGCAGGGTGCTAGGATTTGATCGAATTTTGGTCGACTAGATAAAGGAGAATCTGGTTTAAGATTTTGTAAAAAAATTCGACTTAATTTGATGTAGAAACAAAGAAGTTTGAATTCGAACTTCTTTCGAATTCTTCTCTGTTGCTCCGCTCAATTGCGGGTAGGAGCGGATACTGTTCACAGGAACAGTACTCCCCCTTTACTTTTTTTTTACTTAAACGTATATGTTAACTAAATGCATTCCTAGGCTGCCAATAACTCAGCCTAGCCCGCCCCTTTGCTGGGGTGTGGGCCGGGCCCCTTTTTTTCTTTTTTCTTTTTTCTTTTTTTTACTACTATAGGGATTTATATCTATATATATACTTATATATAAATATATATTGATATATCCACATCTATATGCTTAATCCATTTTAAGCTATTTATTTATGCAAGAAAAATATAAGGAAATTATTAATAAATATATAAAATATATAGATTTTATAGTAGACTATAATTAATAGCAATTTCAAACATGCACACACATAATATATATACTCATTCATTAATTATACTACTAAACTAAAAATAATAAATTTCATAAAATAATATAATTGTATAACAAATATAAATAATTATAAAAAATTAGTATAAATTATAGGGGTTTACACCCCAGTAGCTTGGGACAATGTCGCATCGCGGTATAGTGTACTACCCGTTGTCCTTGTTTGGTTGTAGGGGTAGTCCACTGTTTCGATGATGAGATATTGGATCTTATTACAATTGGGACTATTCTACTTTGCTTGTGATTAATGACATATTATATATATTCAGTTATGTGGCATATTCTTTATGTATCTTGTTACGTCCCTCTGAGGACCTAGTTATCTCTCCAGGTGTGTGCTTTGTGACTTTTCGCAGGTGTTCTAGCCATGGCCGTGATCTTCTCCATTCCTTCGAAGATGATTGCTATTGGTTCGTCTTGCCATTTTATCGTTCATTTTCTTGTATATTTTTTTTATTCCAATTAGTTGGTAGTGGATTTGTCTCCGCCCAACTACATGTATAAATGACAAATTTCATAGTTGATTCATATTATTATTCTCTTATTTGGTGGATGAGATTTAGTTATCATGGTTTACTGCATTTCACATCTTATGTACACGTACGAGATTTTCATATATTGGAGTATTTCGTATGTGTACAGCTGGCATGGATACGTACTTAGTCCTCAATATTTTGGGACTAGGGCATTACAGTGCACGAGTCTTGATCCGCATTAACTTATTTCTATCTATATCCGTTGTTATATTAGTTATTGTTGGTTTTAGTTCATAGTTTGGCTTCCTTTGTGGTACTTGCTATTGGGGGTCTGACCCCACTGGTTTTGTTTGGCCAGATTTGATAGAGGAGCCCGAAGGATCTTCCGTACCATCTACTCGATGGTGACTACCCGGAGCACCAGAGTACTTTAGTGGATTTTCTATTTCATTCTTCCACTAGTTATGTACATTATTCTTTTGTGGCGTTTAGCCTACGAGAACGTGTTTAGCTCGTGTTTTGGATCTTGATATTTAGCCTACGGACCTAAACATGATTTGTGTTATTCTAGACTATAGCTAGATCTTATCATGTATGACTATTACTCTTGCTAGTTCTTCATTCTGTATTACTAGCTTCATGGTCGTTGATATATGATAGTTTAGGACGTTTTACTATTTTATAGTCCAGATGTTCATACTTCTTGTACATTGTTTAATACCTGTGATTGAGATACTTAGGATTCTTGACCTAGGATTTTCTGTTGGATTGTAGTAGTAATCCCCGTGTCTATACAGCTTATACATTAATTTCGGGGTACTGGAGTACTCTGGTATACGTAGCTGGCCTGGTCCGTCCCTACTTGCCAGTATTCTGGTTCTGGGACATGACAAATTTTATTTTAAAGTACGATGAGAAAATAACTACGGTTACGAGACTTAACTTTTTTTTAAACGAAATGGTTGATAAAATACACACGGCTTAGACGGCTCAATCTTGAGCCATTTTGAAGCTCACTTATATTTGTTGGTCCAATGATTGTATCATGTTTTTTAATATGGTTAATATGTTAAGTCTAGCATTTCATTATCACTAATCTCCATACTATTACTATAGCATTTCTACTTATACTTATACCTTTGGTGATATGTGCTTATTATTTAACTTATTAGTGATATGAGTTTTTATTAAATATATCTTAAATTTAATTGAGTTACCAAAATCAAAAATATGTTTTGATTATGGTTATTCAATTAAGTTTAACATTATGATATCACTAATATTTATGCGATCACTATAGCTCTTATACTTAAACTTAGCATTGTCCTACTGTGCTTTATCTTATCATATTTGCTACATGTATATTGCTTTGTTCGTATAACATGTACATACAGAAAAGCAATAAGCAAGATCAATATGAACGTATGCAATGAAGAAATCATGGTGGGCCAAAGATGACGGATCCTACAAGATTTCTCTGAAACACTCGACGACGTCTCCGGATCCACGCACTCAGGGGTTCCGCTGCTCGATCAGCGGACGGTGTGAGCACCTTGAATTTCGGGTTGATTTTTTTATTTTTATTTTATTTTCTGATTGATTTAGTTTCAATAAATAAATTATTCTGTTAATTATCTTTAAGTGTACTTTTCCGTGCCTTTGATATTTGGAGTGTCAGGGATGTTCAACTCTGGAAACCTTCTTCATGAGTTTTGTAGTGGACAGGATTACCTTCATTTTGGTATATAGTGTTCCAATCAAACTTGTTCCCTTGTACTCTTTTTGCTTCGCACAACTTTGGGTCGAATTAGACCATTTGGTCATTAATTAATTTTCCCACTATTTTCCTTGATCATTATTAGCACGTTACCGTGACTTTTGATTTGGGAGCACCAGACCAGTCATTTTCTTGAAACCAACTCATCATGCATGATCTACTCGAGAAGCTCTTCATCCATGACCTTCTTCTCCCACTCAGACACACCATTTTGTGCTCTATTTGCTTCACACAACTTTCCTAACACGTGACCCGATTTTATTTCACCCCACGGTGTCACATTCATTTTCCAACTTGATTTCTGGGTACCCTGTCGACCAAAACCTGTCAGCCCCAAATATGGACATGGCCTACATTGAGCCTACTATCCGTATGCCACTTGTGTGCAATTGTTTGAGCCCCCACATGCAACTTATTTACCCATGATCATCAACACCTAATTAAATTCGATTATTTTGCCATATCCGATTTTGATCCGACCCGGCTCCACTGAACCCAACCCCAGCTTCATATTATCCTCACCCTCACTTTTTTTGTTCAAAAATAATATTAAATACCAGTCTACCTATTCTTAATATTCAATAGAAAATTCCTTTTATTAAAAATCTCTAAAATAAATCTAATTCTCCATTTAAATCCTAGCCCTTGATCTACTCCAACTCATCACAACCCCCCATTCTCACATAGCAGCCAACCACCCAAGCCTAGGAATTGTGGTCGGCCCTAACTTCTAGGAATAGTTTTCTCTCTCTATTTCCTACTCTCATTTAATTTCTCACCTCTTTCTCTCTCTCTCTTCCTTAAAAATTTCCACCCACAGCAGCTTTTTCCTTCCCCATCCCGAGCTCAGCCCATCCCCAATGGCCGACCCATTCCCTCCATCTTCTTCCAGGCCGCGCGCCACCACCCTGGCCAGCAATCCTCCCCTCCTCCTTCTTCTTCACTTAACTCCTTCTTCACAATCTCCACCACCACTCAACCACTCCACCTTAGCCTACACCACCACCACCACATCTATCACCATTTCGGCCTCCACCACCTCCACCCTCGCCGTGGCCGCGCAGCCACCGCCGTGCCTCCGTCGGGCCAGGTTAGACCGCGTGTCGCCACAGCAGCAGCTGCTGCCTTGGTCGACCGGCCATGGCCGAGCACTTCGCGCGCGTACGGGCATCGCCGCCGCCGGCGTGGCCGCCGTGGTCGGCGTGGCCGACCCCCACTTGGCCGGGCGCACCCGCGGGATAGGCCCCGTGGCGAGTCCCCGCGTCCCCGACTTGAGAAACGTCCGATCCGTGCGTTTGGCACGGGTTCCCGTCGTGACGAGCCCGAAAACGAAGTTGAAATGCCGTCCCATCGCACCAACTTCGTGCACAATTTTCAAAAAATTCGACCATTGGACCGACGATTTCTTTGCTCTGTCACAATCTCGATATATCTATCTTCACTCCTGTCAAATTTTGTCCGTTGATTTTATCGTTTGATGCCTCAAAACCGGCCACCAAGTTGACCGTTTAAACTGTATAAATTTTGGACAATTTTGCGGAGTCAACTTCGTTGGCTTGTACCTCCTCCACCGCAGCTCCATTTGGCATGCTACCAGTTCCTGTGCAAAGCTGGTATAACCCTCTTACTACCCCTCCAGTTTCGTTTCATTGTGAGCTTGTTTGATTGGTTGAATTCAACGCCAAAGTTAGCCGTCCGAATTCGTAATTTCCAAATTGTAAAATTCCATTTTTGAACATGGGACTCCAGATTTTATTTCTAACACCACCAGTAGACTCGTGGCGTCGTTCTGGCATATTTTATATAAAATTTGTTAGATTTGGAGGACGTGGGCCCTGGCATATTTTTCGGTGGTAAGTGGGTCCCACAGTCCAGATCAACGGAACTTTTTGACGTCGACTCATCGGAATCCAATTCCGGATATACCATTGAGTTCGTATCGTCATTCTGGACTCGTTGACATATAGTTTTCTGAGTTTTGAGAATATTGGCTCCGACACGCATTTTCGTGCAAACTAGAATTCCAAGTTCTGGTCAACGGACCAAATTAAGATCGGGTCAACGGAATCCAATTCTGGATATACCATTGGGTTCGTATCGTCATACTGGTTTCATGGACATATAATTTGTTATATTTTGTATACTTGTTTTCTTGCACATTTTTCGGTGCAAAACAGCTCCGATACGGATACCGTTTTGACCCAAAATTACCTTTTCGCCCTTGTGTCCAAATTGGATCGATGGGTAGGCTATCCTAGCTAATTTGACTATTCTGGACACGTTGGCGACATTTATTTCATCATCCGACAATGTTTGTAGATAGTTTCTCTATGTATCACCCTTTTATTAATAATTAATTCTTATAATATTTATATTTCGGGATTAGTACAACGGAACTGAGATCAGTCAATTCCAGTGATCTCACATCGCTGAAATTGGCAAGATGGATATGTGGATCACTATAATAAGATTATTAGCTTTACCGTTGATCATCTTATCTCGATTTACATGTCATAAGTTTCGACGTACGAATAACGAAGCACACTTTATATCTTTAATAATTAGACTAGAATTGACCTTGTTTGACCAGAGTTGACCAGTTGACCAAAAGTCAACTGTAAGTCAACACTTGACCTAGTTTGACTAGATTGTTGACCGGAGTTGACCTAGAGTTGATTTGACTTAGAAAAACCTAGGATAATATAGATTACTTGTAGAGATTCATTTATTACAACTTGAACACCTTGTAGCCTGTGTTGGTTTAAATAGGACTCTGTGGCTTCAGTTGGACCCCTATACCTATCAGCTGTTCAGGTTATCAGGCGAGTACATTCTCTGATCATTTCATAACTTGTTAGAATTATATTCCTGCTTTAGATTACTTTACTTGATGCTGTCACGACATTATCACGGATTAGTACTATATGGATCTCTTCATGCGATGTTATCCCCCTCGGGAGCATCGGGAACATTGTGTCATGTGCGTTTTACTTTCATCATGTACTCCTGTACTTTCACCATACATGTACACTCTTGTGAATCATGTACTCTCATATTCATGGAGCCCTCATGTATACTATCATGTGCACCCTTTCATGGGCCTTCATGTGATATCATGTATAATAACATAACCTGCTTAGATCCTTGTGTATTGATTGGGGAAAACGGAAGAGTGATAATAGTCATGTGAACAAATTCCATAGTAGTGTAGATCATGTGAAACTCCTTAGTGTAGATCATGTACTAATTTGTCCTGTTCATATGTGCTATCATGTACTCTACATCACTAGCCACTATTAGTTCTCTATTTATAGTAGATATTTCTATTACAGTTCTCTCTCTGTTTACATCATGTACTTTCTTTCAGTTTTCTGTATCTTACTCTACTGCATGTTTATATTTTCAAACCTGCCATGATCTGTTGAGATGTATTATGCTCGCTTCTGTCCTGACTGGACCTGTTGATAAATTTTACAGAAAGCTTGGAGGTTGCCTGCTAGCCTAGAGGAGACACAGTAGAGGTTGTATAGATAGCTAGTGTTTTCTTACTTTATTTCAGTTGTCTTGAGTTGTATTTATTCTATGGATTATTGTGTTTGAGCTTTGAGATGTTTTCTGGGTTTGTGTATCTTAGACACTTAGACTTCTATCTGCTATATCTCTTTGTGGATTTCATGTTTTATCTATCTTTTATCATGCTCTACCTTAGATGTGATTGAGACTGTATTTGCTATGTCACCTCCATTCGGAGTGTATATATTGTACAAGTACCTATATATTGTTAGATGATTGACCTAGGACAGCGTTCTACCGTCGACACTGTGGCGTAGGCTGGACGTACCCACGTCTCGTGCCCTTACTCTAGGGTGTGGGTCGTGACACATTTTTAATGGTGGCCCATGCAGGTCGAATTTGTGTAGTGGTATTCGAATTAGAGTACCACTACAGTCTACAGTAGAATTAGGATATATTTTTGAAGGTACTCAATCACAGTTAGAATTTCTTGAGAGATTCCTGGGACGACCCTTGAGAATCTTATTTTAACTTCGATTTGAAAACTCTTCTTCCCTTGATTTAATTTATCTTTATTTTCTGTTGTTGAACTTGATTTTGATGGATTATTGTTGAATTTGAGTTTGTATTTATTGATTTTGATGGAAGATTGTTGAATTTTGAATCTTGATGTTAGCTGTTGCATCCGAGTTTGTATTTATATGATTTAATGGATTATTGTTCAGTTTTGAATCTTGATGTTCGTTGATAAAATTTGATTTTTGGTATCCATTGTTGATTTAAATTTTTTTTTGTGTCAAGATGAAATTATATGGGCTAGGTCATCTAAGTTATGGAATCTAGTCTTCTACAGTCACATTAGCCAGCATGGTGGCGACATATAGTCTGATTTTGGATATATTTCTCGGGTGTGGGAATTTAAGGTTTTCGTAGCCAAGCTAGCGGCATCGCAAAAATTTTAAATACCATGATTCTAGAGGTATGTGCCTAAGTCGAGGACTCTGTGATTATTGTAGCCTTGCTTACTAGTATGACGAGGATTTAGAGTACCATGATTTTGGATAGACACATATAATTATCAGATTGTACCTTAAATATTTTTGAACATATTTTCTCTACTTTTGTTCCAGTCCTTCAAAAAAAAAGAATTATTATTTGTTTGTTTTGTTTTGCTTCTCATTATTTAACTTAGGAGTAGGTTTAGCTGTTTTTATAAACCTTTGTGTAACTTCTTACTATGAATTTCTTCTTAATACAATGAATTGATGATTTCTGCTAGACCTTATCTTGGATTTGATATTATAGCTCTTATTTTAAAATGGTTCCTTCTTTTAAACAGATAAGCAGAACAGATTTTATCGTTATTTTCGTCTTGCTATTATTCTTGTATTAAATAATAATAATAATAATAATAATAATAATAATAATAATAACTATCTTGGTTACATCAATCACCTACTTTGTAATCTTGGTAAGAATCTGAATGTTGGTCTTGATATGGAATTTGATTTTTATATTGGGACATGAGAATATATATATAGCGGACACAGACACTTGTCTGATACGTATGCATGCTACACTTTGATTTCCAACCTATCTAAATACATATTAATATGTTGTTGATGTTTAAATTGTCAAAACCCCAATATTTCTGGTTCTCTGCTTTTTCTAGCTTAAACTCGTAATTTAAATATAAATTTCATGTTATTAGTTATGTTTACATCACTGCACATGTATGTTATACATAGGGCTTCAATTCAAAAAAAAAATTAGTTGAGTTTTGTGTTTAAAATTGTCAAATCTAAGACTGTGTGCATATTAACCCTTAATACTGGATTCCAAATGTTTAGTTCAATTTGCTGTTTTATTTTTTTTTTAAATGTAATATTTTGAGCTATATACATTATGGTATGTAGGGATATAAATTTAGGTTTCATATTCTTACATGTTAGGTTGTGATAAACATTGGGTTGGTTGATGTTCAAGTTTCTCCAAATCCTGAAACTGAATACATGTTAATATTTTCACATTGATTTCCAATGTTTAGTTCAATTTCAGATTTAATATGTAATATTGAACTGTATGCATAGCTAAATGTATGGATAGTATGTTAGGGTTTCTTCTCTATCATGTTAGGATGTATTGGAAGCATTGAGTTAGTTGTGATGTTTCAAATCCATAAAAATCTAAAACTGCGTTATGTTAATATTACACTGGTTTAAATGTTAGCTTATTTCAGATTCTTGTATGTAAATGTTGAACTAAAACTGGATTTAACCTTCAATACTAAAGCTATAACCCTGTACAAGGACATACCCACCCTAACTTAGTATACACTGCCATGTAAACCTAATCCTTCCTCTCTATGTTATGTTCATATATCTATATAGATATATATAGAGTTTATGCGTACATGTTATAATGTATATAGATACATAACTAAATCTCTAACTCTTTATATATATATATATATATATATATATATATATATATATATATATATATATATATATATATATATATATATATATATATATATATATGGTTAGCCATGCATGTTATGAGTAAATAGATTGTGCATTGTAGATTGTTTAACCAATATGCCATGAGTAGTGTAACTTGATAGCTATTGTTTTGAAATCCAAATCCTCCTATACTTTCATGTATATTTCACATACACTCATGCCTACTATCTAACCACATGAACATGTCCATATACACCCATACACACACAAACCACATAACCTTTACATAATGCTAGCTTTTCCCTCTCTAACGCTCTCTATATATATATTGTGATTGGATTTCAATGTAATCGACTTTCGTTAATTAAACTTGTGATTTTGATTTTTCTTTGAATAGTACCCTAGATAATTGGTAGTTACCTTTCTTTATTTTTTTGACAAGTACCAATTTTCACATAGGATGGTAGACTGTCTTACAGTTTTGATAATTTATTATTTCTGTGTCTTTTCCGGTTTAACACCCCTTATTGCTTGTGTGTTTTGATACCCTATGACCGTTTCGGTTAGCATGACTAGTATACCTAGATGAGACTTTTACTACCACCGTATGCCATGACCCTGTAAGTCGTCCCTTTTTAATCGTATGTTTTACTTAAGTTCTGAGACTTTGATTGTGGGGATTTGACCTAGAAGGAATATGAACATTTTAATTTCGAGGATGAAATTTTTATAAGGTGGGTAGGATGTGAGCACCCTGAATTTCGGGTTAATTTTTTTATTTTTATTTTATTTTTTGATTGATTTAGTTTCAATAAATAAATTATTCTGTTAATTATCTATAAGTGTACTTTTTCGTGCCTTTGATATTTGGAGTGTCAAGGATGTTCAACTCTGGAAACCTTCTTCATAAGTTTTGTAGTGGACATGATTACCTTCATTTTGGTATATAGTGTCCCACTCAAACTTGTTCCCTTGTACTCTTTTTGCTTCGCACAACTTCGGGTTGAATTAGACCATTTGGTCATTAATTAATTTTCTCACTCTTTTCCTTGATCATTATTAGCACGTTACCGTGACTTTTGATTTGGGAGCACCAGACCAGTCATTTTCTTGAAACCAACTCATCATGCATGATCTACTCGAGACGCTCTTCACCCATGACTTCGTGTCCCACTCAGACACACCATTTTGTGCTCCATTTGCTTTACACAACTTTCCTGACACGTGACCCAATTTTATTTGATCCCACGGTGTCACATTCATTTTCCAACTTGATTTGTGGGTACCCTGTCGACCAAAACCTGTCAGCCCCAAATATGGACATGGCCCACATTGAGCCTACTATCTGTATGCCACTTGTGTGCCATTGTTTAAGCCCCCACATGCAACTTATTTACCCATGATCATCAACACCTAATTAAATTCGATTATTTTGCCATGTCCGATTTTGATCCAACCCGGCTCCACTGAAACCAACCCCAGCTTCATATTATCCTCTCTCATGACACCCTCACTTTTTTCGTTCAAAAATAATATTAAATACCAGTCTACCTATTCTTAATATTCAATGGAAAATTCTTTTTATTAAAAATCCCTAAAATAAACCTAATTCTCCATTTAAATCCTAGCCCTTGATCTACCCCAACTCATCACAACCCCCCATTCTCACAAAGCAGCCAACCACCCAAGCCTAGGAATTGTGGCCGGCCCTAACTTCTAGGAATAGTTTTCTCTCTCTATTTCCTACTCTCATTTAATTTCTTACCTCTTTCTCTCTCTCCCTTCCTTAAAAATTTCCACCCACAGCAGCTTTTTCATCCCCCATCCCGAGCTCAGCCCATCTCCAATGGCCGACCCATTCCCTCCATCTTCTCCCAGGCCGCGCGCCACCACCCTGGCCAGCAGTCCTCTCCTCCTCCTCCTTCTTCACTTAACTCCTTCTTCTTTACAATCTCCACCACCACTCAACCACTCCACCTTAGCCTACACCACCACCACCACATCTACCACCATTTCGGCCACCACCACCTCCACCCTCGTCGTGGCCGCGCAGCCACCACCGCACCTCCGCCGGGCCAGGCTAGGCCGTGTGCCGCCACAGCAGCAGCTGCTGCCTTGGCCGGCCAGCCATGGCCGAGCACTTCGCGCGCGTGCGGGCGTCGCCGCCGCCGACGTCGCCGCCGTGGTCGGCGTGGCCAACCCCCCACTTGGCCGGTCGTACCCCCGGGACAGGCCCCGTAAGGAGTCCCCGCGTCCCCGACTTCAGAAACGTCCGATCCGTGCGTTTGGCACGGGTTGCCGTCGTGACGAGCCCGAAAACGAAGCTAAAATGCCGTCCTATCGCAGCCACTTCGCGTACGATTTTCAAGAAATTCGATCGTTGGATCGGCGATATCTTTGCTTCGTCACAATCTCGGTATATCCATCTTCACTCCTGTCAAGTTTCGTCCGTTGATTTTATCGTTTGATGCCTCAAAACTGGCCACCAAGTTGACCGTTTAAATTGTATAAATTTTGGACAGTTTTACGGAGTCAACTTCGTCGGCTTGTACCTCCTCTACCGCAGCTCCATTTGGCGTGCTACCAGTTCCTGTGCAAAGCTGGTATAACCCTCTTACTACCCCTCCAGTTTCGTTTCATTGTGAGCTTGTTTGATTGGTTGAATTCAACGCCAAAGTTGGCCGTCCGAATTCGTTATTTCCAACTTATAAAATTCTATTTTTCAACACGGGACTCCAGATTTCATTTCTGACACCACCAGTAGACTCGTGGCGTCATTATGGCATGTTTTCATATAAAATTTGTTAGATTTGGAGGACGTGGACCCTGTCACATTTTTCGGTGCAAAGTGGGTCCCACAGTTCGGATCAACAGGACTTTTTGATGTCGGCTCATCGGAATCCAATTTCGGATATACCGTTGAGTTCGTATCGTCATTCTGGACTCGTTGACATGTAGTTTGCTAAGTTTTGAGAACATTGGCTCCGACACGCATTTTCGTGTAAACCGGAATTCCAAGTTCTGGTCAACGAACCAAATTGAGATCAGGTCAACGGAATCCAATTCTGGATATACCATTGGGTTCGTATCGTCATTCTAGTTTCGTGAACATATAATTTGTTATATTTTGTAGACTTATTTTCTTGCATGTTTTTCGGTGCAAAACGGCTCCGACACGGATACCGTTTTGATCCGAAATTACTTTTTCGCCCTTGTGTCCAAATTGGACCGATGGATAGGCTATCCTAGCTAATTTGACTATTCTGGACACGTTGGCGATGTTTATTTTATCATCCGAAAATGTTTGTAGATAGTTTCTCTATGTATCACCCTTTTATTAATAATTAATTCTTATAATATTCGTATTTCGGGATTAGTAAAACGGAACTGAGATCAGTCAATTCCAGTGATCTCACATCGCTGAAATTGGCAAGATGGACACGTGGATTACTATAATAAGATTATTAGCTTTACCATTGATCATCTAATCTCGATTTGCGTGTCGTAAGTTTCGACGTACGAATAACGAAGTACACTTTATATCTTTAATAATTAGACTAGAATTGACCCTGTTTGACCAGAGTTGACCAGTTGACCAAAAGTCAACTGTAAGTCAACACTTGACCTAGTTTGACTAGATTGTTGACCGGAGTTGACCTAGAGTTGATTTGACTTAGAAGAACCTAGGATAATATAGATTGCTTGTAGAGATTCATTTATTACAACTTGAACACCTTGTAACCTGTGTTGCTTTAAATAGGACTCTGTGGCTTCAGTTGGACCCCTATACCTATCAGCTGTTCAGGTTATCAGGCGTGTACATTCTCTGATCATTTTATAACTTGTTAGAATTATATTCCTGCTTTAAATTACTTTACTTGATGCTGTCACGACATTATCACGGATTAGTACTATATGGATTTCTCCATGCGATGTTATCCCCCTCGGAAGCATCGGGTACATTGTGTCATGTGCGTTTCACTTTCATCATGTACTCCTGTGCTTTCACCATACATATACACTCTTGTGAATCATGTACTCTCATGTTCACGGAGCCTTCATGTATACTATCATGTGCACCCTTTCATGGGCCTTCATGTGATATCATGTATAATAACATAACCTGCTTAGATCCTTGTGTATTGATTGGGGAAAATGGGGGAGTGCTAATAGTCATGTGAACAAATTCTATAGTAGTGTAGATCATGTGAAACTCCTTAGTGTAGATCATGTACTAATTTGTCCTGATCACATGTGCTATCATGTACTCTACATCACTAACCACTGTTAGTTCTCTATTTATAGTAGATATTTCTATTACAATTCTCTCTCTGTTTACATCATGTACTTTCTTTCAGTTTCATGTATTTTACTCTACTGTATGTTTATATTTTTCTAACCTGCCATGATCTGTTGAGATGTATTGTGCTCGCTCCTGTCCTGACTGGACCTGTTGATAAATTTTACAGATAGCTTGGAGGTTGCCTACTAGCCTAGAGGAGACACAGTAGAGGTTGTATAGATAGCTAGGGTTTTCTTACTTTATTTTAGTTGTCTTGAGTTGTATTTATTCTATGGATTACTGTGTTTGAGCTTTGAGATGTTTTCTGGGTTTGTGTATCTTAGACACTTAGACTTCTATCTGCTATATCTCTTTGTGGATTTCATATTTTATCTATCTTTTATCATGCTCTACCTTAGATGTGATTGAGACTGTATTTGCTATGTCACCTCCATTCAGAGTGTATATACTGTACAGGTACCTTTATATTATTAGATGGTTGACCTAGGACAACGTTCTATCGTCGATACTGCGGCGTAGGCTGGACGTACCCACGTCTCGTGCCCTTACTCTAAGGTGCGGGTCGTGACAGACGGGGGTCGAGGGGGTAGCGCCCCTCTTTGGGGGTTCGGGGGCGAAGCCCCCGAAAGGTATTCAGTTTTCACAAACTGGATATCTTTGGACAGCTGCCGTCAAGGAAGAAGCCGACATCTATCAAGAAAAGAAGCCATGCCATGCCATCATCATTTCAAGACTCTGAAGAAGCCTGCACCTGCTATAATATATCTGGAGTCTGTAATGAGTCTTAGAAATAATTGTAAACACAAAAAATGGATGGCAAAATCGAAAGCTAGGGTAGAAATTAGTCCAGGATCATTTTCAGTTGAAAATCGACATACCGACGGTATACCGATTTCTGTTCACAGAAAATTTCTGTCTACAAAATCGGCATACTGACGGAATACCGATCTATACCGACGGTATATCGATTCAGTAACGTCGAAATCCAACAGTCGGATTTCGAGCATTTAATGATCCCAATGGCTATATTTCTAGCCGTTGTAAATTTTAGACCGGTATTCCGACGGTATACCGGTTCGTACCGACGGTATACCGATCGCTGAATGAAAAGTTGCCTTTGAGCTCTTTTCAATGCTTTGGTTATAAATAGCCTTGAACCCCTTCATTCAACGTTGATGCTTTGAGCCTAAAATTTTTTAAACCACCAAAGCCTATCCACAAACAACTCTACAAAGCTTTCATTTGCCATCCACAAATTGTGTTAGAGTTATTGAGTTGAAGAGTAAGATCTTCATCTTGTTGTATAAGGAGATCAAAAGCTAATGTGAAAGGTTGAAGTTGGAGAGTCTTCGGATCCAAACTCTCGGTTGAAATTGGAGAGTCTTCGTATCCAAACTCTCGGTTGAAGTCGGAGAGGCCTTCGGACTAAAGCTCTCATGTAAGAAATTGGCGAGTTCTTCGGATCCAAACTTGTGTTGAAATTGACGAGTTCTTCGGATCCAAACTCGTGTGTAACTATTTACTCAAATAGTGGATTAAAGCCGGAGAGAGTTCCGGGACTGGAGTGCCCCTTGGAAGGATACCAGGATATATTGTGTGTCGGTATTGTTGTTGCTTCTTCTCTTGCACTTATATTTTAAAATTATCCATTAGCTTGTGCTAAGTGCTTGATTAGTTAGCTTGACCCTATTCACCCCCCTGGGGTTACTACAATATTAACTAGTTACTTTCACGTGCGCTGCACGTTTAAAAAAAGAAAAAAAATCTACAATATGATTGAAATATAAAAATTTAAATTATGTTAGAATATTTTAAATATATGAATATATTTTAGTTATGATTTATTGTAAATATATTTTTAAAATTTTGGATATATTTTTAATTAGATAATATCATGTAGTTAGTTTAAATACCAAAAAAAATCCATAAAAATTATAAAAATTCAAAAATAAAAATAAAGTTAATTTTTTTCCTTTCTTTTTTGGGAACCAAACGAGGCCTCGGAGTATGACTAGGTTTTTTTTCCCCCTATACCGCATGCACATTACTTACTTCGAATGTTGTTAAAACATAACAAATTCAATAAAAAATATTAACAAAAAATTATTAACATACTTTTATGCAAAATATAATAATACATAAAAATAGGAGGAGAGAGCAATAGCATCGAGTAATAAATAACCGCAGTTAAATAATTTATCAAGATTAAAGATGGGTGAATACACATCATCTAAATATATTTTTAAACCTTTGGATATATTTTTAATTAGATAATATTATTTGGTTAGTTTAAATATAATTTAAATTCTAAAATATTTTAGTATTTATACATATTCATCTAGATAGAAGGATTTTATGTTTTAATTTTATTTTAATCTATGTGAGGAAATAATTACAGTTATGTGACTTAAATTTTTTTAATTTTTAAAACTAAATAGTTGATAAAATACGCACCGTTTAAACAGCTTAAGATTGAGCAATTTTGAAGTTATTTTATATTAGTGGAGATTTGTCGTCGGAAATTGTAGATACATTGTACACTGGATGAAAGCCTAGGGGTGTGGTGGGCCTCCTTGCACGTTTGGTTTGGAAACGCGGATGAATAGTAGATGATGTGTATTCACCCTCCTTTAACCTTGATTAATTATTTAATCGCGGTTATTTATTACTATGCTATTGCTGTCTGTCTCCTATTTTTATGTATTATTATATTTTGCATAAAAGTATGTTAATAATCTTTTGTTGATATATTTTTATTGAATTTGTTATGTTTAACAACATTCGAAGTAAGTAATGTACATGCGGTATAGAGGGCAAAAAAAAGCTAGTCCTACTCCAATGCCTCGTTTGGTTCACTTTAAAGAAAGGAAATAATTTTGTTTTTTTTTTTGAAAAATTGTAATTTTTATCGATTTTTTTTTTTGTATTTGAATTGATAGAAAATTGGAAGAGAAAATAAATACTTAAAAGTAGGAAAGAAAATTCTTGTTTGGAATTGAATTATTTTTATTCTAATTTTTTTTCCACTGGAAATTACCAAAAGAGGTTCAAGTATCTCGTGCTGGAAATGTGACAATTTTTTGTCAACTTTTTTCAATTTAATTGCCACAATATGAGTTCAGTCAGCAAAGGAGTATTTTGAGAGACCTTAGAACAAATTAGTCATGTTTATGTACGTTTAAGAAAATCTATAATATTATTAAAAAATTATATAAAAATAAATTATATCAAAATATATTTTTTTTGAAAGGAATAAATAAATAAATTTGAATATATTATAGATATATTTTTAGAATTTTGAATATATGTTTAGTTACATAGTACCATGTATCTATTTTTAATGTAATTTAAATATTGAATATATTTTAAGATTTGTTATATTATATGTTTAGCTACTTAGAAGAATTTTAAATATTTTTTTAACTATGAAGATACTTACGCAATAGTTAGATATTATTCAGTTCATTTTGAACAATTTCGAAGCCGCATTTTAATAGCATAGATAATTTGAGGTTCCTAAATAAAAATAGGACTAAATTACAACTTGATATCCTCAATTATCACTGTTTTTCAACTTGATACCCTGAAGAAAAAAATTTGGACCAAATTGTCCCTTCTTTTCTCCCCCCAATTTCTAACCCCCTCTCTCCGGCTGTGGGTGGCAGTGGACGGCGGGCGCGGGGACACTCGGGGGCACGACGAGCAGACGCGCTGGGCAGCGCACGAGCGGGTACAGGGCAGAGCGCGGCAGCGCGCGGCGGCGCTCGGGGCAATACGCGGGGGTGCATGCGAGCAGGAGGGACGGTCGCCGAAGGGGGGGGGGGGGTCGTCGAGGTCGTGGGCGGGTAGGAGGGACGGTCGCCGAAGGGGAGGGGGGGGGGGGGAATGGCCGCCGTGGGAGGGGAGGGGGTGAGGGAAGTAGCAGCCGGGGGAGGGTAGTTTAGGAATTAAAAAAAATTTGGTATCAAGATAAAAATATAGTTGAGATTGACTGATTGAGTATTAGATTAGTACCTGTAATATAGTTGAGATTAGTACCTATAAAATTTGAGGGTATCAAGTTGAAAAACGATGATAGTTGAGGTATAAGTTATAATTTAGCCATTAAAATAAGATATGGTTAAGGGACATATATGAAATTACAGCCATCATTTATTGTTTTTGCTCCATGAATTTATTTTAGGGTCCGACTATTGGCACCCCACCCATTTCTAAGTACACCCCAAAAAAAAAAAAAAAAAAAAAAAAAAACCTAAAAGTCCTATTCTACCCCCCGCTGAGTACACCCCACTCTCCTCCCTCCCCCCTCCTCCTCCTCCCCGCCGCCTCTCCTCCTCCTCCTCCGACCAGTCCCCCTCCTCCTCCCCGCCGCCTCTCCTCCCCCTCCGCCGCATCTCCTCCGACCCCCCCTCATCCCGACCCGCCGCCTCCTCCTCCTCCTCCTCCTCCGACCCTCCCCCCCCCCCTCCCCCGGCTCCTCCTCCTCCGTTCGACCAGTACAGGTCGAACGCGCCTCCTCCGTTCGACCAGTACAGGTCGAACGCGCCTCCAAATTTTTTTTTTAATTTTTTTTTTGGGTCGCGGTCGTCGGGGATCGGAGAGGGGGAAGAGGAGGAGGAGGAGGAGGAGGCGGGTCGGGATGAGGGGGGGTCGAACGGAGGAGGAGGAGCCGGGGGGGGGGGGGAGGGTCGGAGGAGGAGGAGGAGGCGGCGGGTCGGGATGAGGGGGGGGGGGGGGGTCGGAGGAGATGCGGCGGAGGGGGAGGAGAGGCGGCGCGGAGGAGGAGGGGGACTGGGGAGGGTCGTCGTCGGCGGCGGAGGAGGAGGAGGGAGGAGAGTGGGGTGTACTCAGCGGGGGGTAGAATAGGACTTTTAGGTTTTTTTTTTTTTTTTTTTTTTTTTGGGGTGTACTTAGAAATGGGTGGGGTGTCAATAGTCGGACCCTTTATTTTATTACTATATAATATAAGCCGAGTACAAAGAAGAGAAAAGAGAACCACTCTCTTTCTTTCTGTGCCTTTCCCAATCCTCTCTCTCATTAGTCATCCCTAACAGCTTTACTGGGTTGGTTGGTGGAGCTCAGACCTGAAGCTTCAATGGAGTGAGAAAGAAAAGAAAACCAATTTAAAGGTTTTTGTTTTTTGCTTGCCACAGCTTTTGCAGCTGTTGATCTTTGCAAGAGTTCCTTTTCCTGTGCTAACAAACGTTTCTTTTTTTCGCACAAGTTGTTTAGCTTTGCTCTAAAGATCCAATCTTTCTGTAAAAGTTTGGATCTTTTCTACATGAATGCTGTAAAGATTCAATCTTTGTGTTAAAAGTTTGGATCTTTTCTACATGAAATAGTTGTTTGATCTGTTCGCTCTACATGGTTTAGTTGTTGCCCTTTTTGCTCTCTAATACAAATCCTGTGAAATAAATAGAACTAATATGATCAGATCTCAGATCTAATTACTTTGATTTGATATATTTCATTTGTAGGGTTTATGTTTGTGAATCTAAAGACCTAATTTTGGATACTGGATGCTCTATTTTGTGGTTTAATCTTCGCCTTCATTTCTTTGTGTTAGTGCTTGGAAGTCCATTTCCTCTTATCAAGTTTTCAATTAATTTGGCTAAAAAAGGATGTTGTATAATATACTGAACAGTTTGATCATCTATTGATTGGTTCCTTCATCCTTAATTTAGTTGGGAATGAATATTGTTGTTAAATGTTTAATTGTTTAATGCCCTCTTACATATTTTTTTAAATCAACTGATGAATTCATTTTAATATTTTCTCATTTACAAAATCATAGCATAAAAGTCCTCATTCAGACTGACTTGGGAAACCTTAGTAGGCAGTTTTTCTTGATTGATTAGAAAGGTGATTCTTCTTTCATATCATCATTATGCTTATTTCGCCTTTTATTTCCTTCAAAACGTACCTTAATCTTAACCCTTTTTTCATCAAAAATATCCTAGTTGTGTTGAAAGAGAGTCTTTCTCTCGGTTGTTATTTTCTAGAGAAATTGGATCCTTCTGTTGTGTTGTTGAAACATGTTCTAGGTCCTTTTTGAGAGAGGACCCCTACTAATATTTCTCCTTAAATTCATTTGGTTCTTATGAATTTGACTTGCTACTTGTCATGAAGTTGTGTCACGGAAGCCCGTTGTTCTCATTCTAACTTCTGTTAAATGAGCATCTCCTTGGAGATTACCTAAACTAAGGGGTACATAAGCATTTAGGGGGTCACGTAGCGTAGTGTAGTAGGGACTCCAATGGTTGTACTTAAGTGACCCCGTAGCAATTATTTATTAATATTTTATAAATATCATAAATATATCATTTTTTATTTAATCAATATATTAGTTTGTATTATATAATCTTGGGGGGTCATTTAGGGGCTACCTAAAGTTAGAGGGCCACTTAGGTAATCCCTGGGGGTTTACTTTTTTGCATCCTCTACCTAAACTAGGTAAGAGATGGTCAATTAGTTAATCCCTTGGAGATGCTCTAAGATCCAATCATAATCTTTGCTTCAAGTTCCTCATGACTTACACGTATGAAATGTTTAATTATGGCAATGAATCGCAGAAGTAAGTCTTTCCTCTAACCGTGAATCCTTCGATGGCAGGTGTTAATCTAATTTCCAGTACTGTTTCAGTGGACTATCAACCTGATCTGTAGCCAATACAAATGATGGCTGGGTTAACAATGGAAGGCATGGGATATGCTCGAGACCTTGATCATTGCCAATTTGTGCCCAATTTCTATGACAAGACTACAACTTATGCTTCTCTCCAACAGTCTGCTGCATCCCATTTACCCCTTGAACAATCGACCACCATTGATCCTATGATGGACAAAGATGTGGTGGACCCTGTGCCGGAGAGCTTTCACGATGCCCTCCACGACGATGAAGATAGTGATGAAGAAATGGATGTTGAAGAACTGGAGCGACGCATGTGGCGTGACCGAATGAGGCTCAAACGCTTGAAGGAACAGCAACAACAGCAGCAGCAGCAGCAGCAGCAACTTGGCCAGAGCACCGAACCAGTTGATGCCCTGAAGCGACGCCAGTCCCAAGAACAAGCCCGTCGTAAGAAAATGTCGCGGGCACAGGATGGGATTCTGAAGTACATGCTTAAGATGATGGAGGTCTGCAAGGCCCAGGGCTTCGTCTATGGAATAATCCCGGAGAAGGGAAAGCCTGTAAGTGGTGCTTCCGACAACCTCAGAGGCTGGTGGAAGGAGAAGGTCCGATTTGACCGCAATGGTCCTGCTGCTATAGAAAAGTACCAGGCTGATAATGGAATCCCAGGACCAACTGATGAGCTTAGTTCTGGTCTTTTGAGTCCCCATTCGCTGCAGGAGCTTCAAGATACAACACTTGGCTCACTCCTTTCAGCTCTCATGCAGCACTGCGATCCACCACAGCGGAGGTTCCCTCTGGAGAAAGGGTTACCTCCTCCATGGTGGCCTAATGGAAAAGAGGAGTGGTGGGGTCAGTTGGGCTTACTGAAAGATCAGAAGCCGCCACCTTATAAGAAGCCTCACGATCTCAAGAAAGCGTGGAAGGTTGGAGTCTTGACTGCCGTTATTAAGCACATGTCTCCTGATATTGAGAAGATCAGAAGGCTCGTGAGACAGTCGAAGTGCCTACAGGACAAAATGACGGCAAAGGAGAGTGCGACGTGGTTGGCTGTTGTCAAGCAAGAGGAGGAAATATACCGTGAATTCAACCCGGATGCTTGCCCTCCATCTGCTGGGTGCCAAAGCCCTGGAACCATCTCTTTCGGTGGCAGCTGCAGCGAGTATGATGTTGAAGGTACGGATGATGCCAAGACTGATGACGAGGTGCTGAACCAATTAAAGGTTGCTGATGGCAGTTCTTCCAATTTGATGCTGCCTACAATGAAGGAAGAGAATGCTGTAGAATTTATCAAGAAGAGGGCTGCTGCTTCTGCACCTGAGATGGCGATGAACCAATGCATATATAACTGCAAGAACGCAGACTGCCCTCACAGCAACTTTGGATTTGGGTTTGGTGACAGGAGTGCAAGGAATAACCATCAGTTCTTATGCAAGTATCAGAACTGTCCTCCCCCAACTTTTGCTGCGACTGCAGGTTTTCAGATGAATGAGAACAAGCCAGCAGTGATCTCGTACGGCCAGCCAAAGCTAGCACTGCATATTGGTGGCTCACAGACTTCTCTTGGCTCCAGCGGCAATCCTATAAATATCTCTAGTCTCCACAGCTTTGGGATTGCAGCTGATGATCAGAAGTCCATTGATGAACTCATGAATTTATACGATAATAATATGAGTTCAAATGGTAATCTGAACAAAGGAGGGTTGCGTATTGTGGAGGAAGAAAACCCTAGCCAGCCGAGGTTTCTGGCGGAGGGAAATGACAACGTCTTTGGGCAAGTGATAGGAATGGGTAGCAACATCTTTGATGAAGTTAATGGCTCAGTGCAGCCGCAGGAGTTCTACTCCTTTAGTGAGGATGCTGGCAACGGAGAAACCATGTATCCTAGCCAAACCAGCAACATCAACTCTGACTTCAGATTCGCGTCTCCTTTCAACATGCCTGCCGTGGATTTCGCTGATGCAGTTCCAAGAGGGATGGGGGAGCAACTGATGCAGAACCAGAACAGCAGTAGCTGGTTCTTCTAGGAGGAGGGGGCAGGTACCTTCTCTGTAGAATCCTTTCAAACTTTGGTTCAGGTTATGTTCAGTCTTTTCCAGTGTTTAGTTTTAGTATTTTAGCTTCCTCCTGACCAAAAAGAGAAGAAGGGAAAAAGAAGGTCTTTGGGACGTAGTTGTCCGAAATGTCCTGGGAGAGGCATTCATCAGGCTTTGTCAAACTATATAGGATATTAAGTTTGCAACCGATGCGGGTGTTGTAGGAGTTTGTTGAATGGTTAACCAGTATGGTGATATCCCCGCACGGATATGTTCATAAACGTTTGGTGAACTTCTTGCTGTTAGTTTGATATGTAAATTTTGCTGTTGTTTCGGTTCTTGTGGTCCATTTTCCTTGATTGGATTATCTAACCTGACTGATGTTTTGTATAATCGTACTCCTCCCAATGACTGTTCATGTAGAATTGATTGATGGTTATGAAACTCAAATCTTCATTAGTTTCACATGAGGACCTGGCAATTGTGCAAGTGAGTCTGCTTCGTTAGCGTCACTGGCTTCTGGCAGTGATAATGTGATCCTAAAATTTACATCAGTTTGTTGGTGCCGCCATAGATTATACATCTGAAACATAGGAATATTCCAGTTGATTATTCTGTAAGTTTGCAACTCAATTTTTTTTTTATTTTCCATTAGTTGACTTTTTGTTCGGCTAGTCTTTTCTCAGGTCTTTCCGATCCAAACCGATCTAGTCCTGGTTATTCTTCTTCTTCTTCCTGGTGCGTTGCAGCATCAAATAAACATCACTTTTGCAATTTGCTAAAGCGAGTTTGGTTAGCATTTTAACCTACTACCATCCTCTACATACATACGTGACTCCTTATCTTCATGTTGGGGCTCTTCACTAGTAAAAGTGTTTGTTTCAACATATACAATAGGCAAAATAAGGCAAATTATAAAGGCACGTCAAAAGTTACTCGGACTGTCCAAGTATTTACAAATTTGATACTTAAATTTTTTTTACTAAGGGTTGCCTAGTACGGATACAAGACTGTCAATTTGACAGTCCCAATCCCAGGATTGTTAAATTTTTTGATAGTCATACCAATATAATGGACTGTCAAAATTCTTGACAGATCCCACTATATAATGGATATAAAGACTGTAGAAAAAATTTACAATCCTGACAATATTCAGGATTGTAGAAAATTTCTACAGTTCTAAATAGATCCAAAATTTATGTTGTTTGTCAAAAATTATATTGGTATGACTGTCAAAATTTTGACAATCCAGTATATTGATATGACTGATAAAGTTTTTGACAGTTCTGTTTTTATAGTGGGTAGTCCTTTAGTGAAAAAAATAGTGACAAATTTGTATATATGTGGACAGTCTTGAATAACAACTTTTGTCGTACCTTTATAAATTGGCAAAGTCAAGGAGAAGAAAATATCGGTGTGATGATGGTGATTCTGATTCTAGAAATATCTATCTATTCACAGGACTAATGCCTCTCAAATATCTTATCTATCTATTCACAGGACTAATGCCTCTCAAATATCCTGTCTATATCTATTCACAGGGTTTGAAGCGGAAAGCAAAGCAGCTCTCACTTTCCTGAGGATCAACTTGATTTGCTCGATTTGCAATTGCAGGTCGTCCACAAGCATCAGTGCAAGTTACAACCGACGGAGACGATGACAGAGAGACGCCTAATTTGACCTTGGAATATGTTCTCATGTTTGGCGGATGGAAAGTTTCTCTAACTTTTGTTTGGCAGATGCCAATGAAAAGTTAACACATAAACGTGTTTAATTTGTTATTATTATTATTATTATTATTGGAAAAGTTTGGCAATTGTTAGGACCTGGGAAGGTCTGGTTCCAACCCAGCCAACAAAAAATAATAACAGCCATTTCAATTTTCAGAATTTGTAGAAAACTTCCAAAAGTGAGTGAATGTGTGTTTCATGTCAAATACTAGCGGTTGGGACTGACGTTATTTATTTAGAGAAGAGGTCACGATATTTATGTATGTCGGCTGGCAATTAGGGGTGAGCATTCGGTTTATTCGGTCTAAAACTGAACCGAATAAGCAAAACCGAATTCGACCGAACCCGAATAAAGGAAACCGAAACCGAACCGAAATAGGTCCTAACCGATTACAAACCGAACCGAATAATTAATTCGGTTTTCGGTTTAATCAGTTAAATTATTATTATTAATTAAAACAAACCGGTCCAAAACCGGTCCAAAACCAAACCAGCCCGAAGGCCCAGGTTCTATTACAAGTCTTCCACCATTGCTTCCCTCTTATAGGGCTTGGCTGCTCCCATATTTTTTCTCCCACCGATGTGGGACTAAATGTAGTATTGAGAAATGAAATGAACTAAAGCCCGAAGGCCCAGGTTCTATTACAAGTCTTCCACCATTGCTTCCCTCTTATAGGGCTTGGCTGCTCCCATATTTTTTCTCCCACCGATGTGGGACTAAATGTAGTATTGAGAAATGAAATGAACTAAAAATAAATTGCACAAAATATAGGTGGAGGTGGGATTCGAACCCCACACCTCCCATAGTTATTCACCCCTCCCTACCAACTGAGCTATGACAATTGTTTGTCATAACATGTAAATTATGTGTATATATTAATTTCTTATTCGGTTTTCGGTTTTAAACCGAAACCGAACTCCAAAACCGAAACCGAAACCGAATAAGGAATTTTAGTGTTTTCAAAACCGAAACCGAACCGATTACATTTTAAACCGAACCGAACCTCTTATTCGGTTCGGTTCGGTTTTCGGTCCAAAACCGAATAATGCTCACCCCTACTGGCAATAGACAACTTTTAGAATTTATACAGTTGATTTATAGTTATCAGATATATAGGTATATATGACCAGTTTGACTACAGAAACTCATGTGGAAAGGAGCATGGACAAGACGGACGGTAGGGTTCAGCCTCCCAACCGTAATGACGTGTAGGTTTAAAATACTACAGTAAATGAAAACTTGTAATATAATGATATTATTTTTATATTTAGGTGCCTGGTTTTTTCCTTTTAGGTCTTTGAAATCCAATGACTATACTTAGGGGGAAAAAAATAAAGGATCGAAATGCATGTAATTTGGAAGATATAATTTAAATCCAAATATAATTTCTTTCGGGGGCTTATTTTTGCAATGTGAGAAAATTTCTTTGACGCAACCTTACCATAAATAAATGATCCCATCTTTCCTGCCTATCAATATCTCCAACTTGCTACCCAAAAAGTTGAACCACCTGACTTTTCAACTAGTTTTTGAGCCCCACCATGAGCTAGCTGCAACCAGATTAAATTGTGAGGCCGCCAAGATTTGATCTGGATTTGAGAGCACAACCATCACTAGCTAGTTGGACAAAGGAACGTTAGGGCTAGACCGGATATTCTTCATTTGTACGTCGGCCGGTTTTATTACAATTACGTTCTATCTATTGTTCTAAATGCGATACATGACTAAGCTGATTTCCTAGCCGTTCCTAGCCGTCTTGGCCCTCCATTCTATTTCAAGGTATGGGTCGGATAATTCGAAAATTTGCTCGGACTCTGTCTGACTGATAAAATTCGAACTGTGCTAGCTAAGACTTGCTCAAAGTCCAAACCAAGTCCAAATTTGTTGTGTTGTATTCAGCCACTAGAAATTCTATTTGAACCGTGTGAGGCGAGATACATGGAAGGCAACCCATATGATGCAAAGCTAGTGAGATCCAAAATCTTAGAAAATAGTCTTTCCCTATATATAGGAAGGATCTCCTCCTGACCACTCGGCCGTGTGTCTCATCACTATCACTAGGCTACTGGATCATTTAATATATATATATATATATATATATATATATATATATATATAGAGAGAGAGAGAGAGAGAGAGAGAGGATCCACAACCTCAAATTTTTGCATCTCCAAACATTCTTTTCTTATTAACCGTTAGATTTTGTTTAAGTCATCTAATCTTAACCGTTTTTCAAACAGACCCCTAGTGTTAGTGGCTAGGCATGACCAATTCTATGGTGTCTCAGGATTGTACTTATCTATTTTGGTCAAAATCCGACCCTACCCGACCGGTCAAATATTGTCCGGATAGGTCCGGACCCGGCCGACCACATACCTTGCTTAATATCCTAACATTTTTTTTGGGGGTTTCATACAATTGTAATGCCGATCCAATGAGCGTTCCGCGAAAGAATGATCGTCCCAAAACTGCAACGCTAACTAAAATTTATTATTTGATTAATCAACAGAATCTTATTAAATTGAAGTCGGAAGAGCCCATTGATCTAATAACTAAACCGATGTGAACAGCTAGTAGGATGGTACCCATACCCAAATGTGATGAGACAGTTCTCCGTTCTGCCTGCCCATTGGGAGGAGATAATAGGATTAATTATGTACACATTATCCTTTTCGGAAAATAATATTTGAGGACTACTTTTTCAACAACATCTATACAGAATCTAACAATAATTTTATTTTAAATTTATTTTTTTAGTTTTATTTTATATTAAAAAAATCACATAATTAAATTTGTTGAAATATAATTGAGTTTAATTATCAAAACATTCAAAAAATTTCTTTTTATGATTTTTTTTTATAATTTTATCCTGATTTATAAATTAGTCAAAACAGTCACTAATTGTGACAAAATTCAAACATTCGGCCAACCCAAGATCACTACCCAGTGCCGGCCTTGGCCCAGGACAACCGCCAAGGACCAACGGATTTGGATGGCCCATAAACATTAGTTTAAATAAAATTATATTAATATTTTTGTATCTAAAATAGAACTAGTATATTTCATAGTCTCTACTTAATGCAAAACAATTATGATGTAGTGGTTAATATGTTAGGATTGTAAATATTAGCTCCTTGTAGTTTTTTTTTAAAAAATTTACTTTTGTTTCAGTTTTTTTTGTTTATTTTACATTATGTATGGGGGTCGATTTTGAAAGTTCGTCTCGGACCTCCATAAGCTCAGGGCCGACATTAACGCTACCTCCACCTTGCTTCAAAAATCAATCAACCAGTAAGAGAACGTCGTCCATGACTTGCTCGAATGCCTCTCGAAGATAGTCCTACTAGTCTAGGATCATCTCAGGCATGGATGCGAAGACGACAATCCTACTAGTCTCCTCTTTGCCTGCTAGCAAACTTTTCTACCATTTAATTTTAAATCTTTAAAGGCTTGATAGTTAAACTCAATTATAGTTCAACAAATTTAATTAAGTAGATTTCTTTGTACAAACTAAAATTCTAATTCTAATTTTATAATAAAAATATTGTTGTGGTTTTTTATGGTTGTTGATCCAAAAATTAGACCTCAAATGTTATTTTTTAAGCGTCCAAAGTTACTCTTTTAGGAGATCAATATTTTTTGGGTTATTTACACTAACTACTCCTATGTTTTTGATTTATAACACGGGGTACCCCTACTTTTAAACTATTTACACTGACCATCCCTACTTTTTTGGTTTATTACACGGGGTACCCTTACTTTAAGATAAAAATAAAAATATATAACACTAACTACCCCTATTTTTATTTTATTTTTCTAAAGGGAGGGGTGGTCAGTGTAATTTTTTGAAATCAGTGGTACCCCTTGTCATAAACCAAAAACATAGGGGTGGTTGGTGTAAATAACCCATATTTTTTTTTGTTGCAACACCTGTTACTGGAAGACAACATTTTAGTATATAATTAATTTGGTACGAGAAGTGTCATTTACTGCAACTTAAATTGTAACAATTCTCTTAACTACAGCAATTTTTGTTGTCGTGTCTAACATACGGGCAACACCACTCATAGTCTCTCTTCAATTCCACAGTGGCGAAATAAAACTTCCAAGCATCTTAATTGTATAATTTCAAATTTTGGATTCATAAATTTGGTAAGATCATTTACAACAGCTAAATATTATATTTGAAACACCGCTTACAATAACAAGCTTACAACAACAAATTTTTTATTGTAATCCTATTTACAGGCAACTGTAATGTAATGCAACTTATGATGTCATTGTGACACTTAATGATGTCGTCGAATAGTCGACAAATGTTGCTACAACGTTGTCGGATATGCTAGGTAAGGGCGTAAAACTAGCAACACACTACTGACGGCGAAGCGACATTTCGGGACATGAAATTATATCATAATTAGTTCCAGGACGTAATTTTTGATAGAAAACAGAAAAATAAAATGATTGTAAAAATAACGTTTTGTAGCAACACTTCAAAGAAGGTGCATAACAAAGATCCTTGGAGGATTCTGAATAACGAAAATCTAAAAAGATTTCGTTACAGTAGCAAATCGAATTGCTAGCGGCAGCAACAATTGTCCACTAACAGTTTCTGATTAGATCAAAACTGTTCTCGTTCAGAACGAGTTGAAGTGGATGACAGACGATGAAGTGGATGGAAGAACAGCCTGCTGGGGTGAATGATCACCGACGCTCAAAGCTTGATTCGCCCCACACGAACAGCTTCCAGGAACCAGCAAGTTCGACGGAGAACTTCGGAACACTCCACTCTTCTGACTCCTCGGATGGCACGGACTCCTGCGCTAAGTGGCGGTGATGCACTTCTTCTCTCCTCTTTGGAACTCTGTGGAAATTCGTAATAAATTGGGTTCTGAACACTTATAAACTTCTGTACTGAGAGAGAGAGAGAGAGAGAGAGAGAGCAAAGAAGCTTATATAGGCCCGCACTGTAACCGTTCAGTTAGCACAACGTTCGAGACATAGAAAAAACTGTCCCGAACGTTCTGTGACTGTTCAAATCGTGCACTGACACGATTTGAGCCAACTGGCGCATAGTGCACGCCGCCTAGGCCAAACACGCATAGCGCTCACTGTGCACCGGCGCCACCCGTGCCACACGCGCACCATGCGCTACCTGCGTTACCTGCGCCACATGCGCACCGTGTGTTACCTGCGCCACATGTGCACCCCGCGCCAACCGTCGTGCCAACTGCTGCACCATCTGGCAGCGCCAACTGGCCACGCGATCGGCCAGCGTAAACTGGCGCGCGAACGGCTGTCACGTCCCAGTCCCGTAGGACCGATCGTCCTCGCTAAGGCGTGATGCCGCTGTTGACACAAAGTCACAGTCAACCAAATATTGATCACATTGACTAAATAATACTTGTGATAATTCAATACGACACACGACGACTACATCCAGCTCAAGACAGACGACAGCTCAGTTTTGCAGATACAAGTCGTTTTTGAGTCTGCATTTTTATAATTATTGAGTCTAGACTGATGTAAGCTGAGTTGTGCTGAGCTCTTGAGACTTAACCTATAGCCTACCCAAAATCCATAAGCTCCACAAAAGCCCATTAGACATTAGGACCCATTCTGTGCTCTGGAGACAGAGTTCGGTGTAGTGACCCGCTCTGCCCTAGCGGAACGCCGATTCAAACGGCAAGTGTAACGACTCAAACGAGCCGTCGACTCGAAGAGTTGCGTCGACCCGATGAAGTATCGATGCTAATCGATGCAAGACTTACAATGGCCCGTCAAAGATGAATCCAGACTTAGATAATCAAAGGCGCGCTCGGAGTATCGCTCGGCCGACGCGAACATCGCTAAGGTGGGTGGCTCCGATGAAGTCTTTGCTTAGCCTAGACATATAACAATACGGACACTATCACTGAAATCGCTAGGCGATAACACCGTGCATGCTAATAAATGACTCAACGCACCTAGCTAAGGGAATAATCCCATCTTGTATGCTTGTATAGAATATGAAAAGGAACATGGAAAAATGTGAGAACTCTCGCACCGCGCTCCACACTCGTGCTAAGGCACAGGCTTATATTCGAGTTTCCTATGCGTTCAACAATGAAACAATGAATGGATTACAACAATAAAATGGGAAGACTATCAACATAGTCGTTCCAAGTAGAGTATAGCAACTTTGAAAGATTATGGGGCCGATGGGTCGCCAAGGCGACTCCCGCACGGGAAGTTGCATAATGTGTGAATGAAAGAATGAATGGATAAGTGAATGAATGAACCAACGAATGAAAGAATGAATACATGAATGAATCAATGAACGAACAAACAAGTGAAAGAAAGAAAGAATGAATAAAAGATAAGAAGGAAAGGAATGGTTAGCGACAGGTATGACGGGCACGTGCAACAGGGCTCGCTACCCGCGTTGTACGGACGCCAACCTGGTCGATAACGCATTATGGCTAAGGGTTAGCCTACGGCTCGGAGACAGCCGTTAAGTTAAATGACAAATAATACGAAATGGTCGTGGATAATCCCCTCGTATACGGGAGGTGGGAGATATAAGGGATTTCCAGCGGCACGGTTAAAGGGAGGACGTGGCCGGTCCGGACGAAAATCAAAATGGCTTACGGGCTGCCTGGGTGTAGACATGGCCATCCAGGGGACGTAAGTGCAGCAGTATTTTTAAGAGACTAACGGGGTGTGTGCCAGCCCGCACCCTACGTTGGTTGAGAAATACAACGGCTTGGATGTCCAAAATGGCTTGTGGTGCCAGCGACCGGTACATATAGAGTTAAGTGGGCTTTGCTGGTGGCGATCCACGTGCAAGTCCTTGCATTAAAATCAAAGTAGTCTAAAGTTAATTGAATGAAGCGCTTTATGTATAGGCTTGAAATGTAATGCACCAAATGATAAGGAGTACTTCGTGCAAATGAACTTGAAAACATGCCAACGACGCGTTAAAACCTAAGGCAGGAACACGCCCTTGGCACTAAAATATTTACGTGAATCATGTTAAGTTGAAATATATGAATTGTTGACTAACTTGGTTTACATTGAACAGGGAAGGCCGGACGGTAAGTATGGGTAAGTCATGTATGTATTTCCATGCGACATTTGAAATGGGCAACACGAGATAGGCTATGAAATATGCCATGAAAATGATCCTAAGGCAAGATTAGAAAGACAATGAATGATAGAGATGCACAAAAGTAAATAGAACGTGTTTGGTAATGATAGCATTGTGGGCGAGCTAGCCTCCCCACAAGTGCATAACAATGTACTGATATCCCCATAGTCTGCTTGCAGGATGCAGGAGACGCCGGCGGGTGCGGAGCTTCCATCCAACGTGCTAAGGCGCGGAGCTATCTCTGGAGCCTTGGAGCGTTGCAAGGAGCTGAAGCACCATATACAGGACATAATGTATCGAAACATCGCCATGAATCATTCCATCTTGTAAGCCACTTGGTACGCCTTTTATGTTTCAGAGAGAGAGAGCTTGAGCGATTTGTAATATCGACCTAGCGCCGCTTGTAAACTTCTTGAATATCAATAAAGAGTTGAATTTGCTTCAATTTGTGTTCATTTACTTTCCGCTGCAAATGGGGACACTCTGTGCGACTCTGTGGCCTAGCTCAAATCGGCCGTTTCTGTACTTAGCCTTGCACGGGTGCAACCTAGGCCCGTGCGGCATCACGCGTTAGCGAGGACGATCGCTCCTGCGGGAGCGGGGCATGACAGATTGGTATCAGAGCACGGCTTTACGTCCTTGGACTTCATTTCGATTCTCTCAGTTTTAAAAGCTTGGTTGGAAAACAAAATAAGTGTACGCTTTCTCTCGTTGTGCCTTGGGATGTTCCATACAATAAGTCTAATATTTTCAAAAGCTCGTACAAGTACTCGGTTGAAGGGATCGATAGGCGAAGGCCTTTGTACCGAACCACGACGTACTTGAGTTGGAAGGAACCGATGCTAAGAGTTAGCAAACGCAGTACGTGCTTGAATAACCTTATGCTGACAATTGAGAACGAGTATACGAGACCAAAGTATAGTTCGAACGGGATGGTTATGCACGCAGCCTTTTGGCTAAGTTGTGCAGAGTATCGCGCACCTAGACCTTCTGGTGCAAACGAGTTGCGAGTGAGATCGATTATCGCTCGAACGAGAATAAGTGAGCATGCGAACTCGAATATAGTCCGCACATGATAGTTATGCACACGACCTTTTGGTTATGTTGTGCCGCGTGTCGCGCACCTCGACCTTTGGTGCAATCGAGTGCGAGCGATATCAAGTACCGCTCGGTCGGGAACGAAGCTACACTTAGAGTGTATATCGATAGGAACGCTATCAAACTAATGCTTAGGCATGCACGAAAGATTGGCTTGGATTTTGAGGATTAATGCGAATGACTTAGTACATCGAGGCGACGTGAGCGATTACGCTAGAGATTCGTCGAACGAATCTGAAGGATGTCTTAGCGCATGACGCGAACGTGATTGAGGACTAGATCGTATGGCTTGAATCCGAGTGGTGTATGTGATAGGTTCGGAGAAGAATAAGAATGAGTGTCGACGACAAGTCAAATGGCTCGAACCCTGAGTGGTGTATGGACGTTAGAGAAATTGTTCGAGCGAGACTAAAGGATTTACTAATAGAACGAGTACGTCGGCAAGCGATGCGATCGCGCAAAGCCTTAGAACGCGTCACGCTTAGTTGGTCGTGACTTCGAATGTCCTGAACGAGATGTCGCTGTACAACTTGTCAATGGGCAACGCGAGTTAAAAAATGGTTCAGAACGATGAATAAAAATAAATGGTCTTGATCGAGAAAAACTTAGAGGATCACGCGCACGATTTTGGATTGATTCAAATAAAACTGTGACTTGAGTTTGGACAACGACCTTGAAACTAGCTTGAGGAATAGCGATCAAACTCGATCTTAAATATTGAGGAAATTGTGGAATATCCAACTCGGACAACAGCATCAACGCACGACTCAAAATCGGTTGCAAAGGAAGATCGTCAGGTTACGTATATCGTCGATGGTATTGAGGCGTATCAAAGATCGATATGCGATAACTCGGGGGTACTCTGACTCGGCGAATGACGATCGTGCAAATGTCATTGTCCCGTTGGATGCTATACTTGGGATGTTAAAAATGTGTCAAAGAAAAGATAGATTTAGCTCGAGGATTTTCTAGTTGAATGTATGACGGTCAAACTATCGAATTGATTTGGCTTGGATGAAAATGTGAATGCCTGGATTTGCTTCGTTGACAACCACAACGTTGACATTCTTGTCTTATGCGAGCGCAACTCCAGCCTCGTATATACGTCGCGTCGGATTATGACGATCACTCCGCGTGAGCGCTGATATGGTGATTCATACAGCGGGAGTGATTGAACTTGGATGGCGTGGCAATCTGATTGCTTCGACTTGTGGTTTGACGCGAAGGTGGACTCGAGAATGAATTTGTGTGCTTGAAGAATTGAACTTGAGGATTGAGTAGGTCCAATCCGCGTATCGAGAATGGGTTAGTCTAAAACTCAACAAGAGTTACGCCCCGATGAGAATGATTATTCTGGGGGAGCGTTGCATGGTGATTCATGAACCGCCGTGGATAATCGGACTCGCATGAGATTGGGGCGCAATGTATTGTCGAGCTGGATGACCTCGTGATCGAATACATGAATTGGTTAGAACTGGTGATTGAACGGAATTGAATATGTACAACGTAAGTCTTGATACGAATTAGGTGATCATGCTCGATGTTTAGAAATTTGAGTAAAACGAACTTGGGTAGAAACTTCCGTACAAAGCGAACAAATGGTTTGACCATAGGATTTAGGGCGAGCGTCGTGCAACGACCTTGCGCGACGAGCCACGGACCTGACGTGTAACTATGACCTTGTGAGCTGACCTAGCGGATAGGCGGACGACCCTATGCCGAGTGATTGAACTTGTACGATCGACCTTACAGTATCGTCTGGACGGACGATAGACTTGGGCAGCAATACTTAGAGTAGGACGAGGAACTGGGAGTGTGCGTGAACGACGACGAAATTGGCCCCAAACGAAGGGAATGATAGGGATAGATGATGCGCAAGTAAAAGTTGGGATAACGAATTGAATCGTTGATAGGAAGAAATACTTGATGATGGTGCAATACTTGGTTTTGAATCAGACGGAAATTACTTAGGCTTGATCGACCTCGCTAAGAAGAAATCATACTGATTTCATGGACAATAACGTTTGAGAAGCGAATCGAATCATCTCGAGGACCGAGATAAACGATATGTGATACACACATGAGTTCGGTTTTAAATCGAAGTTAGCAAAGCGATCGGCAAATCAAAACTATCACGAGTAGCTTGTCCGACTTCGCTAGTCGCTAAGCTTGGTTGAAATGTACGTATTCGAGGGACGCCTTGGATACGTGCACGATCCAAACTCAGCGATATGATGAACTCAAATGCAGCTGCAAGTGGGTGTTGTGATGCGCATAAACGAAAGTGAGTTTGCCTCAGCCTACGACACTCGCATTTGATGAATTATAACGCACCTCGTGCGACCGTTTCAGTCCCATGTACATCAAAATAGCAACCGAGTCGAAGAAACGCTTGAATTGAATAAGTGCCATCAACTCTAAAATGAATGAAAAGTTATTCAATAAAAATCGACCAAACGTATGCGATACGGAACTTGGAAAGGTATCGAGTATAGTTCGATGCCATCGAACGATAAGGCCAGTCGATAGGAATTGCCTATGATACGCATACGACATGAGTTAGGGAACGGTAGGATGACCTGCACTCAGGAAGTCTCGAGGACGAGACTAGTTTTGAGTGGTGTATTATGTAGTGACCCGCTCCGCCATAGCGGAACGCCGATTCAAACAGCAAGTGTAACGACTCAAACGAGCCGTCGACTCGAAGAGTTGCGTCAACCCGATGAAGTATCGATGCGAATCGATGCAAGACTTACAATGGCCCGTCAAAGATGAATCCAGACTTAGACTATCAAAGGCGCGCTCGGAGTATCGCTCGGCCGACGCGAACATCGCTAAGGTGGGTGGATCCGATGAACCCGTCTTTGCTTAGCCTAGACACATAACAATACGGACACTATCACTGAAATCGCTAGACGATAACACCGTGCATGCTAATAAATGACTCAACGCACCTAGCTAAGAGAATAATCCCATCTCTTGTATGCTTGTATAGAATATGGAAAGGAATATAGAAAAATGTGAGAACTCTCGTACCGTGCTCCACGCTCGTGCTAAGGCACAGGCTTATATTCGAGTTCCCTATGCATTCAACAATGAAATAATAAATGGATTACAACAATGAAACGGAAAGACTATCAACATAGTCGTTCCAAGTAGAGTATAGCAACATTGAAAGATTATGGGGCCGATGGGTCGCCAAGGCGACTCCCGCACGGGAAGTTGCATAATGTGTGAATGAAAGAATGAATGGATAAGTGAATGAATGAACCAACGAATGAAAGAATGAATACATGAATGAATCAATGAACGAACAAACAAGTGAAAGAAAGAAAGAATGAATAAAAGATAAGAAGGAAAGGAATGGTTAGCGACAGGTATGACGGGCACGTGCAACGGGGCTCGCTACCCGCGCTGTACGGATGCCAACCTGGTCGATAACGCATTATGGCTAAGGGTTAGCCTACGGCTCGGAGACAGCCGTTAAGTTAAATGACAAATAATACGAAATGGTCGTGGACAATCCCCTCGTATACGGGAGGTGGGAGATATAAGGGATTTCCAGCGGCACGGTCAAAGGGAGGACGTGGCCGGTCCGGACGGAAATCAAAATGGCTTATGGGCTGCCTGGGTGTGGACTTGGCCATCCAGGGGACGTAAGTACAGCAGTATTTTCATGAGACTAACGGGGTGTGTGCCAGCCCGCACCCTACGTTGGTTGAGAAATACAACGGCTTGGATGTCCAAAATGGCTTGTGGTGCCAGCGACCGGTGCATATAGAGTTAAGTAGGCTTTGCTGGTGGCGATCCACGTGCAAGTCCTTGCATTGAAATCAAAGTAGTCTAAAGTTAATTGAATGAAGCGCTTTATGTATAGGCTTGAAATGTAATGCACCAAATGATAAGGAGTACTTCGTGCAAATGAACTTGAAAACATGCCTACGACGCGTTAAAACCTAAGGCAGGAACACGCCCTTGGCACTAAAATGTTTACGTGAATCATGTTAAGTTGAAATATATGAATTGTTGACTAACTTGGTTTATATTGAACAGGAAAGGCCGGACAGTAAGTATGGGTAAGTCATGTATGTATTTCCATACGACACTTGAAATGGGAAACACGAGATAGGCTATGAAATATGCCATGAAAATGATCCTAAGGCAAGATTAGAAAGACAATGAATGATAGAGATGCACAAAAGTAAATACAACGTGTTTGGTAATGATAGCATTGTGGGCGAGCTAGCCTCCCCACCAGTGCATAACAATGTACTGATAACCCCATAGTCTGCTTGCAGGATACAGGAGACGCCGGCGGGTGCGAAGCTTCCATCGAACGTGCTAAGGCGCGGAGCTATCTCTGGAGCCTTGGAGCGTTGCAAGGAGCTGAAGCACCATATACAGGACATAATGTATCGGAACATCGCCATGAATCATTCCATCTTGTAAGCCACTTGGTACGCCTTTTATGTTTCAGAGACAGAGAGCTTGAGCGATTTGTAATATCAGCCTAGCGCCGCTTGTAAACTTCTTGAATATCAATAAAGAGTTGAATTTGCTTCAATTTGTGTTCATTTACTTTCCGCTGCAAATGGGGACACTTTGTGCGACTCTGTGGCCTAGCTCAAATCGGCCGTTTCTGGACTTAGCCTTGCACGGGCGCAACCTAGGCCCGGGCGGCATCACACGTTAGCGAGGACGATCGCTCCTGCGGGAGCGGAGCGTGACAGATTGGTATAAGAGCACGGCTTTACGTCCTTGGACTTCATTTCGATTCTCTCAGTTTTGAAAGCTCGGTTGAAAAACAAAAGAAGTGTACGCTCTCTCTCATTGTGCCTTGGGATGTTCCATACAATAAGTCTAATATTTTCAAAAGCTCGTACAAGTACTCGGTTGAAGGGATCGATAGGCGAAGGCCTTTGTACCGAACCACGACGTACTTGAGTTGGAAGGAACCGATGCTAAGAGTTAGCAAACGCAGTGCGTGCTTAAATAACCTTACGCTGACAATTGAGAACGAGTATACGAGACCAAAGTATAGTTCGAAAGGGATGGTTATGCATGCAGCCTTTTGGCTAAGTTGTGGAGAGTATCGCACACCTAGACCTTCTGGTACAAACGAGTTGCGAGTGAGATCGATTATCGCTCGAACGAGAATAAGTGAGCATGCGAACTCGAATATAGTCCGCACGGGATAGTTATGCACACGACCTTTTGGTTATGTTGTGCCGCGTGTCGCGCACCTCGACCTTTGGTGCAATCGAGTGCGAGCGATATCAAGTACCACTCGGTCGGGAACGAAGCTACACTTAGAGTGTATATCGATAGGAACGCTATCAAACTAATGCTTAGGCGTGCACGAAAGATTGGCTTGGATTTTGAGGATTAATGCGAATGACTTAGTACATCGAGGCGACGTGAGCGATTACGCTAGAGATTCGTCGAACGAATCTGAAGGATGTCTTAGCGCATGACGCGAACGTGATTGAGGACTAGATCGTATGGCTTGAATCCGAGTGGTGTATGTGATAGGTTCGGAGAAGAATAAGAATGAGTGTCGACGACTAGTTAAATGGCTCGAACCTTGAGTGGTGTATGGACGTTAGAGAAATTGTTCGAGCGAGACTAAAGGATTTACTAATAGAACGAGTACGTCGGCAAGCGATGCGATCGCGCCAAGCCTCATAACGCGTCACGCTTAGTTGGTCGTGACTTCGAATGTCCCGAACGAGATGTCGCTGTACAACTTGTCAATGTCACGACCCGCTCCCGAATAATCGGACACGAGTCGGACACGCCCAGCCTTCATTGTTAGACACAATGAAGTAAGCTGTACCAATCTAGGGAAACTAACCAGATAAACATGAAGTAAAGAATCACAGCATCTATATAAGTGTCCCAACCAGAAAAGAGATACAATATCTGAATTTATTACAATTCAACTATAAGAGTCTGCTAGTCTCAAAATATGGAAAGACAAATGGAAACTAAATGCAGTACTAGGCCTCTGCAGCCTCTAGGTCACAAGCAGCTCCAGCTGGCTCAGGGAAAGCAATATCCTGCCCATAGTATGTGTCACACAAAGCCTCCATCTCACCTATCATAACATATCCAGTCAGGAGCGGAGCAAGTACAATTCTAGGTAATGAACAAGACATCATGAAATGAAAGTATAAGGGAACATGGAAAGTACAGGAAAATACAAGTGAATAAGTACATGAAGAACAGGATAAAGTACATGAAGAACATGAATGTAAGAACATGAAAGAACATGATATGTAAGCACCTGAAAGAACATGATATCACAGGAAATAAGTACAAGGTAATCTCCTGAACATATGTGTAATGCATTTGAAATATAACTAAATATGTGACCGGCTAGGGTAAGAACCTGAAAGCACCTGAAAGCACATGAATGGTGACTTAGGACCCGCGTGCACGATGCGGGGTCTAAGCTAAAACACACCTGAGTTGATACTTGGGATTGGTCACATAGATAGTATATTTCCCCTCCCCAGATACAAGTAATAAGCACAAGAGAACAAGAGTACCAGAAAGAACATGACGTGTTGCAATTGTGTCACTCAAGGAAGTACAGGGAAAATAATGTAAAGCACAAAACCGTAGAGTGTACTTGCCTGGCTCCAGGAAAGTACAGGTAAGCAAATGAGCTAAATATCCTCCTGTAGGAAAATAATGATGGGTACAAATTGGTTAATAAACTATGCTAGTTGCTTTAAAGTTAAGAACTAAATCTTTATCTTGATTTTTCCCAAATAAGTTAGTCTTATTTGGAGGTTCACAAGTTACATTACACTAGTTTTAATTACTAACTTCTTGTTCTCTTGGGAAATCAAATGCTAAACACAACCCTTGGTTTTACGTGTTTAACACTAAGAGTTTCTATAAGTTTATAATTCAAAAACTCATTATATATATAGAGTTAGCATTTGCAACTTTTCATATATATAAAAGTGGTTTGTTTTATAAACTTGGTTTTAAAAGTTATTTAAGTAAAGAGTTAACTAATCAGTAGTAATTTAAGGAAAAGTTAACTAATTGTTTTTAGTTATAAAATTGGTTCTAAGAGGATGTTTCCATCAACTCACAATAAATGGGAAAAACATTTATTATTTATAAAAATAAACTACAGACAGTCCTGCCCAAAGGCAAAGTTCAATGGCCGGCCCACAACCATTCGGCCCACTTACCCAACAGTCTGCCACCCGGTCAACCCAATACCAAGGATCAGTTCAGACCCGACTATCTAACCAGCCCAACTATAACCATTACAGCATATAATTAAATAATATTACAACACATTCAGTATGGCCCAGCCCATACTAACAGCCCACAAAAGAATATACAAAATAAGCCCACTGAATAAACACCAACTGGCCCAACAAATAAATAGCCGCAAACTGCCAAAGTCCACCGCCGGTCAGGCCCACAGTCCAAGGCCAGTCACGACAGGGTCAAGTCACATCATCTCCTTGGTGTCCAACACGCACGTCGGACACGGGAAAGAGGACACGGCTACAGCAAGGTCCAGCAAGGTTCTAGCCACGAATCCGCGCCACTTCGTATCCGACACGAACATCGGATACGAACAGGTAGGTACAGCCACAGTCCAGTCGGGACAGAGGTCCAACACGCAGAAGATCCCCAGCAACAAATAACAGAAAAGAGAAAGAAGGAATCATCAATTTAAAATATATAAAATATGCATGCAGTGTCGGACACGAGAGTGTTAGACACAAGATCTTAGTCCAAAAGAAAAGATTCAGAACCTCAGATCTCATCCAAAAATCCACACAGAAATGGATAAGGAAAACATTCCAAAAACAAACCCATCCCTGACCTAACGAACCGAGCAACCCTAGAGTCACCACTGGATTTGTTAGGTCTAGGCCAACCGACAGCATGTAAGTAAAAGAAATAGATCCATTGGATTCTCCTCAGAAAACACCATCGAACCCACACTCAACAGATCTGGAACCACTACCAGATCTGGAGAAAAACTCCTCAGAAAACAACATCACAACCACAGAATAGTCACAGATCAACTTGATCTCGAAGAATCCACTAAAGAAACATCATAGATCTAACATGCAACCCAAAATAACCACATGCAAGGGTCGATCTACAAGATCGGACCACAGAAACCCTAGATCCATCGGATCTGAACAGTTAGAACTGTTCGAAGAGAAAGAGAACATCATTGATCTCACACAAACCCAGCTAAACCCTAGATCTCGTCACCGATCAAAGGATCTCAGAGTCTAGGCCATAGATCTGCCATAGATCTGACCAACAGTAGAGATTAGGGTTAGGTTAGGGTTTACCCTCTGGAAGTCGAAGCCCAAAGCTCGTCGAGGAAGAAGACAGGAAGAAGACGAAGAGACAACGAGCTCGAGTTACTGCCAAGCTTCCAGAGTCGCCGCCGTCAAAGCCATCATCGCCGAAGCCACCACCAGCGCCATCGAGGAAGTCGCTTCGCTCAGGATGGAAGTCGCCGCTCAGAGTGTCGCCATCAGAGTCGCCGTCGAAGTCGCCGGAGAAGAACGCTCGAGAACGGCGGAGTTCTCGAAGGGTCGGCGGGGTGCTCGAAGAGTCGGTGGAGTAACCGAGAAGAGTGGAGAGAACGAAGAGTCGGTGGAAGAAATTAATGGCCGCTCTCTCTCTCTCCGAACGGTTCGTTTTAAAACAATTAAATGGTAACTTTGCAAATAAGCCCCCCCGCTAATGGCACATAAGCAAAAACACCCTGCGCCTTTTCATAATTGCCCGCAACTAAAATTTAATAGGAAATTTACAATTTAACCCTCTTCCTTTTCATAATTGCATAAATTATTTAAAAACAGTTTTTAAAATAAGAAAAACAATATAAAAGTTGTTACAACAACTTCTAATTGTTAAATTGTCAAAAATGTAATTCATTCAAAATGTTTCCAAATTAATAATAAGTATAAAAATGAATTTTTAATTTTTATTTAAGAAAACTGGGAAGTGGAGTTACAAATCTCTCCCCCTTGAAAAATTTCGTCCTCGAAATTGGAATGCAAACACAGAAAATCAAAAATAGTGAATCCAAAGAGTTGTTTATTGAATTAAAAAAAATGCATACAATACAAGCACTCAAGTGAACAAACTAGGGTATCGCTCACGCATCTCATCCTCACGCTCCCATGTGGACTCTCCCGGAGAGTGGTGTCTCCACATGACGCGGACAAGAGGAATGGTCTGGTTCCGCAGACGCTTCTCCCTCCGGTCGAGGATCTCTACTGGCTGCTCCTCGTAAGTCAATCTCGGGCCCACCTCCAGCTCTGAATAGTCCACCACGTGGCTGGGGTCTGGAATGTATCGTCGAAGCTGAGATACGTGAAAAACATCGTGCACTCCCTCCAACCTAGCTGGAAGCGCTAGTCGGTACGCCACCTCGCCAATCCGTGCTATCACGTCGAATGGTCCAATGAATCTTGGACTGAGCTTCCCGCCTCTGCCGAACCAAATGACGCCTCTGGTCGGTGAGATCTTCAAGAACACTCTGTCTCCAACCTCGAACTCAAGCGGCCGTCTGGTGCTGTCCGTCCAATGCTTCTGCCGGTCCTGTGCAACTCTAATACGCTCCCGGATCAGTCTGACTTTCTCTGCTGAGTCCACCACCATCTCTGGCCCAAGTAAAGCTCTCTCGCCAACGTCGTCCCAGGATAACGGCGTGCGACATCTCCGCCCGTACAGCGCCTCGAATGGAGTCATCTCAATGCTAGCCTGATAACTGTTGTTATAGGCAAACTCCACGAGGTGTAAATGGTCCTCCCACGAACCGCCGAAGTCGAGTGCGCAAACCCGCAGCATGTCCTCCAAGGTCTGAATGGTCCTCTCGGACTGTCCGTCCGTCTGGGGATGATAGGCCGTGCTGAACTTCAACTGTGATCCCAAGCTCTGCTGTAGACTCCTCCAGAAGTGTGATGTGAAACGGCTGTCTCGATCTGAAACAATGCTAACTGGCACCCCGTGAATCCTCACGATCTGACGCATGTAGAGGTCTGCAAGCTTCTCGGTCGACAGCCCAACCTTGAACGGAATGAAATGAGCGGACTTTGTCAATCTGTCCACGATCACCCAAATAGCGTCCTTGCCACTGGGAGTACGCGGCAATCCAGAGACAAAGTCCATGGTAATGTGCTCCCACTTCCATTCCGGAATAGGTAAAGGCTGGAGTAGTCCTGCTGGTCTCTGGCGCTCCGCCTTGACTTGCTGGCACACAAGGCATCTGGAAACAAATCTGGCGACCTCTCTCTTCATCCCATACCACCAAACATACTCACGCAAATCCTTGTACATCTTGGTAGATCCAGGATGTATAGAATACCGTGACTGGTGGGCCTCCTGCATCACCTCCTCCCGCAAGTCCTTGGGCACACACAGTTGGCTCCCGTGCCTCAAGGATCCGTCCTCTGCAATGGTGAAATCGTCGAGCAGACCTAACTCTGCCTGAGCTCTAAGACCCTGGATTCCCTCATCAAGCAACTGGGCCTCCTTGATCCTCTCTAGCAACCCCGACTGTATCTGCATATGCATCATCTGACCTCCATACCCTGGGAGAACAATCTCAATCCCAAGGCTCTCCAGATCCTCCAAGAGATGCCGGTCCAGGGTGAGATACATAGCAATAGGATACCGACTGAGAGCGTCTGCAACCACATTCGCCTTCCCAGGATGATACTGCAGACTGATGTCGAAGTCCTTCATGAGTTCCAGCCATCTGCGCTGCCTCATATTCAGCTCCTTCTGAGTAAAGACATACTTCAGGCTTTTGTGGTCCGTGAAGATGTCTACTCTCTCTCCATATAGGTAATGCTTCCACAGTTTCAAGGCAAATATGACTGCTGTAAGCTCCAAGTCATGTGTAGGATAATTCTTCTCATGGGGCCTCAACTGTCTAGAAGCATACGCTATAACCTTCTTGTTCTGCTCCAGCACGCATCCCAAGCCTTTCCCTGAAGCATCGCTGTAGATGACGAACCCTCCTGATCCTGATGGCAAAGCTAGAACTGGTGCCGTCGTGAGTCTTCTCTTCAATTCTTCAAATGCTGACTGGCAGGCGTCACTCCAGATGAACTCCTCGTCCTTCCGCGTAAGCTTCGTCATAGGCTCTGCTATTCTGGCGAAGTCCTTCACGAACTTCCTGTAGTATCCTGCTAGACCCAGGAAACTACGAATCTCTGCTACTGACTTGGGAGGTGCCCAGGCTTCTACTGCTTCAATCTTCTTGGGATCCACAGAAATCCCCTCTCCTGTCACCACATGCCCTAGAAACTCCACTCTGTCCAAGAAAAACTCATATTTCGAGAGTTTCCCATACAGTTTCTCCTTCCGCAGAATCTCCAAAACAATCCGCAGGTGCTCAACATGCTCCTCCTCCGTCTTGGAATAGATCAGAATGTCGTCAATGAAAACCACGACAAACTTATCCAAATATTTGTGGAAAACCTTATTCATCAGGTTCATAAAAACTGCGGGGGCATTGGTGAGTCCGAACGGCATCACCAGGAACTCATACTGGCCGTATCGAGTGTTGAAGGCTGTTTTCGGAATATCCTGCTCCCGAACCTTCATCTGGTGGTACCCCGATCGAAGATCGATCTTAGAAAAGACCTTCGCTCCACTAAGTTGGTCAAACAACTCATCAATCCGTGGCAAAGGATATCTATTCTTGATGGTGATGTTGTTGAGTGCACGGTAGTCAATGCACATCCTCACCGTCCCATCCTTCTTGGACACAAAAAGCACCGGTGCTCCCCAGGGTGAAGCACTGGATCGAATAAATCCTTTGCCCTCCAGCTCATCAATCTGCGCCTTCAACTCCGCAGCTTCCTTCGGGTTGATCTTGTAACAGTGCTGGGACTTCGGTGCTGATCCGGGCACTAGATCAATACTGAACTCCACATCTCGATCCGGCGGTAACCCTGGCAGCTCCTCTGGAAAGACGTCAAGATACTCTGCAATCAGCGGATACGGCAACTCCTGGTCTTCTGCAACTGCTCCGAAGTAGACTCCCTCTGGCCTCTCTGCAACTCGTCTGCTGATCTCGAACGGTGGAACTCCTGGCGGGCTGAAGATCACCTTCCCTTCATGGCAGTCTATTACGGCAAACTACTCGCTCATCCAGTCGATGCCAAGGACTACATCGAATCCAGGCAGTGGTATCACTAGAAGTCGAGCTCGAATCTCTCTCCCAGCAATAGTGATAGGGCATTCCACCATCTCACTTACTGGAACTGATCCGCCTCCTGTCATGATCTGACAGTTCCGCCTAGTGGGCTTGGGTGTGAAGCCGTGTCTATGCAGAAACTCATATGATACGAAGCTATGGGTGGCTCCAGAATCAAACAATGCAATGGCAGGAAAAGAATGCAAGAATATAGAACCTGTGATCACATCTGGCACTGCCTCGTCCTCCTCAACTGCAGCCATGACGTAAGCACGTCCCTGCTGTGCTCCTCCTCTCTGCTGCTGCTGATGCTGTGCAAACCTCTGCTGCTGGGGTGGTAGAGCTCCTCCTCTCTGGGGTGCAGCAGGCAATGCTCTGGGTGGTGCAGCCGGTGGTCCTTCTCCTCGTCCTCCTGCTAGTCTGGCTGTAGCCTGAGCACAGTCCCTCATCTGGTGTGCATCAGATCCGCAGAAGAGGCAAAGTCCCAACCTCTTGCGGCACTCGTCGATGTGGTGTCCAGGGCGATGACAAAATGCACAACTGATCGCCAGATGCTGTCTCTGATGCTGATGTGCTGGAACTCTGGCCTGACGGTGATGCTGCTGCTGCTGCTGGTGCGGCCTCGTCTGGGTCTGAGTCTGAACCCTCTTCGCTGGTGCCTGGAAGCTGCTGCTGCCCACGTCCCGGTCTCTCTTCAGTCTGGGGTCTGCCTCCTTCTCTACTGCCTGGGCGATCTTAAGGATGCTGGAGTAGGTAGTCGCCTGGCTAATCGCCACCGCATGTCGCAGCTCCCTGTTGAGACCCTTCTTGAATCTCCATGCTCTGTCCTCTGGCTCTCTAACCAGTCTCTCAGCGAACCTGCTGAGCCTGGTAAACTCCGAAGTGTACTGTGCGACCGTCATCGTCCCCTGCTGCAGTGCCTCGAACTGCACCCTCAACTCATCACGCTCCACCTCTGGAAAGAATTTCTCCTTGAACAGTGTTTTGAAAACTGTCCAAGACACCCGGGGCTCTGACAACTGGGGGTCCTCCCGGTACCAAGCTCTCGCCAAGTCAAAGAGTCGCATGCTAGCCACTGACACCTTCTGGTCCTCTGGAATGTTCGCCATGGTCAAAGTCCTCTCTGCATTCTCTAGCCATTCATCTGCATAGATGATCCCCTCGTCGCCCCAGAAGTCCATCGGGCTAAGGTGCTGGTACTCCTTCGCTGTCCCGGGTCTCGGTCCTCGCGGTGCTGGAGGTGCTACTGGTGCTGGTGCTGCCGGCTCCCTGGTCCTCAGCGCGTCGACGACAGTCGCTCTGAACTGCGCTGCCTGATGGTTCTGGGCCTCCAGAAAGTGCTGAAACAACGCCATCACCTGGTTGCCGTCAAGCATCATCGTCGGCGGCAGCGATGGGAAGATAGGAGGCGCTGGCGGAAGCTGATCTGCCTGGACGTCTGGTGCGGGCTGCTCTGGTACGGCCTGCTCTGAACCGCCTGCAACTCCAGAAGTGCCTGCAACTCCAGCCTGGTCTGCGGTCTTCCTTGTAGTGACCATCCTGCATAAAAAGAAAACTTGTTGAATGACAAACCCTAAAACCTAACAAACAATGTTTTTATAATAATAAAGCACCTGAAGAACATGAATAACCTGATATACCCTTAATTCCCGATTTTCCTATGCTGTGATCAAGTTTCCCTAGTGTAATCAAGTCCCCCAATAGTACGCTAAGTCCTAGGTACCATTAGGATGGACCTGCATGGGCCACCACTAAAAACATGTCACGACCCGCTCCCGAATAATCGGACACGAGTCGGACACGCCCAGCCTTCATTGTTAGACACAATAAAGTAAGCTGTACCAATCTAGGGAAACTAACCAGATAAACATGAAGTAAAGAATCACAGCATCTATATAAGTGTCCCAACCAGAAAAGAGATACAATATCTGAATTTATTACAATTCAACTATAAGAGTCTGCTAGTCTCAAAACATGGAAAGATAAATGGAAACTAAATGCAGTACTAGGCCTCTGCAGCCTCTAGGTCACAAGCAGCTCCAGCTGGCTCAGGGAAAGCAATATCCTGCCCATAGTATGTGTCACACAAAGCCTCCATCTCACCTATCATAACATATCCAGTCAGGAGCGGAGCAAGTACAATTCTAGGTAATGAACAAGACATCATGAAATGAAAGTATAAGGGAACATGGAAAGTACAGGAAAATACAAGTGAATAAGTACATGAAGAACAGGATAAAGTACATGAAGAACATGAATGTAAGAACATGAAAGAACATGATATGTAAGCACCTGAAAGAACATGATATCACAGGAAATAAGTACAAGGTAATCTCCTGAACATATGTGTAATGCATTTGAAATATAACTAAATATGTGACCGGCTAGGGTAAGAACCTGAAAGCACCTGAAAGCACATGAATGGTGACTTAGGACCCGCGTGCACGATGCGGGGTCTAAGCTAAAACACACCTGAGTTGATACTTGGGATTGGTCACATAGATAGTATATTTCCCCTCCCTAGATACAAGTAATAAGCACAAGAGAACAAGAGTACCAGAAAGAACATGACGTGTTGCAATTGTGTCACTCAAGGAAGTACAGGGAAAATAATGTAAAGCACAAAACCGTAGAGTGTACTTGCCTGGCTCCAGGAAAGTACAGGTAAGCAAATGAGCTAAATATCCTCCTGTAGGAAAATAATGATGGGTACAAATTGGTTAATAAACTATGCTAGTTGCTTTAAAGTTAAGAACTAAATCTTTATCTTGATTCTTCCCAAATAAGTTAGTCTTATTTGGAGGTTCATAAGTTACATTACACTAGTTTTAATTACTAACTTCTTGTTCTCTTGGAAAATCAAATGCTAAACACAACCCTTGGTTTTACGTGTTTAACACTAAGAGTTTCTATAAGTTTATAATTCAAAAACTCATTATATATATAGAGTTAGCATTTGCAACTTTTCATATATATAAAAGTGGTTTGTTTTATAAACTTGGTTTTAAAAGTTATTTAAGTAAAGAGTTAACTAATCAGTAGTAATTTAAGGAAAAGTTAACTAATTGTTTTTAGTTATAAAATTGGTTCTAAGAGGATGTTTCCATCAACTCACAATAAATGGGAAAAACATTTATTATTTATAAAAATAAACTACAGACAGTCCTGTCCAAAGGCAAAGTTCAATGGCCGGCCCACAACCATTCGGCCCACTTACCCAACAGTCTGCCACCCGGTCAACCCAATACCAAGGATCAGTTCAGACCCGACTATCTAACCAGCCCAACTATAACCATTACAGCATATAATTAAATAATATTACAACACATTCAGTATGGCCCAGCCCATACTAACAGCCCACAAAAGAATATACAAAATAAGCCCACTGAATAAACACCAACCGGCCCAACAAATAAATAGCCGCAAACTGCCAAAGTCCACCGTCGGTCAGGCCCACAGTCCAAGGCCAGTCACGACAGGGTCAAGTCACATCATCTCCTTGGTGTCCAACACGCACGTCGGACACGGGAAAGAGGACACGGCTACAGCAAGGTCCAGCAAGGTTCTAGCCACGAATCCGCGCCACTTCGTATCCGACACGAACATCGGATACGAACAGGTAGGTACAGCCACAGTCCAGTCGGGACAGAGGTCCAACACGCAGAAGATCCCCAGCAACAAATAACAGAAAAGAGAAAGAAGGAATCATCAATTTAAAATATATAAAATATGCATGCAGTGTCGGACACGAGAGTGTTAGACACAAGATCTCAGTCCAAAAGAAAAGATTCAGAACCTCAGATCTCATCCAAAAATCCATACAGAAATGGATAAGGAAAACATTCCAAAAACAAACCCATCCCTGACCTAACGAACCGAGCAACCCTAGAGTCACCACTGGATTTGTTAGGTCTAGGCCAACCGACAGCATGTAAGTAAAAGAAATAGATCCACTGGATTCTCCTCAGAAAACACCATCGAACCCACACTCAACAGATCTGGAACCACTACCAGATCTGGAGAAAAACTCCTCAGAAAACAACATCACAACCACAGAATAGTCACAGATCAACTTGATCTCGAAGAATCCACTAAAGAAACATCATAGATCTAACATGCAACCCAAAATAACCACATGCAAGGGTCGATCTACAAGATCGGACCACAGAAACCCTAGATCCATCGGATCTGAACAGTTAGAACTGTTCGAAGAGAAAGAGAACATCATTGATCTCACACAAACCCAGCTAAACCCTAGATCTCGTCACCGATCAAAGGATCTCAGAGTCTAGGCCATAGATCTGCCATAGATCTGACCAACAGTAGAGATTAGGGTTAGGTTAGGGTTTACCCTCTGGAAGTCGAAGCCCAAAGCTCGTCGAGGAAGAAGACAGGAAGAAGACGAAGAGACAACGAGCTCGAGTTACTGCCAAGCTTCCAGAGTCGCCGCCGTCAAAGCCATCATCGCCGAAGCCACCACCAGCGCCATCGAGGAAGTCGCTTCGCTCAGGATGGAAGTCGCCGCTCAGAGTGTCGCCATCAGAGTCGCCGTCGAAGTCGTCGGAGAAGAACGCTCGAGAACGGCGGAGTTCTCGAAGGGTCGGCGGGGTGCTCGAAGAGTCGGTGGAGTAACCGAGAAGAGTGGGGAGAACGAAGAGTCGGTGGAAGAAATTAATGGCCGCTCTCTCTCTCTCCGAACGGTTCGTTTTAAAACAATTAAATGGTAACTTTGCAAATAAGCCCCCCCGCTAATGGCACATAAGCAAAAACACCCTGCGCCTTTTCATAATTGCCCGCAACTAAAATTTAATAGGAAATTTACAATTTAACCCTCTTCCTTTTCATAATTGCATAAATTATTTAAAAACAGTTTTTAAAATAAGAAAAACAATATAAAAGTTGTTACAACAACTTCTAATTGTTAAATTGTCAAAAATGTAATTCATTCAAAATGTTTCCAAATTAATAATAAGTATAAAAATGAATTTTTAATTTTTATTTAAGAAAACTGGGAAGTGGAGTTACAGTCAATGGGCAACGCGAGTTAGAAAATGGTTCGGAACGATGAATGAAAATAAATGGTCTTGATCGAGAAAAACTTAGAGGATCACGCGCACGATTTTGGATTGATTCAAATAAAATTGTGACTTGAGTTTGGACAACGACCTTGAAACTAGCTTGAGGAATAGCGATCAAACTTAATCTTGAATATCGAAGAAATTATGGAATATCCAACTCGGACAACAGCATCAACGCACGACTCGAAATCGGTTACAAAGGAAGATCGTCAGGTTACGCATATCGTCGATGGTATTGAGGCATATCAAAGATCGATATACGATAACTCGGGGGTACTCTGACTCGACGAATGACGATCGTACAAATGTTATTGTCCCGTTGGATGCTATACTTGGGATGTTAAAAATGTGTCGAAGAAAAGATAGATTTAGCTCGAGGATTTTCTAGTTGAATGTATGACGGTCAAACTATCGAGTTGATTTGGCTTGGATAAAAATATGAATGCTTGGATTTGCTTCGTTGACAACCACAACGTTGACATTCTTGTCTTATGCGAGCGCAACTCCAGCCTCGTACATGCGTCGCATCAGATTATGACGATCACTCCGCGTGAGCGCTGATATGGTGATTCATACAGCGGGAGTGATTGAACTTGGATGGCGTGGCAATCTGATTGCTTCGACTTATGGTTTGACGCGAAGGTGGACTCGAGAATAAATTTGTGTGCTTGAAGAATTGAACTTGAGGATTGAGTAGGTCTAATCTGCGTATCGAGAATGGGTTAGTCTAAAACTCAATAAGAGTTACGCCCCGTTGAGAATGATTATTCTGCGGGAGCGTTACATGGTGATTCATGAACCGCCGTGGATAATCGGACTCGCGTGAGATTGGGGCGCAATGTATTGTCGAGCTGGATGACCTCGTGATCGAATACATGAATTGGTTAGAACTGGTGATTGAACAAAATTGAATATGTGCAACGTAAGTCTTGATGCAAATTAGGTGATCATGCTCGATGTTTAGAAATTTGAGTGAAATAAACTTGGGTAGAAACTCCCGTACAAAGCGAACAAATGGTTTGACCATAGGATTTGGGGCGAGCATCGTGCAACGACCTTGCACGACGAGCCACGGACCTGACGTGTAACTATGACCTTGTGAGATGACCTAGCGGATAGGCGGACGACCCTATGCCGAGTGATTGAACTTGTGCGATCGACCTTACAGTATCATCTGGACGGACGATAGACTTGGGCAGCAATACTTAGAGTAGGACGAGGAACTGGGAGTGTGCGTGAACGACGACGAAATTGGCCCCAAACGAAGGGAATGATAGGGATAGATGATGCGCAAGTAAAAGTTAGGATAACGATTTGAATCGTTGATAGAAAGAAATACTTAATGATGGTGCAATACTTGGTTTTGAATCAGACAGAAATTACTTAGGCTTGATCGACCCCGCTAAGAAGAAATCATACTGATTTCGTGGACAATAACGCTTGAAAAGCGAATCGAATCATCTCGAGGACCGAGATAAATGATATGTGATACACACATGAGTTCGGTTTTAAATCGAAGTTAGCAAAGCGATCGGCAAATCAAAACTATCACGAGTAGCTTGTCCGACTTCGCTAGTCGCTAAGCTTGGTTGAAATGTACGTATTCGAGGGACGCCTTGGATACGTGTACGATCCAAACTCAGCGATATGATGAACTCAAATGCAGCTGCAAGTGGGTGTTACGATGCGCATAAACAAAAGTGAGTTTGCCTCAGCCTACGACACTCCCATTTGATGAATTATAACGCACCTCGTGCGACCGTTTCAGTCCCATGATACATCAAAATAGCAACCGAGTCGAAGAAACGCTTGAATTGAATAAGTGCCATCAACTCTAAAATAAATGAAAAGTTATTCAATAAAAATCGACCAAACATATGCGATACAGAACTTAAAAAGGTATCGAGTATAGTTCGATGCCATCGAGCGATAAGGCCAGTCGATAGGAATTGCCTATGATACACATACAACATGAGTTAGGGAACGGTAGGATGACCTGCACTCAGAAAGTCTCGAGGACGAGACTTATTTTGAGTGGTGTATTATGTAGTGACCCGCTCCGCCCTAGCGGAACGCCGATTCAAACGGCAAGTGTAACGACTCAAACGAGCCGTCGACTCGAAGAGTTGCGTCCACCCGATGAAGTATCGATGCGAATCGATACAAGACTTATAATGGCCCGTCAAAGATGAATCCAGACTTAGACTATCAAAGGCGTGCTCGGAGTATTGCTCGGCCGACGCGAACATCGCTAAGGTGGGTGGCTCCGATGAACCCGTCTTTGCTTAGCATAGACACATAACAATACGGACACTATCACTGAAATCGCTAGGCGATAACACCGTGCATGCTAATAAATGACTCAACACACCTAGCTAAGGGAATAATCCCATCTTGTATGCTTGTATAGAATATGGAAAGGAACATGAAAAAATGTGAGAACTCGCGCACCGCGCTCTACGCTCGTGCTAAGGCACAGGCTTATATTCGAGTTCCCTATGCGTTCAACAATGAAACAATGAATGGATTACAACAATGAAACGGGAAGACTATCAACATAGTCGTTCCAAGTAGAGTATAGCAACATTAAAAGATTATGGGGCCGATGGGTCGCAAGGCGACTCCCATACGAGAAGTTGCATAATGTGTGAATGAAAGAATGAATGGATAAGTGAATGAATGAACCAACGAATAAAAGAATGAATACATGAATGAATCAATGAACGAACAAACAAGTGAAAGAAAGAAAGAATGAATAAAAGATAAGAAGGAAAGGAATGGTTAGCGACAGGTATGATGGGCACGTGCAACGGGGCTCGCTACCCGCGCTATACGGACGCCAACCTGGTCGATAACGCATTATGGCTAAGGGTTAGCCTGCGGCTCGGAGACAGCCGTTAAGTTAAATGACAAATAATATGAAATGGTTGTGGAAAATCCCCTCGTATACGGGAGGTGGGAGATATAAGGGATTTCCAGCGGCACAGTCAAAGGGAGGACGTGGCCGGTCTGGACGAAAATCAAAATGGCTTACGGGCTGCCTGGGTGTGGACTTGGCCATCCATGGGACGTAAGTGTAGCAGTATTTTCAAAAGACTAACGGGGTGTGTGCCAGCCCGCACCCTACGTTGGTTGAGAAATACAACGGCTTGGATGTCCAAAATGGCTTGTGGTGCCAGCGACCAGTGTATATAGAGTTAAGTGGGCTTTGCTGGTGGCGATCCACGTGCAAGTCCTTGCATTGAAATCAAAGTAGTCTAAAGTTAATTGAATGAAGCGCTTTATGTATAGGCTTGAAATGTAATGCACCAAATGATAAGGAGTACTTCGTGCAAATGAACTTGAAAACATGCCTACGACGCATTAAAACCTAAGGCAGGAACACGCACTTGGCACTAAAATGTTTACGTGAATCATGTTAAGTTGAAATATATTAATTGTTGACTAACTTGGTTTACATTGAACAGGGAAGGCCGGACGGTAAGTATGGGTAAGTCATGTATGTATTTCCATGCGACACTTGAAATGGGCAACACGAGATAGGCTATGAAATATGCCATGAAAATGATCCTAAGGCAAGATTAGAAAGACAATAAATGATAGAGATGCACAAAAGTAAATAGAACGTATTTGGTAATGATAGCATTGTGGGCGAGCTAGCCTCCCCACCAGTGCATAACAATGTACTGATAACCCCATAGTCTGCTTGCAGGATGCAGGAGACGCCGGTAGGTACAGAGCTTCCATCGAACGTGCTAAGGCGCAGAGCTATCTCTGGAGCCTTGGAGCGTTGCAAGGAGCTGAAGCACCATATACAGGACATAATGTATCGAAACATCGCCATGAATCATTCCATTTTGTAAGCCACTTGGTACGTCTTTTATGTTTCAGAGAGAGAGAGCTTGAGCGATTTGTAATATCGGCCTAGCGCCGCTTGTAAACTTCTTGAATATCAATAAAGAGTTGAATTTGCTTCAATTTGTGTTCATTTACTTTCCGCTGCAAATGGGGACACTCTGTGCGACTCTGTGGCCTAGCTCAAATCGGCCGTTTCTGGACTTAGCCTTGCACGGGCGCAACCTAGGCCCATGCGGCATCACGCGTTAGCGAGGACGATCGCTCCTGCGGGAGCGGGGCGTGACATTCGGGCCAAACTCTGCCTCCACACAGAGTTCGGGCCGAACTCTGTCCCCTAAAAATTAGCACCCTAATTTTTAGGGTTGGCTGGTTGCTAGTTGTCCAACGGCCAAATTTTTGAAAAATCCTACCAGAATTCTGGTCGAATTCTTCCTGCTAAAACCCTATAAATAGGCCAAGAATTCTCTCATTTTCATTCATCCAATCTTCTCTTCTCTTCTCTCTTTAGCTCAATATAAGCCATACCCTTCTTCATCTACTAGCCACAAGCTTCCTAAGTCTCGAGTGCCCAGCATCTCTCAGTTAGGAGTCTTGTGCAAGAGTTTCAAGAAGTCGCTTGGAAAATTCCAAGCATCGCCACTGCGATCCTTTGTAAGAAGTTGACGTGCTCTTCTGAAGAAAAGGCACGGGGTGTAACTACTATTTCACAAATAGTGGATTTAATCCTGAGCTAGAGTTCTCAGGCCTGGACTAGTCCTCCACGAGGGAAACCAGGTTAAAATCGGCTGTGTTTGCGTATGCTTCTTGCTCCTCATTTATTTCTGTATTTACTATGATTAATTTTAGATTATGAAAGAGTTGAATTTTTAATTGGCTATTATCGCTATAAACTCTATTCACCCCCTTCTAGAGTTGCCATCTGTTCTTCAATTGGTATCAAAGCTCTGTTCTCTTTACAAGGAGTTACATCCTAGAGCTGATCCATGGCAACCACACAATCCTTGATTTCCAATCACGGTGAAGGACAGTCCACTCATAGGCCTCCCCTATTTGATGGAACTAACTACACGTATTGGAAAACAAGAATGAGCTTTTATCTCAAGTCGCTAGACTTCGACCTGTGGACTACCGTCACTGACGGTTAAAAAAAGCCCGCCAGAATAGTTGTCAATGGTGATCTCGTTGAGAAATCACATGACAAATATTCTGACGAGGAGAAGAAACATGCAAGTCTAGACGCAAGAGCTATTAATGCTTTATTCTGTGCTATAGACAGGAATGAGTTTAACAAGGTATCTACATGCACCACATCTTACGACGTATGGAGACTTCTAGAAGTGACGCATGAAGGAACCACCCAAGTCAAGGAATCAAAGATAAGCTGTCTCACTCAAGAATACGAGGCTTTCAAGATGAAGCCAAATGAGACGATCACGCAAATGTTCACAAGATTCCTTGACATCATCAATCCTCTATCCTCGCTCAGCAAGCAATATTCAAATCACGAGAAGATTCGCAAGCTACTTAGGGGGCTACCAAAGATTTGGATCCCTAAGGTGACAGCCATTATCGAAGGAAATGATCTCACAACCATGTCCATGGAGACCTTGATGGGAAAGCTAATGACTCATGAGCTTGACCTCAAGGACTTCGAAGAGCCTGCTCCTAAGGCTAAGGAGATCGTACTCAAAGCTCACCGACGAAGGGCTGACCCCGAAGAGACGGATGACGATAACTCAGAAGATGATGTTCAAGCTCTCATGGTCCGCAACTTTAAAAAATTCCTTCGCTTCAATCGAAGAAAGAAGGAACCACAAGAAGATGGCGAAGAAGAGCCAACCTGTTACGGTTGTAAGAAGACTGGACACGTCCGAAAAGACTGTCCATTCTTGAAGAAAAGCAACCTCTATGAGAAGCCATACAAGAAGACCTCCTCAAAGAAATATGCCAACACAAGCATTTGGCATGAAAGCGAAGCTAGTGACTCCGAGGAAGAAAAGGACTCTCCTCAAGACACGGTAAATGTGTGCCTAATGGCAACATCCGACAAGGTATCAAACGAAACTCTTGATGACTTCACTTTTGATGAACTTGGCGATGCTTTCACCGATTTACTTAATGATCACAAAAAGGTCATTGGTAAATATAAACATGCCAAGGACAAGATCAAAAGTCATGAAGTCGAAATTCAAAGACTTTCTCTATTACTTGATAACATTAGAGACACTTCACCTACGGATGTCATTGATGAGGTATCTAAGCTTAAAATAAGCTTACATGATGCCGAAACACGCATTGAATAACAAACACAAGAAATCACAACCCTCAACACGAAGCTTGCAGAAGAAAAGAGTAGACACAAGATTTCTATCACTAAGATATTTGGTTTGAATGCTAAGATTACTGAACTGCAGGCTGTCTCTAAGAAACTAGAGACTAAATTGGGAAAACAGGTTGCTCAACCTCAAACCCAATTTCATGAGACACACACAAAGCATGATACTTCTCATACTAGTCACCCATGTCATCCACCTACAACACGTAACCATGCTTACATATACACACACTTTCACAAAGGACATAAACCACATGCACGTAGAAATAATTATAATATGTCACAAAATCATCATGCTACACATAGATACAATCATCACCATGTTGCACAAAAACACAATCAACATCACTCTACATATAGACAACATCACCATGCCATACCATATAGATAATATCACCATGCCATTCCACATCACTCTATATATAGTCATCATCACCATGCTAACTCTACATATCATCATACTTCTCCTCATTACTCTGCTTATAGACATCATCAGCATGCTCCTAATGTAAATAGGAATGCTACATGTACTTATTGTGGTTTACATGGACATATTTTACCACAATACAGAATTAGAAGATTAGTAGATAGAAAGATATATGCATGGTTTCCAAAAACTAACTTTTTAGGACCCTCAAGAACTTGGGTACCAAAGGTCACATCTACTCTTGATGTAGGTGGACCTTCCCTCCTCAACTAAAAGTAAGTGGATTCTCGATAGTGGATGCTCGCGGCATATGACGGAAGACGCAAATCTTTTCGCATTACTATCGATGAAGAGAGAAGAATATGTATCCTTCGGCAACAACCTAAAAGGCTATATTATAGGTAATGGTAATATTGGTTATCCTCCCTCTCCCGTAATAAAGGATGTCTGCCTAGTGATCGAGTTAAAGCATAACCTGCTCAGCATTAGTCATCTTGCTGACCATGGATATGACATTAACTTTGTACAAAACAAATGCCTTATTTATGATAGGTCAACGGGAGACATCGCTTTTGAAGGGGTAAGAGAGGATAATATTTATATTTTCTATTTGTCTAGAAATACTAACAATGCAGGTAGATGCCTATATGCTCATAAAGATGAACAATTACTATGGCACCAGCGTCTTGGTCATGCCAATATGGATACTATATCCAGGCTGTCGACCAAGAAGCTAGTTAGAGGCTTGCCCGATATCACATTCAAGAAGGATACGGTATGTGCCGAATTTGAGTTGAATAAGGCAACCAAGTCCTCTTTCCATTCCATAAACTCTGTAAGCACTACTAGACCCTTGCAACTACTCCATATGGATTTATTTGGCCCTAGTAGAGTAGCCAGTCTTGGTGGAAAACTCTATGCCTTTGTTATTGTTGATGACTTTTCAAGATTTACTTGGGTTTTCTTTCTTGCAAATAAAAGTGATGCTATTTCTATTTTCAAGATTTTTGTTAAGAAAGTTCAAAACGAAAAAGGCTACATGATTACTCGAATCTGAAGTGATCATGGAGGCGAGTTCGAAAATTCTGATTTTGAAAAGTTTTGTGATTCTAATGGTTTTAATCATAAGTTTTCTTGTCCAAGAACTCCTCAACAAAATGGTGTTGTGGAGCGGAAGAACAGGACTCTTGGCGATATGGCTAGAGTCATGTTGAACAAGTTTTCACTTCCGAAATACTTTTGGGCTGAAGTTGTCAGTACAGCATGCCACATTTTAAATAGGGTGCTTATTAATCCTATTACGAAGAAAATACCCTATGAGCTTTGGTTTGGAAGAACCCCAAATGTTTCTTATTTTAGAATTTTTGGCTGTAGATGTTTTATCCTTAACACCAAAGACAACTTAGGCAAATTTGATGCCAAAGCTGACGATGGTATTTTCCTTGGCTATGCTGCCAAGAGCAAGGGATATAGAGTTTTTAACAAACGCTCATTAATTGTGGAAGAGTCTACAAATATGACTTTTGATGAAGATAACAGTGCAGCAGCTACTCTTGATGATGATGTTGAGCCATCAACTTCTACTCCAATGAACACCACAACCGAGGCAAATTCTCTGGAGGACTTGCCAAAGAAATTCTCTTTCAAGCCTTCACATCCAGAAAATTTGGTAATAGGTGAGGTTTCACGTGGAGTAACTACTAGATCATCACTAAAAGAGACTATTGCTAGCACTACCTTTATTTCACAAATTGAGCCAAAAAATATTTTAGAAGCTTTCAATGATGAATTTTGGATTTCTGCTATGCAAGAAGAACTCAACCAATTCGAGAGTAGCCAAGTATGGGAACTCGTTCCTAGACCGGCTAATCACTTAATTATTGGTACTAAATGGGTTTTTAGAAACAAAGTGAATGAAGATGGTTCAGTCACACGTAACAAAGCTCGTCTAGTAGCCCAAGGATACAACCAAGAGGAAGGTATCGACTACGATGAGACGTATGCTCCTGTTGCTAGATTCGAATCCATTCGGATGCTTTGTGCATTTGCAAATTTTCAAAATTTTAAATTATTTCAAATGGATGTTAAAAGTGCTTTCTTGAATGGATTTATTAAGGAGGAAGTTTATGTAAAACAACCTCCTGGTTTTGAAAATCATAAATTTTCCGACCACATGTTCAAGCTAAAGAAAGCGCTGTATGGCCTCAAACAAGCCTCTAGAGCTTGGTATGAACGGCTAAGCAATTTCTTACTTGAGAAAGGTTTTTCAAAAGGGAAAATTGACACCACACTTTTCATAAAATATTTCAAGGACACAACTCTTTTAGTACAAATATACGTAGATGATATTATATTTGGTTCTACTGATGAAACCCTTTGTCAAGATTTTGCCAAGTGTATGCAGACCGAGTTTGAGATGAGCATGATGGAGAAACTCAACTACTTTCTTGGGCTGCAAGTCAAACAAATGTCAAATGGAACCTTTATCTGTCAATCGAAGTATACAAAGGACATGCTGAAGAAATTCGACCTTGACAACGTCAAACCAATCAGCACTCCAATGGCTACTTCAACCAAACTTGAACCAGATGATAGCGGCAAACCCGTAGATCAACATAAGTATCGAGGTATGATAGGCAGTCTACTCTATCTTACTGCTAGTCGCCCTGATATTATGTTTAGCGTTTTCCTGTGTGCTAGATATCAAGCAAATCCTAAGGAATCACACATGACCGCTGCTAAGCGTATCTTTCGATACCTTAAGGGTACGGTTATAGTGGGCCTATGGTATCCCAAGTCAACATCATTTGACCTCATTGGTTACTCTGATGCCGACTTTGCCGGATGCAAGGTCGACCGTAAAAGTACGAGCGGCACGTGTCATTTATTAGGAAAGGCTTTAGTCTCTTGGTTTAGCAAGAAGCAGAATTCTGTCGCACTATCCACAACAGAAGTTGAATACATCACAGCTGGGTGTTGTTGTGCACAAATTCTGTGGATGAAGCAAACCCTTGAAGACTACAACTTATCTTTCATGCATATTCCAATCTTTTGTGACAACACTAGTGCTATAAATCTAACTAAGAACCCCATTTGTCACTCACGCACGAAGCACATTGAAATTTGACACCACTTTTTGCGTGATCATCAGCAAATGGCACGATTAACTTAGAATTTATTGACATTGATCATCAGTTAGCAGATTTCTTTACAAAACCATTATCCGAAGAGCGTTTTAATTTTCTTTGTCGTGAACTTGGAATTTTAGATGAAGCTGTTATAAATTAAAATCAACCTGCATAAAAATTGAGTATATCATGATTCTCTTATGATGAACTTGCTATGGGTACAAGCCGAAAGGGCCCTTCTGACAATAAGGCATAAAAGCCTAAGCGACACGGTGCACTAGTCCTCAGGACTACCGCTAGCTGGGATCCAGCCCCTGCAGCTAACCCATGGCAGCTTCAAAATATTGAATTATGATATAATTCCTTGTTTATTATACGGTTAATTTTTATTTATCACATATTGAAATACTATTTTTCCAACTTCATATTGCTGCTTCGAACTCACTATCTGTTATTCTTTTGTTTACTTTTTGGATCTTTCTTGTAATTATACTCATGTCTTATATTGGTTTTTCTTACTTATCCATTCTTTTTTATTTTCTGCCTGATTCCTGTTCTGTGATCAGGATCCGGAATTCGGGCCGAACTCTTTCCCTACCAGAGTTCGGGCCGAATTCGGCCTGACTGTTCCAGAACCGGGAACAGTCTCAGCCGTTGATCAAAAGTTAGATCCAATGGCCATTATTTGCTCCGACCAAGAGAAACCCTTCCCATATTTTCGGTCTCTCTTCCTTCTTCTTCCTCATTAACACCTTTTCCACTTCTCCAACACAATTCTCTCAAAACCCTAACCCTAATTTCTCTTTTCTAGAGCTCGATTCCTCCCCAAACTCAAGGAGAAGGCTTCTTTTTCAATTCTCCTTCACTGTTCATCACTAGTTTGAGGTATAATTCCATACTTTTCTATATCTCAATTTCTTTCATTATCTATTGTGTTATGGCTCCACGTTTTCTCAACCGCGGGAAGAGACTTCGGACCGAGGGAGCATCCTCGACGAATGCTCCTCCTCCCGTTGAGCCGCCCGTTGCACCACCCGTTGCACCGGCCATTGAACAACAACCACCAATCCATCCGTTGTTCAATCCTCCACGTTCCCATGACCCAAACACTTTTCACGACCGAATTTTTGTATCACTAGACGCATCAAATGATTGGTTTAGTAATTTTCGGACACGTCCGGTGTTTGCGGGATACCCTATCAACTTTACTATATTTTCTCAATATGATGCACTTTTTCATGACCTTTGCCTTGATGAACTTGTTACCACAAATTCAGTCATTTATCGTAGTGCTATTCAAATGTTCTACTGCAACTTAACCCATGATGATACTCATATTTATTCACGAGTTGCGGGAGTTGATATCTCCTTTGACGATTTTGAATTGGCCGAATATCTTGAGCTTCAAGAGCCCAACTCATGGGAAAAGCTTGTTGAAGCTAGATCATTTCAATTTCTCGAAGGGATTTCACTTGAAAGCTTCAAGGACGACTTGTGTAGCCCTAACACACGTCCTCGTAAGCTTTTGGCTAAATTCCTCAATCCCTATTTCTATGAACTTCATCGGATCATTTTCAACACCATTCTACCCAAAGCGGGTTCTACCGATGAAGTCACTTATTTTGAAATCTCGGCCTTATACCATCTCCACTTCCATGTTCCCTTTAATTTTCCACGCACAATGATGGATTGGATGATTAACTGTAGGAAGAAACCAAGATCTTTGGTTTATGCATTATACCTTTCTATGATCTTTCGTGCGTTCCATGTACCCCTTGATGAGTGTCCATTCTTACCTACCCCTGCCTTCCTCTCTAAGGCAAGGAGGCTTCATGCGGCCGTTGGATCACCGGTCGTGTCTGAGCATTCTGATGATGAGCCAGATGCCCCTCCTCTTGGACAGGATCCTCCTCCTCCTCCTGCCACTCTCGAGTCTCTTCAGACTATGCTCCGAGATCGCTTCACTTTGGAGGATGATCATTGGACTCAGTTGGATTACCGGACCACCTTGCAGATGAGTGCTATCAGCAACTCGCTGCATGATATTCGGTATTCCATGTCTCGCCATCCTTCCATGCCCATTCCTATGGAGCGAGACCCTGGTCGTGAGGGATTTCGTATCGATGACCCTTGGGTTCGTCGTTACATGGATCCGGATGCGGCATTCGTGGGACGTCGCTCATTTACTGATCCATCAGACGACGCTCGACCTTCACGTGCTCGATGATGGATATGGACTGCTCCTTGCTGCTGCTACTGAGGATCATAGCTTATGGTTTATGCATTTTGATTGTCTAGTTACTTAGTTGCTTTTATGTACTTGGTTTGTATTAGACTCTTGACACTTTGGTAGTTCTATAAGTTTATTTGTCATTTTCTCTATTATGAATCTTGAGATATTTGGTTGTTATCTTCGTTTATATGCAGTTTCTTCTCTTATCTTTTGGTGTGTTTTTTAGTTATTTATTGTTTATCTTAAATTGCTAAATGCCAAAAGGGGGAGATATGTGTATATTCTATATTCTTTTTGGTCTATATGTGCTTTTGGAAGAATGTTATTAACAGGCCAACAAGATTCACAGCATTGTTTATGGGGGAGCTATTCTTAAGCTCGGCACTAATTATGGGAGAGCTATATCGTTACATGTGTCCAGGTATGAATATTGAATATACAATTATTATTTTTTTAATTATCAATATGGGGGAGATTGTTGACACAAAGTCACAGTCAACCAAATATTGATCACATTGACTAAATAATACTTGTGATAATTCAATACGACACACGACGACTACATCCAGCTCAAGACAGATGACAGCTCAGTTTTGCAGATACAAGTCATTTTTGAGTCTGTATTTTTATATTTATTGAGTCTAGACTGATGTAAGCTGAGTTGTGCTGAGCTCTTGAGACTTAACCTATAGCCTACCCAAAATCCATAAGCTCCACAAAAGCCCATTGGACATTAGGACCCATTCTGTGCTCTGGAGACGGAGTTCGGGCCGAACTCTGCCTCCACACAGAGTTCGGGCCGAACTCTGCCTCCACACAGAGTTCGGGCCGAACTCTGTCCCCTAAAAATCAGCACCCTAATTTTTAGGGTTGGCTGGTTGCTAGTTGTCCAACGGCCAAATTTTTAAAAAATCCTACCAGAATTCTGGCCGAATTCTGCCTGCTAAAACCCTATAAATAGGCCAAGAATTCTCTCATTTTCATTCATCCAATCTTCTCTTCTCTTCTCTCTTAAGCTCAATATAAGCCATACCCTTCTTCATCTACTAGCCACAAGCTTCCTAAGTCTCGAGTGCTCAGCATCTCTCAGTTAGGAGTCTTGTGCAAGAGTTTCAAGAAGTCGCTTGGAAAATTCCAAGCATCGCCACTGCGATCCTTTGTAAGAAGTTGACGTGCTCTTCTGAAGAAAAGGCACGGGGTGTAACTACTATTTCACAAATAGTGGATTTAATCCTGAGTTAGAGTTCTCAGGCCTGGACTAGTCCTCCACGAGGGAAACCAGGTTAAAATCGGCTGTGTTTGCATATGCTTTCTTGCTCCTCATTTATTTCCGCATTTACTCTGATTAATTTTAGATTGTGAAAGAGTTGAATTTTTTAATTGGCTATTATCGCTATAAACTCTATTCACCCCCCTCTAGAGTTTCCATCTGTTCTTCAGCCGCATGAGCCTAGATTACGCTAACGCAAGGCAGGTTCCATAATGGCCGATTAAAGGCTAGGCGATGGGGTCGTCGCACAGAAGTCCATAGCATAAAAATTGAATAACAGCAGCGAAAATTTAAAGCAAAACACAAGTCATTCAAAATGCTCTTTGTTGATATTCAAACAAAGGTTACAATTGTGGGCACAAGGCCAAATTACAAGTCTCTCAAGCTCACTTTTCTTTCATATTATAAGTCACTCTACTCTATCTCATTTCTCAATACAAGCTTCAAGGCGACGAGTGACAGATTCTATGGAATGACGATGTCCATACATTATGTCCCGTATAAGTTCTGACTCCATGCAGCCGCACACATCGAAATGCCAAGGAACTCCGTGCCTCGACGCATCCAAGCGAGCTCCGTGCCATCGGACTTCTACTTGTGCCTGTACATGAAAACTGTGTGGGTGTCAGTACTCAACTGTACTGGTAGAGTGAGATCCTCGCCCACCCATACAAAACTGACACGTTCATTTACTTTATGCAGCTTAATCCCTTTTGATTATCTTTCTAGTCTTGCTTTAGGATCAATTTTAGGACAAAAACACCTTGGCCTATACTTGGCCATGCAATGACAGGGTCGTGCTATACTCTATTCGTGACTTCAATATATTCGAGGCAGTGTCTCGCCAAGTAGAGACTTATGCAAACTCGGCCGTGCCAAGACTTTCACTTTTTTATGTGTCTCTAGACCATTCTTGTGCCAACGACGTCAAGGAGATGACTCGTGCCGATCGTACCGTTAGACTTTAGCCGTACTTTAAAATCGAGGCCATGCCTTCCAAAGATCAACCAGACTTAACCAAACTTGCCTTACGATCTTTCATGACTTAACTCGAGACGACTCGATAACGATGCCACATTCATGTCGAAGCACGTGTCCTTGCTATAGCCAAATATTAGGCACCAGAATGGTGTTTCAATCGTGTATACCTAGCCCACACCGATTCAATGTTAGTGCTTGCTATAATTATACCTTGTTAACCCAACTCGTAACTTGCTAGTACTCGACGAAATCCAAATGCATACACGTGGATAGCCGCACTTATGCCGACACATCTATATGAGTGGTCACTAACAATGTCAAGCTATACTGGATCTTCGTATAAGGTGACCATTTGCGTGCGAGGTACGAGCTCCCACCGAATGACCCGCAGCCTATATTGTAATGGTTCACTTCAATCGAGTCGTACCATCGATGAAGGCCGTACAATATCTGCTCTTCCTCCTAGGCCAACACGAACCCGGTGCCCCGGGATCGTTCGAGAAATTCTCATTGCCCGCAAGTTGTCCAATGACCATGCAAGACTCAACTCGATCTACTAAGTCTTTCCTTAATCATGACCATGCTTTCCAACTTTCTACTGAGATTCCCAAGTAGCGGGACCAATCTCGGCGACAACCAGTCGCGTGGACTTCCTTATCGAGACTCCCAAGTAGCGGGACCGATCTCCTGAACTTCCTTATCGAGATTCCCAAGTAGCGGGACCGATCTCGTGAACTTCTATCCTTTAGAATCCAGGGAACGACTACTAAGTAGTCTTCCATCTTAACTTGAACATAATGTGTTCCTTTGTCTGTGGCATGCTTTTTCCTAAACCAACCGTGGCTTGTGCCTTAGACTGACTTGTTCTCTAGGCGACACTATCGCTCAAGTCACATACTTAATATGACGAACCTTGAGTTCTTGGGACTATGTGACTTGACAACTGCAGACAACAGGGGACAGTGCTTGCTATTGTTGACACAAAATCACAGTCAACCAAATATTGATAGAATTGACTACATGATACTTATGATAATTCAATACGACACATGAAGACTACATCCAGTACAAGTCAGACGACAGCTCGGTTTTGCAATGCAAGTTATCTTTGAGTCTATATTTTGCAATTTTATTGAGTCTAGACTTATGTAAACTGAGCTGTGCTGAGCATCTGAGACTTAACCTATACCCATACCCAAAATCCAATAGCTCTACACATATCCAAATAAGCCCATTGGACCCATGACCCATTCTGTGCTCTGGAGACAGAGTTCGGGCCGAACTCTGTCTCCACACAGAGTTCAGGCCGAACTCTGCCTCCTAAAAATCAGCACCCTAATTTTTATGGTTGGCTGGTTGCAAGTTGTCAAACGGCCAATTTTTTGAAAATTCTAACCAAAATTCTAGCCGAATTCTGCCTACCTGGTATCCTATAAATAGGCCATGAATTCTCTCATTTTCAATTATCCAATCTTCTCTTCTCTTCTCTCTAAAGCTCAATACAAGCCATACCCTTCTTCATATACTAGCCACAAGCTCCCTAAGCCTCAAGTGCTCAGCATTTTTCAGTTAGGAGTTTGTGCAAGAGTTCAAGAAGTCGCTTGAAAAATTTCAAGCATCGCCACTGTGATCTTTGTAAGAAGTTGACGTGCTCTTCTTAAGAAAAGGCACGGGGTGTAACTACTATTTCACAAATAGTGGATTTAATCCTGAGCTAGAGTTCTCAGGCCTGGACTAGTCCTCCACGAGGGAAACTAGTTTAAAAATTGGCTGTGTTTTCGTATGCTCTCTTGCTCCTTATTTATTTTTGCATTTACTCTGATTACTTTAAGCTGGTGAAAAAATTTATTTTTTAATTGGCTATTATCGCTATAAACTCTATTCACCCCCCTCTAGAGTTGCCATCTGTTCTTCAATTGGTATCAGAGCTCTGTTCTCTCAACAAGGACTAACATCCTAGAGCTGATCTATGGCAACCACACAATCCATAATTTCCAATCACGGTGAAGGGCAGTCCACTCATAGGCCTCCCCTATTTGATGGAACTAACTACACCTATTGGAAAACAAGGATGAGCTTTTATCTCAAGTCGCTAGACTTCGACCTGTGGACCATCGTCACCGATGGTTACAAAAAGTCCGCCATGATAGTTGTCAATGGTGATCTCATTGAGAAACCACATGACAAATATTCTGACGAGGAGAAGAAACAGGCAAGTCTAGACTCGAGAGCTATTAATGCTTTATTCTGTGCTATAGACATGAATGAGTTCAACAGGGTCTCAACATGCACCACCTCTCACGAAGTATGGAGACTTCTAGAAGTGACGCATGAAGGAACCACCCAAGTCAAGGAATCAAAGATAAGTCTTCTCACTCAAGAATATGAGGCTTTCAAGATGAAGCCAAATGAGACGATCACACAAATGTTCACAAGATTCTTCGACATCATCAATCCCCTATCTTCGCTCGGCAAACAATATACAAATCACGAGAAGATTCGCAAGCTACTTAGGGGGCTACCAAAAATTTGGAACCCTAAGGTGACAGCCATCATAGAAGGAAATGATCTCACAACTATATCCATGGAGACTTTGATGGAAAAGCTGATGACTCATGAGCTTGACCTCAAAGACTTCGAAGAGCCTGCTCCTAAGGCTAAGAAGATCGCCCTCAAAGCTCACCGACGAAGGGCTAACCCCGAAGAGACGGATGACGACAACTCGGAAGGTGATAATCAAGCTCTCATTGTCCGCAACTTCAAGAAATTCCTTCGCTTCAACCGAAGAAAGAAGGAACCACAAGAAGATGACGAAGAAGAGCCAACCTGCTACGACTGCAAGAAGACTGGACACGTCCGAAAAGACTATCCATTCTTAAAGAAGAGCAACCTTTATGAGAAACCATACAAGAAGGCCTCCTCAAAGAAATATGCCAACACAAGCATTTGGCATGAAAGCGAAGCTAGTGACTCCGAGGAAGAAAAGGACTCTCCTCAAGACACTGCAAACGTATGCCTAATGGCAACATCCGACAAGGTATCAAACGAAACTCTTGATGATTTCACTTTTGATGAACTTGGCGATGCTTTCACTGATTTACTTGATGACCATAAGAAAGTCATTGGTAAATATAAACATGCCAAGGAAAAGATCAAAAGTCAAGAAGTCTAAATTCAAAGACTCTCTTTACTGCTTGATAACATTAGAGACACTTCACCCACGGAAGTCACAAATGAGATATCTAAGCTTAAAATAAGCCTACATGATGCCGAAGCACGCATTGAACAACAAACATAAGAAATCACAGCAACACGGAGCTTGCTGAAGAAAAGAGTAGACACAAGATTTCTATTACTAAGATATGTGGTTTGAATGCTAAGGTTACTAAACTGCAAGCTGTCTCTAAGAAATTAGAGACTAAATTGGGAGAACAGGTTGCTCAACCTCAAACCCAATCACATGTGATATACACAAAGCATGACACCACTCATACTAATCAACCACGTCATCCACCTGTAGCACGTAATCATGCTTACATATACACATACTTTCATAAAGAACACAAACCACATGCACGTAGAAATAATTCTCATATGTCACAGAATCATCATGCTACACATAGATACAATCATCACTATGTTGCACAAAAACAAAATTACCATCACTCTACATATAGACATCATCACCATGCTATTCCATATAGACATTATCACCATGTCACTCCACATCACTCTATATATAGACATCATCACCATGCTAACTCTACATATCATCATGCTACTCCACATCACTCTACTTATAGACATCATCAGTATGCTCCTAATATAAATAGGAATGCTATATGCACTTATTGTGGATTACATGGACACATTTTACCACAATGTAGAATTAGAAGATTAGTAGATAGAAAGATATATGTATGGTTTCCGAAAACTAACTTTTTAGGACCCTCAAGAACTTGGGTACCAAAGGTCACATCTACTCTTGATGTAGGTGGACCTTCCCTCCTCAACTAAGAGTAAGTGGATTCTCGATAGTGGATGCTCGCGGTATATGACGGGAGACGCAAATCTTTTTGCATCACTATCGATGAAGAGAGAAGGATACGTATCCTTCGGTAACAACCTAAAAGGGTATATTATAGGTAATGCTATTATTGGTCATTCTCCCTCTTCCGTAATAAAGGATGTCTGCCTAGTGACCGAGTTAAAGCATAACTTGCTCAGCATCAGTCATCTTGCTGACCATGGATATGACATTAACTTTGGACAAAATAAATGCTTTATTTATGATAGGTCAACATGAGACATCGCTTTTGAAGGGATAAGAGAGGATAATATTTATATTTTCTATCTGTCTAGAGATACTAACAATGCAGGTAGATGCCTATATGCTCATAAGGATGAAAGATTACTGTGGCACCAGCGTCTTGGTCATGCCAATATGGATACAATATCCAGGCTATCGACCAAGAAGCTAGTTAGAGGCTTGCCCGACATCATATTCAAAAATGACACGGTATGTGCCGAATATGAATTGAATAAGGCAACCAAGTCCTCATTTTATTCCATAAACTCTGTAAGCACTACTAGACCCTTGCAATTACTTCATATGGATTTATTTGGCCCTAGTAGAGTAGCCAGTCTTGGTGAAAAACTCTACGCTTTTGTCATTGTTGATGATTTTTCTAGATTTACATGGGTTTTATTTCTTACAAATAAAAGTGATGCTATTAAGGTTTTCAAGATTTTTGTCAAGAAAGTTCAAAACGAAAAAGGCTACATGATTACTCGAATCCGAAGTGATCATGGAAGCGAATTCGAAAATACTGATTTTGAAAAGTTTTGTGATTCTAATAGTTTTGATCATGAGTTTTCTTGTCCAAGAATTCCTCAACAAAATGGTGTTGTGGAGTGGAAGAATAGGACTCTTGGCGATAGGGCTAGAGTCATGTTGAATAAGTTTTCACTTCCGAAATACTTTTGGGCTGAAGCTGTCAGTACAGTATGCCATATTTTAAATAGGGTGCTTATTCATCCTATTACGAAGAAAACGCCCTATGAGCTTTGGTTTGGAAGAACCCCAAATGTTTCTTATTTTAGAGTTTTTGGTTGTAGATATTTTATCCTTAACACCAAAGACAACTCAGGCAAATTTGATACCAAAGCTGACGATGGTATTTTCCTTGGCTATGCTGCCAAGAGCAAGGGATATAGAGTGTTTAAGAAACGCTCATTAATTATGGAAGAGTCTACAAATATAACTTTTGATGAAGATAACAGTGCAGCAGCTACTCTTGATGATAATGTTGAGCCATCAACTTCTACTCCAATGAATACCACGACCGAAACCAATTCTCTGGAGGGCTTGCCAAAGAAATTCTCTTTCAAGCTGTCACATCCAGAAAATTTGGTAATAGGTGAGGTTTCATGTGGAGTAACTACTAGATCATCATTAAGAGACTCTATTGCTAGCACTGCCTTTATTTCACAAATTAAGCCAAAAAACATTTTAGAAGCTTTTAATAATGAATTTTGGATTTCTGCTATGCAAGAGGAACTCAACCAATTCGAGAGGAGCCAAGTATAGGAACTCGTTCCAAGACCGGCAAATCACTCGATTATTGGTACTAAATGGGTTTTTAGAAACAAAGTAAATAAAGATGGTTTAGTTACACGCAACAAAGCTCGTCTAGTAGTCCAAAGATACAACCAAGAGAAAGGTATCGACTACGATGAGACGCATGCTCCTGTGGCTGGATTGGAATCCATTCGAATGCTTTGTGCATTTGCAAATTTTCAAAATTTTAAATTATTTCAAATGGATGTTAAAAGTGCTTTCTTGAATGGATTTATTAAGGAGGAAGTTTATGTAAAACAACCCCCTGGTTTTGAAAATCATAAATTTCCCGACCATGTTTTCAAGCTGAAGAAAGCACTATATGGCCTCAAACAAGCCCCTAGAGCTTGGTATGAACGGCTAAGCAATTTCTTGCTTGAGAAAGGTTTTTCAAAAAGGAAAATTGACACCATACTTTTCATAAAATCTTTCAATGACACTATTCTCTTAGTGCAAATATACGTAGATGATATTATATTTGGTTCTACTAATGAAACCCTCTATCAAGATTTTGCCAAGTGTATGCAGATCGAGTTTGAGATGAGCATGATGGGGGAGCTCAACTACTTTCTTGACTGTAAGCCAAACAAATGTCAAATGAAACTTTCATCTCTCAGTTAAAGTATACAAAGGATATGCTGAAAAAATTTGACCTTGACAATGTCAAACCAATCAGCACTCCAATGGCTACTTCAACTAAACTAGAACCAGATGAAAGTGGCAAACCTGTGGATCAACGTAAGTATCGAGGTATGATAGGCAGTCTACTCTATTTAACTGCTAGTCGCCTTGATATTATGTTTAGTGTTTGCCTGTGTGCTAGATATCAAGCAAATCCAAAGGAATCTTACATGACTGCTGTTAAGCGTATCTTTCGATACCTTAAGGGTACGGTTACAGTAGGCCTATGGTATCCCAAGTCAACATCATTTGACCTCATTGGTTACTCTGATGCTGATTTCGTCGGATGCAAGGTCGACCGTAAAAGTACGAGCGGTACGTGTCATTTATTAGGAAAGACTTTAGTCTCTTGGTTTAGCAAGAAGCAGAATTCTGTCGCACTATCCATAAAAGAAGCTGAATACATCGCAGCTGGGCGTTGTTGTGCACAAATTCTATGGATGAAGCAAATCCTTGAAGACTACAACTTATCTTTTATGCACATTCCAATCTTATGTGACAACACTAGTGCTATAAATCTCACTAAGAACCCCATATGTCACTCACGCACGAAATACATTGAAATATGTCACTACTTTTTGCGTGATCATCAGCAAAATGGCACTAATAATTTAGAATTTATTGACACTGATCATCAGCTAGCAGATTTTTTTACAAAACCATTATCCGAAGAGCGCTTCAATTTTCTTTGTCGTGAACTTGGAATTTTGGACGAAGCTGTTATTAATTAAAATAACCTGCATAAATATCGAGTATGTCTTGATTCTTTTATGATGAAATTGCTATGGGTACAAGCCAAAAGGGTCCTTCTGACAACAAGGCGTAAAAGCCTAAGCGACACGGTGCACTAGTCCTCAGGACTACCGCTAGCTGGGATCCGGCCCCTGCAGCTAACCCATGGCAACTTCAAAATATTGAATTATGGCATAATTTCTTGTTTATTACATGGTTTATTTTTATTTATCACATGCTGAAATGCTAATTTTCCAACTTCACTCTGCTTCGAAATTAACTTTCTGGAATTCTTCCACTTGGGTTTTTATCAATCTTGTATATGTACTTCCCCTTTGGTCTCTCTCACTTAATCATTTTTTAATTCAGCCTGATTTCTGTTCTGTTTCCAGAATCCGAAATTCGGGCCGAACTCTGCCCCATCCAGATTTCGGACCGAATTCGGCTTGGCTGTTCCAGAACCGGGAGCAGCCTCAGCCGCTGATCAAAAGTTGATCCAATGGCCCATATTTGTTCCGACCATTGGAACCCTTACACATATATTCGGGTTCTCCTCTTTCTTCTCCTCCATTGCCACCTTTTCCACTTTTCTAAACATATTTTCTCTAAACCCTAATCATAGTTCTTCCTTCCTAGTGCAAATCTATTCTCCAAACTCAAGGAGAAGGCTTCCCTCACCATTCTCCTTCATTGTTCTTCATCATATTGAGGTATAATTTATCACTTCTCTCCATCTTATTTTTCTCAATTGTCTTTATTATTTCATGGCTCCACGTTTGTTCAATCGAGGGAAGAGACTTCGAACCGAGGGAGCGTCCTCTTCGAATGCTCCTTATCGCGTTGAACCGCCGTTGAACAACAACCACCTATTCACCCGTTGTTCAACCCACCTCGTCCACTTGACCAAACATATTTGACGACCGAATATTTGTATCACTTGACGTGTCTAATGAATGGTTTAGTGATTTTCGGACACGTCCGGTATCTGCGGGTCATCCTATCAATTTTACTATTTTCTCTCAATATGATTCACTTTTTCATGATCTTTGTCTTGACGAACTTGTCACCACCAACTCGGTCATTTATCGTAATGCTATTCAAATGTTCTACTGCAACCTAACTCATGATGATACACATATTTTCTCATGGGTTGCAGAATGATTTCGATTTGGCCGAACACCTTGAACTCCAAGAGCCAAACTCATGGAAAAAGCTTGTTGAAGCTCGATCGTTTCAATTTCCAGATGGGTCTTCCCTTGAAAGCTTCAAGGATGACTTGTGTACCCCTAACATATGTCCTCGTAAGCTTTTAGCCAAGTATCTCAATCCCTATTTTTATGAACTTCATCGGATTATCTTTAACACTATTTTACCCAAAGCGGGATCCATCGATGAAGTCACCTACTTTGAAATCTCGGCCTTGTATCACCTCCACTTTCATGTACCATTTAATCTTTCACGTACCACGATGGACTGGATGATTAATTCTAGGAAAAAACTAAGATCCTTGGTTTATGCTTTGTATCTTCCTATGGTCTTTCGTGCTTTTTGTATACCTCTTGATGAGTGCCAGTTCTTACCTGCCCCTGCTTTCCTCTCTAAGGCACAAAGACTTTAGGCAGTAGTTGGCTCACCTATTGTGTCCGAGCACTCTGACGATGAGCCCGATGCCCCTCCTCTGGGACATGCTCCTCCTCCTCCTCCTGCCACTCTCGAGTCACTCCAGACTATGCTCCGCGATCGCTTCACCTTAGAAGATGATCGTTAGACTAAGCTGGATTACCGGACCACCCTGTAGATGAGTGCCATCAACAACTCACTGCATGATATTCGGTACTCCATGTCTCGCCATCCTTCCATGCCTATTCCTATGGAGCAGGACCCTGGTCGTGAAGGGTATCGTATCGATGACCCTTGGGTTATTCGCTACTTGGATCCGGATGCGGCCTTCGTGGACCCTCGTCGTTCCTTTACTGATCCATCAGACGACGCTGGGCCTTCACGAGCTCGATGATGGATATGGACTTCTACTTGCTGCTGCTACTGAGGATCATAGTTTATGTCTTATGATTTTTGGATTTTTAGTTGATATAGTTGCTGTTATGCACTTTGGATGTATTAGACTTATTATTATGTGTGACTGTTGAGACATTCCGTAGTTTTATCAGTTTCTATGCAGTTTCTTCTATTATCTTTTGGTGTGCTTGCCAGTTCTTATTTTTATGGTTAATTGCTAAATGCCAAAATGGGGAGAAATTTTGGTATATTCTATATTCTTTTTGTATCTGTATATTTGTGCTTTGGGGAAGACTGTTTTATCAGGCCAACAGGATTCAAAGCAATGTTTACGGGGGAGCTATTGCTAGCTCGACACTGTTTACGGGGGAGCTATGCTATTTCTTATAAATGTGTCCAGGTATGAATATTGAATATACAACTATCATTTTGTCAATTATCAATATGGGGGAGATTGTTGACACAAAATCACAGTCAACCAAATATTGATAGAATTGACTACATGATACTTGTGATAATTTAATACGACACATGAAGACTACATCCAGTACAAGTAGACGACAGCTCGGTTTTGTAATACAAGTTATCTTTGAGTCTGTATTTTGCAATTTTATTGAGTCTAGACTTATGTAAACTGAGCTGTGCTGAGCATCTGAGACTTAACCTATACCCATACCCAAAATCCAATAGCTCCACACATATCCAAATAAGCCAATTGGACCCATGACCCATTCTGTGCTCTGGAGACAGAGTTCGGGCCGAACTCTGCCTCCTAAAAATTAGCACCCTAATTTTTAGGGTTGGCTGGTTGCAAGTTGTCCAACGGCCAATTTTTTGAAAATTTCAACCAGAATTCTGGCCGAATTCTGCCTACCTGGTATCCTATAAATAGGCCATAAATTCTCTCATTTTTAATTATCCAATCTTCTCTTCTCTTCTCTCTAAAACTCAATACAAGCCATACCCTTCTTCATCTACTAGCCACAAGCTCCCTAAGCCTCAAGTGCTCTGCATTTTTCAGTTAGGAGTTTGTGCAAGAGTTCAAGAAGTCGCTTGAAAAATTCCAAGCATCGCCACTGCGATCTTTGTAAGAAGTTGACGTGCTCTTCTGAAGAAAAGGCACGGGGTGTAACTACTATTTCACAAATAGTGGATTTAATCCTGAGCTAGAGTTCTCAGGCCTGGACTAGTCCTCCACGAGGGAAACCAGGTTAAAAATCGGCTGTATTTGCGTATGCTCCCTTGCTCCTTATTTATTTCCGTATTTACTCTGATTACTTTAAGCTGGTAAAAAAGTTTATTTTTTAATTGGCTATTATCTTTATAAACTCTATTCACCCCCTCTAGAGTTGCCATCTGTTCTTCAGCTATGCCTTCGATAGCCCAGTAAAACTCGTCTAACTTGTTCGTGCAACGATTTGACGAGCAAGGGCTGCGTCAAGCCTTGCATCGAGGGAACGTGTTGTGTACGCATTTAACTTGAACAAAAAAGTTCTTTGGGTGCCTAGACTTATGCCACAAGCCGTGCTCTGCAACGTGCACTGTAACTTAACCCGTGGGACGAGCAAGGCAATGCCAAGCCCTGGACGATGGGACCGTGCATGCTTTATCAAGCATTCATGCGGGCGATGCCTGTGACTTAGGCTAAGTTCTTAACTTCGTGGCAACTTAAACCAGATTTCCTTCTCCCAAGCCACGGGACGAAGGATCGAGTGTCATTTTAAAAGCACGCTGAGCAAACTTCTAAGCCAATCGTAGGAGCTTTCCATATTCTAACTCAGTCTGACCCAATCGTGGGACCTTTTCATATTCTAACTCATTTTAAAAGCACGCTGAACAAACTTCTAAGCCAATCGTGGGACCTTTAAAAGCACATCGAGCAAACTTTTAAAAGCACGCTGAGCAAACTTCTAAGCCACGGGACGAAGGATCGAGTGTCATTATTCTCTTAGATATGTGGATGCATCTCTTTTATTGTCAAGCCTACTTGTGCATTTGAATTTTTTTGTTTTATTAGTGTGAAGGCCAAGCTGAGGCAAGTTCACCGAAGCCACCCACCTGAGCGAGTCTTCGAGCAAACCGTTGCGTGGCTAAGTTTGAACGCCTTCGGCGTTTCGATTCCTTCGATTGACTGAGCGGGACGGGGCACTATATCATACATCACTCAGAAAAAGTTTCAACCTCAAAACTAACTGAGTACTTACTCATCGACTTATCACTTTATTCAACATTCTATAACTGTCGCACATACTACGCCTATGTGTTTCTTTAATCCGAGCCACGCTCGCACTACCATCAATCTTTCCTTTAAAACACGATTTTAAAATCCTCGACACTTTTTCATTTCTTAAATCTCACCTGAATTCAACTTATCACTTGGTTGGATCATGCACATATCCCAGACATCTCCAAAATACATGCATTTCAGCCAAGCCACGTGATAGAGAATTTGTCATTCTCACTCGAGTCGCATCGTACGTGCACATATTCAGGCGTCCCTGAAATATATGCATGTTATTTGAGTCTCGTGAGTGGGTATTTCATACTCTTGAATCATTCCATTCATCAATACCAATATTCTCTCTCGAAACATGGACGTCTCGCCTAACTTGCTAGGCCACTCGCTAGACTAACGGCAACTGTCAGGATTGGAATCATAGTTTCCCAACAATAATGCCAACACTGACCCCAATCCTAGGGTCAAACCAAGTTGATAGTACGGGGTTTTCTACCCAAGCTCACATCACTTAGATTTGTAAACATTGAGTATATATATATATATATATATATATATATATATATATATATATATATATATATATATATCTTCTATTCGTACTTGCAATACTTAGTCCAAGGGGTCCGAGTCATTCAGCAAAGCCATCCTACACTGAGTCATGTTCAACCATTTCTTCGACATATCAATATCGTTCATCCAACAAGCAACTTGCATAGTCTATCTTTTCAAACAAATTCGATATAATCCGCCTATCTATTACTCCCAAGTCAAGCACGCTACGATACGACTTGCCGCTAAACCATAATTCTTATTTCATATTTCTTAAGTCATTTATCCTAATTCACGTAATCGATCACAAGGTCGTCTGACTTTAACAATATGTCATGCCCCAATCTCACGCGAGTCCGATTATCCACGGTCGGCATGAAATCACCATGCAATGCTCCCGCAGAATAATCGTTCTCATCGGAACGTAACTCTTATTTTGAGTCTAGACTAATTCATTCTCGATACACAGATTGGAAGTCCTCATTCCTCAAGTTTACTCAATCATCAATCACTAGCCCGATCAATTCTCGAATCCACCTTCGCCCAAGTCGAAGCAATCCAAATTGCCACATCTTGATTTTTCGAGTTCGATCGTTCCCGTGACATGAATCACCATGTCCGCGCTCACGCAGAACGATTGTCCCCAAATCCGACGTGATGCATAGGCAAGGCTGGAGTGGCGCTCGCACAAGACAAGAACGACGACATTATGGTTATCAGCGTAACCATCAAGACACGATCAAAATCCGAAGCATAGCATCCATCGGAACAATAACATTTTGCACGATTGTCATTCCTCGAATTAGAGTACCACCAAGTTATCGTATATCGATCCTTGATACACCTTAATACTATCGATGATATGCGTAACCTGACGATCTTCATTTGCAATAAATTTTGAGTCGTACGACTGAGGCTATCATACGAATTGGATAATCTCCTCGACATTCAAGATCAAGTTCGATCATTATCTCCTAAACCCGTTACATGTTCAATTCGTCCAAAATTAAAATTACTTATATTCGTCCGACTATCTTAAGTCATCCAGCAACATATTTCCTCAATTCACGTTGTCTTATTTCTAACACAAGTCATCGAGCAACATCAATTCACATCCTTAGAGTCATTCTCGAATATTCGAATCATTTTTATACACGCTATCATCAAATCGTGCTAACGTTTTGTATACGATTCGCATATCGATTTCCTCGATCAAGTCATCTGTTCGTTACACCTTAACTTTTTCTTCGATTAAATTTATCCTTTCCTTATCACTTGCATTTCGCGCTCAGCGCCTTAAACTGACTTATTACACCTTAACTTTTTCTACTAAGTAGTCTTCCATTTTAACTTGAACATAACGTGTTCGTTTATCCGTGGCATGGTTTTCCCTAAACCAACCGTGGTTCGTGCCTTAGACTGACTTTTTTCTCTAGGAAACCCTATCGCTCAAGTCACATACTTAATATGACGCGCCTTGAGATCGTGGGACTATGTGACTTGACAACCGCAGACAACAAGGGACAATGCATGCTATAACTTCGGTAGCCCATCAAAACTCGTCTAACTTGTTCGTGCAACGACTTGACGAGCAAAGGCTACGTCAAGCCTTACATCGAGGGAACATGTTGTGCACGCGTTTGACTTGAACAACCAAGTTCTTTGGGTGCCTAGACTTACGCCACAAGCCATGCTCTACAACGTGCACTGTAACTTAACCCGTGGGACGAGCAAGGCAATGCCAAGCCCTCGACGATGGGACCGTGCATGCTTTATCTAGCATTCATGCGGACGACGCCTATGACTTAGGCTAAGTTCTTAACTTTGTGGCAACTTAAACCAACTTACCTTCTCCCAAGCCACGGGATGAAGGATCGAGTGTCATTTTAAAAGCACGTTGAGCAAACTTCTAAGCCGACCGTGGGACCTTTCCATATTCTAACTCAGTCTGACCCAAGTTGGGATTATTCCCTTAGCTATGTGGATGCATCTCTTTTATTATCTAGCCTACTTGTGCATTTAAAAACTTTTATTTTATTAGTGTGAAGGCCAAGCTGAGGCAAGTTCACCAAAGCCACCTACCTGAGCGAGTTTTTGAGCAAGCCGTTGCGTGGCTAAGTCCGAACATCGTCGACATTTCGATTCCTCCGATTGACTGAGCGAGACAGGGCACTACAACGGCTGTGCAAGAGGCTCGCACAACGAGCACAACTTAAGAGCACTATGCGCCTAGCGACGATGCTGACGTGCTAAGTACAAAGTGCGCCAACAAAATGCCATATTACGCCTCATGAGCCCGAGCCCGAGTCCGAGTCCGAGTCTGAGTCTGAGTCCGAGTCTGAGTCGCTAAGCCCCTACGGGGCTTAGCTCTAATAGAATAAATTCCAAGAGCAAAAAGCAAATGCTTTACTATAGAGTCTTATCCTTACCTCTAGTAAAATCACTCACATGGTTCCCTCCTTAGGATTGCCACCCCATGTGCACACCTCAACTAGATACCAAGTATATATTGAGATACTACTCATGTTGCTTTTCCAATTTGGGACTAAAATTACTAGACGTTGAGAGCAAGCTCTCTGCATACAAAGAAAATGCTCCAACAATCCCCCATATATCTCGATATATGGAGTTGAGTGTTCCCCACATTATCTGTCCATCATGCATTAGGAGAGATGTCGATGACGACTTAAATCTTTCCGCATGGGTCAAACAACAGACTATAATACAAGAATAAACTAAGCCTTGAATTCTGCACCATAGCTGAAATTATTCCTACTCATATAATATAGTTACATGTGCTTCTGGCTGCATATTAAAGGCCCCGTGCCAGCCTAGTTTCATTGTATAATTTTGGATATATACAAGTTTACCCTCAAGAGATGGCCTGCTATCTCTGTCCATACACTATAGGTGAGTTTTTTTTTATTAAAGAGATATGGCATGAATCCTTGCGCTTCCCTTGCGGTGCTACGCCGCTATGACATGACCTAAAGCCGAGACATTACCCCTACTCGGGAACCTCATCATAGTGTCATACTACTGTAGCATGAGGTCACAGCCTCTTTGTAGTGCCATACTACCCAACATGAAGTCTTAGGCTCCCTTGTGGTGTTACGTCACAACGACATGGCCTGCAAGGCCGAGTCTTTATCCCTGTCCAGTACCTCATCATGGTGTCATGCCACTATAACATGGGGAACATCTCCCCTTTGTAGTGATGTCTACCCCTCTTTAATTTCATTATACAATATTAGGCTACCTGTCTATTTGCGGTGCTATGCCGCTGTGACTTGGTTCACAAAGATGAGGCATTACATATATCCGGGAACCTTATGGTAGAGTCACCCCACTGTATTATGGAGTTTCACTCCTTGTAGTGCTGTGCTATCGTGCTTCCTGTAAAGTACACCAAGCATTCACTCTGCTTGAGAACTCATTAAGACGTTTATGCCATCCTCATCAAAGGATCCATTTTCCCTAGAAAACAATAATAGACAATAGTGGTTGTAGGTCCGTAACCTCTCCATGCCACAGAGGACATGTACCCACTGTTTCTGTTATTTTCCAGTTAATAGTCCTCCCTTGAACCAAAAGCTAGATGCCTAGTAGATTTCTCTTTGAAGTAATAGCATAAAACTTTATGGTAGGATTGCAATAACATAATATCAGAATACCTTCAAGCCTATTTTACTTGCTGTGTTATCGACCAGCTAGCTCTTGAGGCCCTTGGGGAATAGATCCGCCAGTTCTCTTGACTCCGAACATCAATCACTGTAATAACACCTCTCTTGATGAGATCGTTGTAGGCGCTCAAAATATCTGTCTCTCTTAGGTACCTAACACTCTTAGGCACCCTATGTCTCTTAGGAGCCTAACTCTCCTAGGCGCCCATTGTTTCATAAAAGTTATGTTCTCCTAGAATCCTTATGCATTCAGGCGCCCATCTCTCTGAGGCGCCCTGACCCATTTAGGCACCTACTGCTACTAGGCGCTCAACTTTTCTAGGCGCCTACTTCCTTGGGCGCCTTCTCAACGTATTCAGTTCCCTGCTGACGTATTAATCTGCTATGCATACTGAACATGGTGCACTACTCCGAATTTCCTAAAGAATGTGCCCATCACTTGGCTATTACCACGCACCTATTGGCATAGACGCCACATGTCAAAGGTGCCCCTTCTTAAAAATGGCGCCCAGTGGCTTAGGCGCCTATCCAGAAAAAAGGTGCCTACTTTGGGTAACTGTGAGGTGGTTATCTCTTGGCTCTATAAATAGAGCTCCACTCCCCCAATCTATAGACATAGAGAAGAGGGGTATAGTTTGAGCACTCATCGAACTTTCATCTTGTCACGACCCACACCCAGTATAAGGGTACAAGTACGTAACAACGCCCGGCCTACGCCGCAAAATCGGCAGTAGAACGTTGTTCTAGGTCACTATCTAAAACAACTCACACAAATATATAATTTACTTGTTTTAAATCTCAACTCCGAACAGAGGACAAGTATATAAATAATATAACTCAATCACAGCCTAAGCACGATGGCATAATACAGAATTCTATAACTAAAAGAAAACAAATAAAAACTACTAAATGATAATATCTCAAAACAACTCAAAACAAGTCAAGTCTCAAATTATTACAATTTAAGTTCTAAACATGAATTCTATAGCAAGTCTACTAAACTAGTCTCCCGATCACTCCTGAGAGTCGGGGCCAAAGGTAGCTAATCCCTCTAAGATCCATAGCAAGTATGGCATGTTTCCTCAGGGCTATCATCTGTAATATTTTCAACAGGTCCAGTCAGGACAGGAATGAATACATCTCATCAAGAAAATCCAAGTAAATGCCTAAGATTATAAAACAATTATAGACAGTTATATTGACGAAGCATAAAGGTTTTAGACAGTTTAAGATGTAGAGCAACAGTTAAAAATAAGGAAAGTAAATGCTGTGAAACAGAAGATCATGTCAATGAAGATTGTAAATAAAAGCTAGCTGAACTAGAATAATGTGATATGAGTCCAGGTGATACACTATAGGTCAAGTGTGATTCCAATCAATGATTCAAGTAGGGAGATTCTTTAATGATCATTGCGATGATTCTAGTAAAGATGCTTATGGTGATTCTAGTAATGATTCTAGACAATACTCATAGGTATGTTTAAAAATACTGAGATCGACATGTAAACGACTAGGGATAATCCGGCACATCACACACTGGCCAAGTATGGGATGGCTATCATTCTTGTATAATTTACATGGAGGTGGTTTGAGTATTTGGAAATGTTTACATGTCTACTCAAGTATTTCGCCGCCCAACTAATACGAGTGAATCCATAACATGACACGTAAATCGAGAATAAATCTAGCCAGAACATGAAGGTGTTTGTAGGTGATTCTTGTAGTGGTTCTTGTAATAGAGACTAGACAAGTAAGGTGTATGTATCGTATACATGAATTCCAGAAATATCCATCCATGTTTGTAACAGAGAATCAAATAGAATTGACTAGAACTGAAATATAGAAATCGACAAGTAAAAGAATGAACTATCAGAGAATGTACTCGCCTGTTACCCTGAGTGACTGATGAATACAGATGTTCGAATCGGAGTCACAATGTCCTATTAAGAGCAACCACAAGTTACAAAGTGTCTAATATGAAATAAGAGAAATTACAATGCATTCTAAATGATTCTAGGTCATTTTGGGTCAAAGTCAACTCTTGGTCAACCATTCTAGTCAAACTAGGTCAAAGTCAACCCTTGGTCAACTCTGGTCAAACTAGGTTAACCCAAAGTTAACTAGTCTATTATTCCAAGTTTAGGTCAAACTTGAGTTATCTAATCATTTCAAGTCCATTTGGGTCAAGTTTGGGCCAAGTTCGACTCAAAGTTGACTTTTGTCAACTTGTTAGCCAACTATACCTAACTTAGGCCTATTGGGTATTTCTAGGTTTAACTCAAAACTAATATATATATATATATATATATATATATATATATATATATATATATATATATATATATATATATATATATATATATATATATATATATATATATATATATATATGAGATGGTATTTGATATCTATATATATATATATATATATATATATATATATATTTGACATCTATATATATATATAGATATCAAATACCATCTCATATATATATATATATATATATATATATATATATATATATATATATATATATATATATATATATATATATATATACAACTAACAATATATACAATATATGATATTTATATATATACATACATGTATAAAAAAAAAATATATATATATATATATATACATACATGTATATGAGGCAAAGGGGAAATTATATAAGCATGTGTGCGTAGTGTTGTGAACTGTGGTGTTGAGAGGGCTGCTGCTATAGGCAAGTCTGAGAATAACTCACAAATAATACATATACACTCTATATGTATATACTAGTAGTAATGTATATATACATAGAAAAAGAATGGTGCGTGTGTGTGCTGTTGCGAAAGGATAGATCACCCACTTGCAATCAATTCCAGACCCAATTGAATCCCAAAATCCCTTATATATATATAAGTCTATATATATAAAAGTCTATATATATATATATATATATATATATATATATATATATATATTTTATTTCTATTTTTATTTTTTTTGAAAACCCCCCATATTATTCATAAAAGGCGCCAAATGTCGAACCCTTTACAAAAAAGCTACCAGCCACCAAAAGCTGGAGCAAAAAGTATACAACTCAAAAAGAAAGAAAATGAGGGGCTAATAGAGGATAGCGTCCCAGAAGGGCTGCTGGTCATGCGAGCATAGGGCTCGGATCTTCCGACACTGACGAAGGGTCTCCCGAATGAGCTGGTCTCTGGAGTACTGATAACCTTCGTACCTATCCTTATTGCTATTCTTCCATAATACCCAGGTAGCCGCCGCTGCAACGATCTGATGGCCGTAGAAAGCAGCCCAACAAACCAGGAGATCGTTGAAGCACCCACTCCCCTGGGTCTGCCTGTACCGATGCGAAAGGGCCCTCCAAACCAGAATAGCGAGGTCTCCCTGACATAAGATGTGATCAATGGATTCACTCTTACGCTCCGAGCAACAAGTACATGCGGATGCAAGGCTAAACCCAATGATGTTGAGGGTGTCATCGGTAGGCAACGTCTTGCGGAAGGCTCTCCAGATAAGGAAAGACCACTTTTTTGGGATGCAGGTCTGCCAAAATGCTGCGATGATAGGTGCAGGCGTCCCTACGCCACGTACCGCGCTTCTAGCCGACCTCACCGAAAAGTAACCAGAAGGTTCGGCCGACCACTTCAGCACGTCTGTCTCATCGCCCAGTTTAAGGTTATTGCTGCAGATGCGCTCTTATGCCTCTTCCCCGGCCCACTCTCTGATCAGGCGCCAATTCCAATCATTACTAGTGAAATCCCACAGGTCCTTGATCCTGTTGTTCCCCGGAGCTGTCATAAAATTGTTGAGCACGATATCCCCTGCCCAACTTTCCAGGAAAGTCATATATTCTCCATCACCCAGTTGGAGTTTGATCACCGGTTCGGCGAGGGATCGCCCCACGAGAATCTGCCTCCAAGCGGCAGAGGATCTGTAATTGGAGATGGCCTGCGCAGGGTGAATGTGCTTGAAGTACCTGGCTTTTATGAATTTGGCCCATAAATTTTGACTCGTGCGAAGCTTCCACCACAGTTTCATAGAGAAAGCATCTACAATTTGGGATAGTTTGGAGAAGCCCAGACCTCCTTCTTCCGTGGGCCTAGCCATATAATCCCAACTGGCCCAATGATGTTTGTCGTGCCCGTCACAGTGACCCCAAAAGAAATCGCTAAAGATGCTTTCCATCGATGCGAGCACTTTCTTGGGAGGAGAGCAGGCGGCGAGGGTATAGATAGGGATAGAGGTGAGCACGTGCTTGATGAGAATCATCTTGCCGCCTGGGGATAAGGTAGCGTTATGCCACCCCACAAGTTTTTTCCTGATCTTGGTAATCAGCTCATCAAAGATGCCGACGTTCGATCTCCCCTACACGAGGGGGCACCCAAGGTAGTTGAAAGGGGGATGTTCGACTGTGAATGAGGTGATGTTGGATATGTTGGTGGCATGCTCTCTCTGGATGTTGTGGTGGGCGTATATCACGCTTTTAGCTGGGTTGATCTTTTGACCAGAGCATCTGGAGTATTTTATGAGCGAGTTGTAGACCACCTCCACCAACCCAACATCCCCAGAGGAGAAGATAAGAATGTCGTCAGCATAGGCCAGATGAGTAATGATAGGACACCCGCTGACCGTATGAAAATACTGGAAGTTCGGAGTTCTGGTCATGCTGTTCAGCTGTCTGCTCAGAGCATCGGCTGCGATTATGAAGATGGTGGACGATAAGGGGTCTCCTTGCCTGACTCCGCGACTAGATTTGAAGAAGCCGTCCGGTTGGCCGTTGATCACCGTGGAGAACCATGAGTTGCTAATCGATCTCCAAACGATATTGATCCAAGTTTTCGAGAATCCGAAGGCCCTGAAAACCCAAATCATGAATTGCTAGTCAATTATATTGTACACTTTTTCCATGTCCAGTTTGATGGCGATGTTCCTCCCTCGTCGGTAGTTTCATGCATGTAATTAACTCATGAGCCAGCATGATATTATCCTAAATATTCCTACCCTTGACGAAGCCACTCTGCTCCTCAGAGATAATCTTGGAAAGAATCTCTGACATGCACGATGCAATGATTTTAGAAATGATGTTGTTGGTGAAAGTGCAGAGACTGATAGGCCGAAAGTCCCGAAAATTCTCTGGGTTATCTTTTTTTGGGATAAGGATTAGGTTGGCGCTCGAAATGCTTCTTGGGTGTAACGCCCCAGTCCCAAAATACTTAGGACTAGGTACGTATCCATGCAGGCTGCATACATACGAAGTATACTCCAATATATGGAGACTCGTATGTATACATAAGCTGTAAAATGCAGTAAACCAAGAGTAATCTAATCTCATCCATAAATAAAGAATAAAAGATATCATATAATCAACTGTAATAAGTTTTTGTATAATACGTTAGACAGAGACAAAGTCCACTACCAACTATCTCAAATAAAAGGTACAAGAAGGAATAGATGAAATAATAAGACTAGCCAAGTGCAATCATCTTCGAAAGGATGGAGAAGATCACGGCCTCGGCTAGAACACCTGCAATATCACAGAAGCACACACTTGAAGAGATAACCAGGTCCTCAGAGGGACGTAACAAGATATAATAAACATGCCATATAAATACTGAATATAAAATATGCCACAATCAAAGAAAGTGACAAGACATAAATAAGGTAACTTAACCGTACTAAAGTGAATATGCAGTTGAGAAACAATCCTTCGACGCATGAGACCTGGCTGTAAATGGGATCTGGTACAGTCCCCGCTTGGGTACCAGTGATCTAAGCGTATGACGTTGAAAAACGATAGTGGCCAACCTGAGAGGCTAATACCTGTATCTCCAGCGGAGCTTCCGAGTTACAAGGGAAGTACAATCGAAGCCCATACGACAAGGAAATTTTCTCCCCACCCAATGTACCTATCATGCGGCATCCACGACCAAGTAACAATACCAACCGTCAAGTCTTCTAATATACAACTATTGACAGTTAGACCTAACGCATGCGCACGGGTGATCAGTCAACACGCAAGGACCTCTACATGCTACTCATCTCACACATCCTCGTGGTTGTAACCAGCACATTTTTAATTTAGAAATATTTTGGTCATTTTGTAATTATTATGTTATTTATTAATTTATTGAATTCATGTAATGATAGGTGGTTTCGTTTGATGTTTGTGTAGCATAAATGGGTTTAACTTAGCCAACATTGACTAGAAGCCTAATAGTATTAATTAGAATTAATTTGACCTTGTAGGAATTATTTTAGAATTAATTAGTTATTTTAGAATGTTTTAAATAAATTTTTAGTTATTTTAGTCTTTTAGCCATTTTGGCTTTTTTGTGATTTTCTAGATATATTGACTTGTGTTGTGCTAGCAACTGGTTTAGCCTTAGAGGACATTGTATAGGAGCCTAACCTACCTTAGAATTATTATTTTTATTTTTAGAATTTATTTTAGGCTTTAGTTTATTTTTAAAGGCTTTAATTAATTTTTTTTAGCCTTTTTCATGCTAGTCTTTTAGTCTTTTTGACTTGGGCCCATTTCTACTTGAGAAAGAGTTGGACCAAGTGAAACCCTAACCCTAGAGAACCCCCTTGGCCTCCCAAACAGTAGTACCCCTCCCCCTTGCATTCATTTGTGAAGTTTTGAGCCTCCACTAGGAAACCCTAATAGATCCCCTTCTCCAAAACTCATAATTCCTTCATCCGGAGTCCATTTCTTCCCAAACGAACTCCATTGCACTCATCGAGGAGAGAAGAATCTGCTGGAGCATTTCTAGCGAGGAGGCAGAGGCTTTTGCTTGAGGGAAATCGACCGATACGACAACCGAGGAGCCCCGTTCATTGAGTTTTTGACACTCAATAGGTAAAACCCGATCTACCTTTGTTTCTCTTAAATTTTCTTCATTATTGCATCCATATAGGCACCCTTGATCTGTGTACGAAGTTTGGCTGGGTTTTGACTTCGTTTGAAAGTGGTATCGGACACGTATCGGTCTCACATTGCACTTGTTCGGCAAAATGCCACTTAGAATTGAAAAGTGTTAATTTTTGATTCTATTTTCACAAAATCCTTCCTTATATGATTTGTACCAACTTTTGTGAAGACGGATCGGAAATCAACACGATTTCGGCATCCGAACGGATACGGACACGCATGCACGAGATCCCGTGCACGGTCCCGTGTACGCCCTGCAGTCTGTGCGTCATAACTCGACGCACAGATCTCCGACTTGCATGAAATTTTATGAGCATGTAGGGGCAACCTCTGCCTACATGCTGTAAATTTCACGACATTTCGTCGAGCGAGCGCGGAGTAATCGTGCGCGCACTGTTCAGCCATTCTGTGCACCCGGCTGAAATTCGGGACTGCAACGGACTTCGTGCGCGCACACGACGGAGCAAAGACCCGTTCCAGGACCTAGGACACATTGAACTATACCTAGACTACCCGAGGAACAAACCTCGAGTCGCGGCGTGGCCCGACGAGCGAGCCACGAGGGCGGAACCGTGTGCACGAGGGCGAGCGGGCGCGCGCGCGCGCAGCAGGCCGCGTGTGTGCGGGGGCTGCGTGCGCTGCTTTGGGCGGCGTGTCACTGCGTGGCCATGTCCTAGACCTACCCCAGGACCCCCCTAGCTACGTGCACAAGCATGGGGAGTTTCGTTGTGTGTGCGGCGCTCAAACGAGCGAGAACGCACGCGTAACACGCGGTATCAGGAATTTCTGATACGCGTTCTGTGGACACAACACAGACACGATTGCAAACCCAAGAGTAAACAAACGCATCACGTGGGTCGAGACCAACGTGTATGCCGAGTTTCGCGGGTTCGTTTGGTGTTTGTTGTATTTTGGGTCGTTGTGTGAAATTGGGTTGTTTTCTTTAATTTCGATTTTGAGTTGAAATGTGATATTTTGTTTTCCAGCCTTTTAGCTTATAAATTTTGAGTTTTTAATATGTATATGAGGTTTCGGATATGTGGGAACCAACTTTTGGTTTTGTTTCATAATTTTTCATCGTTTGTGAGTATATATGCTTTCTATATAACTATATATATATATATATATATATATATATATATATATATATATATATATATATATATATATATATATATATATATATATATATAACCCCGTTGAAACCTATTGCTAACACATACATGTTGAGAATGGGTCGAGGGGGATTTAATTCCAGATTTTAGACTCTTTAAATTATCTCGCACCATTGCAAATCATTCCATTTAAGAGTTTGTATATATATATATATATATATATATATATATATATATATATATATATATATATATATATATATATATATATATAACCCCGTTGAAACCTATTGCTAACATATACATGTTGAGAATGGGTCGAGGGAGATTTAATTCCAGATTTTAGACTCTTTAAATTATCTCGCACCATTGCAAATCATTCCATTTAAGAGTTTGCATATATATATATATATATATATATATATATATATATATATATATATATATATATATATATATATATATATGTAGTTTTCTTACTTTGTATATATATGTAGATAATAGTATATTAAATTGTGGTATACCATGGTTGTGTTTTATGTAGATAATATATGTAGATAATAGTATATGTAGATAATAGTATATTAAATTGTGGTATACCATGGTTGTGTTTTATGTTTTTAATCTCAGATTTTCCCCATTTCAGTAAGCACCTGGACACACACACACACACACACACACACACACACACACACACACACACACACACACACACCATCTTTTGTTAGATTTAAGGTTGACTTGAATTGTATATACACATGTGTGTATATACCTATATGTATATAGATATTATGCTTGGAAACCCTCTTAGAATAGATTATAGTTGTGAATATAACTATAGGAGTCCTAGTACAGATTTGGTTTGTCATTTTCAGCCTAGTTTAGTCGAATTGGCCGACAAGTTGACCAAATTGACAAAAGTCCACTTTGGGTCAAACTTGATCCAAATCGACTCAAACGAACTCCGAATGACCTAAAATTTTGTGTATGACCTAGAAATTAGTAAACGGACTAGTTGACCAATGTTTGACCAGGTTTGACCAGCGTTGACCAAGTTTGACCAGAGTTGACCAAGGGTTGACTTTGACCAAAAGGGACCTAGAAGCATGTTGTCTTACATTTTAGCTATTTTCTTTGATATTGTAGACTTGGTTGTGACATGTGGATACTTTAAATATGTTTACATCACTCCAGTTCAGTTATACATCCTAATTAGCAGCTGGGATTGTCAGGCGAGTACATTCTCTGAAAGTTCTTTTATTTACTTGTCGAATTCTATATTTCAGTTTTAGTCAATTCTATTTGATTCTCGATTACAAACACGAGTTGATATTTTTCTGGAATCCATGTATACGACACACATACCTTACTTGTCTAGTCTCTATTACAAGAACTATTACAAGAATTACCTACAAACACCTTCATGTTCTGGCTAGATTTATTCTCGATTTACGTGTCGTGTTATGGATTCACTCATATTTGTCGGGCAGGGAAATACTTGCGTAGACATGTAAACATTCCTAAATACTCGAACCACCTCCCTGTGAATTATACAAGAACGATAGCCGTCCCACACTTGGCCAGTGTGTGATGTACCGGATTACCCCTAGCCGTTTACATGTCGATCTCAGTATTTTAAAACACACTGTGAGTAGTGTCTAGAATCTTTACTAGAATCATTAAAAGAACTATTACAAGAATCATCCTACTTAGATCATTGAATGGAATCACACTTGACATACATTGTACCATTGTACTCATATCACATTATTCTAGTTCAGCTAGCTTTATTTACAGTCTTCAATGACATGATATTCTGTTTCACAGTTTTTACTTTTCTTGTTCTTTTACTATAGTTTTACATCTTAAACTGTCTCGAATTCCCATGCTTCATCAATAAAATTGTCTATAATTGTTTTATAGTTTTTATCATTTACTTGGATTTACTTGATGAGATTATTCGTTCCTGTCCTGACTGGACTTGTTGAAATATTACAGATGTTAACCCTGAGGATGTATGCCCTACTCACTATGGATTTGGAAAGAGATTAGCTACCTTTGGCCCCGACTCTCAGGAGTGATCGTGAGACTAGTTTAGTAGACTGTTTTAGATTTCTCTACTGGAACTTGAATTGTAATAATTTGAGAGTTGTCTTATTTTGAGTTGTTTTGAGTTATTATCTTTTAGTAGTTTTTATTGTTTTCTTTTAGTTATAGAATTCTGTGACATCCTATCGTGCTTAGACTGTGATTGAGTTATATTATTTCTGTACTTGCCCTCCCTTCGGAGTTGAGTTTTATGACAAGTACATTATACAATTGCGTGAGTTGGTTTAGATATTGACCTAGAACAACATTCTACCGCCGATTCTGCGGCTTAGGCTGGGCGTGGTTACGCACTTGTGCCCGTAAACCGGGTGCGGGTCGTGACACATTTTTAGTGGTGGCCCATGCAGGTCGAAATTCGCCTTAGTACTATATCGTGGTAGTACGGCGACTTAGTTGTACTACTACGAGCCTGCTATAGAGTATAGGAAATAAGGTGTTAGAATTAGAGGATACTCAATCACACTTAGAATTCCTTGAGAGATTCCTGGACGACCCTTGAGAATATCATTATGAACTTCGATTTGAAATTTTTTTTCCTCTTGTTCTGATTCACCCTCACTCCTTGATGTTTAAAGGATCTTAGAGTATTAACTTCCTTCATCATTATCCTTACTTATATTTTCTCTATCTTATGTTTCTAATTTAGCACCAATTTTGCAAGCTTATCTTTTTCGAGCTTGATCATGACATATTTTATTGGGGGCTGGCACCCACTAACATATTGTCTAATCAGAATTGGTGCATGATTGTCTGATCAACCTATTGCACTTTGGTTCGCTTTTCATATATTATTCTACGTGGAGGGAGACAGTTAAATTTGCTCTAGAGTCTCATCCACGACAGCTTTGGTAATTCTCTTTTGAATTATTTCCATCGCCTATGAACCACGTATTGTACTTAATAGCATCGTCTTTGAACTCTTTATTGTTTTGCCTTTCACATATTTCAAAAAGAAAATGTACTGTACTTGATAGATCAACCAAAGGTATCACGTTTAGTTTCCCTATCCAAAGAAGAAAATTGACTTATTTCTATACCCATGCATCATCCTTTAAATTCTAATTCTTTTGATCGTGACCAGTCGACCGGGTCATCCTCCTTATCATCCAATGTTTGGGGTCTTATTCAATTGAATTAATTCAATTGTGACATGGATATCAAATCTTGGATACTCGTGCTCAGACTTCAATGGCCTCGTTCTCCATCTTGCCCAAACTTCGATTTATCCTGGAATTGACCAACTTAGATCGCGCCGGGACTAAATCTTCTTATATATATATTATGTTATTGGATTTCAATTCTATTGACACTCGTGCCTTAAACTTTCGATTTTGATCATCTTTGGAATGGTAACCCTTTATAATAAATTCCTAGTTGTCTTTACCAGTTTCATATAGGATGGTAGACTGTCCTACACCTTAATGATTTGTTGCTTCCTTATCTTTCCAGCATAACACCCTATATTGCTTGCATGTTGCTACCATGGGACTGTTTTGATCTAATATGATTAGTCCATCTAGATGAGACGTTCAACTGCTATGGTTAACCATGACTCTATATGTTATTCTTCAAATTGTATGAGTTAGAAATTGCTTAGAGACTTTGATTGTGGGTGGTTGACATAGAAGGAGTACGACCGACTTAAATTTTGAGGACAAATTTTTTCTAAGGGGGGTAGATTTGTAACCACCACATTTTTAATTTAGGGATATTTTGGTCATTTTGTAATTATTATGTTATTTAGTAATTTATTGAATTAATATAATGATAGGTGGTTTCGTTTGATGTTTGTGTAGCATAAATGGGTTTAACTTAGCCAACATTGACTAGAAGCCTAATAGTATTAATTAGAATTAATTTGACCTTGTAGGAATTATTTTTAGAATTAATTAGTTATTTTAAAATGTTTTAAATGAATTTTTAGTCATTTTAGTCATTTAGTCATTTTGGCCTTTTTGTGATTTTCTTGATATGTTGACTTGTGTTGTGCTAGCAACTGGTTTAGCCTTAGAGGACATTGTATAGGAGCCTAATCATGCCTTAGAATTATTATTTTTATTTTTAGAATTTATTTTAGGCTTTAGTTTATTTTTAAAGGCTTTCATTATTTTTTTAGCCTTTTTCATGCTAGTCTTTTAGTCTTTTTGACTTGGGCCCATTTCTACTTGAGAAGAGTTGGCCCAAGTGAAACCCTAACCCTAGAGAACCCCCTTGGCCACCCAAACAGCAGTAGCCCTCCCCCTTGCATTCATTTGTGAAGTTTTGAGCCTCCACTAGGAAACCCTAATAGATCCCCTTCTCCAAAACTCATAATTCTTTCATCCGGAGTCCGTTTCTTCCCAAACGAACTCCATTGCACTCTTCGAGGAGAGGAGGATCTGTTGGAGCATTTATAGCGAGGAGGCGGAGGCTTTTGCTTGAGGAAAATTGGCCGACATGACAACCGAGGAGCCCCGTTCATTGAGTTTTTGACACTCAATAGGTAAATCCTGATCTACCTTTGTTTCTCTTGAATTTTCTTCATTATTGCATCCATATAGGCACCCTTGATCTGTGTACGAAGTTTGGTTGGATTTTGACTTCGTTTGATAGCGGTATCAAACACGTATCGGTCTCACGTTGCACGTGTTCGGCAAAATGCCACTTAGAATTGAAAAGTGTTAATTTTTGATTTTGTTTTCACAAAATCCTTCCTTATATGATTTGTACCAACTTTCGTAAAGACGGATCAGAAATTGACACGATTTCGGCATCCGAACGGACACGGACACGCGTGCACGATATCCCGTGCTCGGTCCCGTGCATGCCCTGCAGTCTGTGCGTCATAACACAACGCACAAAGCTCCGTCTTGTGTGAAATTTTATGAGCATGTAGGGGCAACCTCTTCCCACATGTCCATAAAATTTCACGACGTTTCGTCGAGCGAGCGCAGAGTAATCGCGCGTGCACTGTTCAGCCATTCTGTGCACCCGGCTGAAATTCGGGTCTGAAACGGATTTCGTGCGCGCACACGACGCAGCGAAGACCCGTTCCAGGACCTAGGACACATTGAACTATACCTAGACTACCCGAGGAACGAACCTTGAGTTGCGTGTGGCCCGACGAGCGAGCCACGAGGGCGGAACCGCGTGCACGAGGGCGCGCGGGCGCGCGCGCACACGCAGTAGGCCGCACGGGTGCGGGGGCTGCGTGCGCGGCTTCGGGCAGCGTGTCGCTGCATGGCCGTATCCTAGACCTACCCCAGGACCCCCCCAGCTATGTGCACAAGCACGGGGCATTTCGTTGTGCGTGCGGCGCTCAAACGAGCGAGAACGCACGCGTATCACGCGGTCTCAGGAATTTCTGATACGCATTCTGTGGACACGACACTGACACGATTTTGAATCCGAGAGTATACGAAAACATCACGTGGGTCGAGGCCAACGTGTATGCCGAGTTTCGCGGGTTCGTTTGGTGTATTTTGCATTTTGGGTCGTTGTGTGAAATTGGGTTGTTTTCTTTAATTTCTATTTTGAGTTGAAATGTGATATTTTGTTTTCTAGCCTTTTAGCTTATAAATTCTGAGTTTTTAATATGTATATGAGGTTTCGGATATGTGGGAACCAACTTTGGGTTTTGTTTCATAATTTTCCATCATTTATGAGTATATATGCTTTCTATATAACTATATATATACATTTAACTATATATATATAACCCCGTTGAAACCTATTGCTAACACATACATGTTGAGAATGGGTCGAGGGGGGTTTAATTCCAGATTTTAGACTCTTTAAATTATCTCGCACCATTGCGAATCTTTCCATTTAAGAGTTTGTGTATATATATATATATATATATATATATATATATATATATATATATATATATATATATAAAATATATATATATATATATATATATATAAAAAAATATATAGATTTTATGGAGATTTATATGGTATATATATAGATTTTATGGAGATTTATATGGTATATATATAGATTTTATGGAGATTTATATGGTATATATATAGATTTATATGGTATATATATATATATATATATATATATATATATATATATATATATATATATATATATATATATATATATATATATATAATAGGAAAACTTGGATGGTGAAAATTTTGAATTCCGAAAAAACCCTTGCATATCTATACTAATTAAAAACTGTTCATTAATTTTAATAAAGACAACTTAATAATTAAGAAGACTACCCTTTGGTCTTCCTAAAGAGTCTTCCTAAGTTAATTAAAATAATATTAAAATACGTACAAGGCACGTGCACATATGCTAGTATATATATATATATATATATATATATATATATATATATATATATATATATATATATATATATATATATATATATATATATATTTAAAAGAAGAAAAACTTTTTATTGAATAAAAAGGAGGCTCGTAAAGAGCAAGACAAACAGAGCCAGAGCCAACAAACAAAAGGCCCAGAACAGCAAAAGCTCCCGGATATATATATATATATATATATATATATATATATATATATATATATAGTATTTATATGTAGTTTTCTTACTTTGTATATATATGTAGATAATAGTATATTAAATTGTGGTATACCATGGTTGTGTTTTATGTTTTTAATCTCATATTTTTCCCATTTCAGTAAGCACCAGGACACACACACACACACACCATCTTTTGTTAGATTTAAGGTTGACTTGTATTGTATATACACATATGTGTGTATATACCTATATGTATATAGATATTATGCTTGGAAACCCTCTTAGAATAGATTATATTTGTGAATATAACTATAGGAGTCCTAGGACAGATTTGGTTTGTCATTTTGAGCCTAATTTAGTCGAATTGGCCGACAAGTTGACCAAATTGACAAAAGTCAACTTTGGGTCAAACTTGATGCAAATCGACTCAAACGAACTCCGAATGACCTAAAATTTTGTGTATGACCTAGAAATTAGTAAACAGACTAGTTGACCAATGTTTGACCAGGTTTGACCAGAGTTGACCAAGGGTTGACTTTGACCAAAAGGGACCTAGAAGCTGTAGTCTTGCATTATAGCTATTTTCTTTGATATTGTAGACTTGGTTGTGACATGTGGATACTTTAAATAGGTTTATATCACTCCAGTTCAGTTATACGTCCTCATTAGCAGCTCGGATTGTCAGGCGAGTACGTTCTGTGAAAGTTCTTTCATTTACTTGTCGAATTCTATATTTTAGTTTTAGTCAATTCCATTTGATTCTCGATTACAAACACGAGTTGATATTTTTCTGGAATCCATGTATACGACACACATACCTTACTTGTCTAGCTTCTATTACAAGAACTATTATAAGAATCACCTACAAACACATTCATGTTCTGGCTAGATTTATTTTCGATTTACGTGTCGTGTTATGGATTCACTCATATTTGCCGGGCGGGGAAATACTTGAGTAAACATGTAAACATTCCTAAATACTTAAACCACCTCCTTGTGAATTATACAAGAACGATAGCCATCCCACACTTGGCCAGTGTGTGATGTGCCGGATTACCCCTAGCCGTTTACATGTCGATCTCAGTATTTTAAAACACACTGTGAGTAGTGTCTAGAATCTTTACTAGAATCATCACAAGAACCATTACAAGAATCACCCTACTTAGATCATTGAATGGAATCACACTTGACATACATTGTACCACTGTACTCATATCACATTATTCTAGTTCAGCTAGCTTTATTTACAGTCATCATTGACATGATATTCTGTTTCACAGTTTTTACTTTCCTTGTTCTTTTACTATAGTTTTACATCTGAAACTGTCTCGAATTCCCGTGCTTCATCAATAAAATTGTCTATAATTATTTTATAGTTTTCATCATTTACTTGGATTTACTTGATGAGATGTATTCGTTCCTGTCCTGACTGGACCTGTTGAAATATTACAGATGTTAACCCTGAGGATGTATGCCCTACTCACTATAGATTTGGAGAGAGATTAGCTACCTTTGGCCCTGACTCTCAGGAGTGATCGGGAGACTATTTTAGTAGACTGTTTTAGATTTCTCTACTGGAACTTGAATTGAAATAGTTTGAGAGTTGTCTTATTTTGAGTTGTTTTGAGTTATTATCTTTTAGTAGTTTTATTATTTTCTTTTAGTTATAGAATTCTGTGACATCCTATCGTGCTTAGACTGTGATTGAGTTATATTATTTTGTACTTGCCCTCCGTTCGGAGTTGAGTTTTAAGACAAGTACATTATACAATTGCGTGAGTTGGTTTAGATAGTGACCTAGAACAGCGTTCTACCGCCGATTTTGCTGCGTAGGCTGGGCGTGGTTACGCACTTGTGCCCGTAAACCGGATGCGGGTCGTGACAGTGGTTCAATTGTGTCAAGGTATATGCAATACACTACAACCGGTAGTCTCTTAACTCTAAGTCCACATGCAACCAAAGGATAATAGCAAAGTACATCTAATATCACTGAGCAGACAGTAAATCAAGAACTGTAAAAACTGGAAATAAATGAACAGTGATATGTAATAAAATGCAAACTGAATATAAATAGTATAATGGCAAGATATCTTGCCTGAGGTTATGTGCAAAAGGGAAAGATCCAACAGCTCGAACCGACAAATAAACAGAGCCAGAAAAAGCCAAATCCCACAGGTGACTCCGGATGCTGCAACAAACATCACGAACGAGTTTGGAATAAAAGATATACCTATAAAACGTCTGTCCAAAAGTCAAATTCTGGAACAGGGCAAAATCAAAATTTCGGGTCAAAACGATGTTCGCCGTTGGACCCGTTTTGCACAGAAATGCGCGCCAGAACCTACGATCTCTAAAGTCGTCAAACTACATGTCTACAGATTTATTTTTCCGAGACAAACTCAATGGTATGTCCAATTTTGGATTCCGGTGGGCCGTGCACAAAATTGCCCGTTGAGTGGGATTATGGGCCCACAAAAATGGCGTCCCAGTCAACCTTCTCAGAATTGAACCAAACTTGGCTCACAGGACCAAAAAAATATTTCGAATCCGATGGCGCAAGTTTCGTTGCCATTTGATGAGTGTACACGAAGTTGTGACTTAATTTGTAAAAGGTCGATACGGGGTATCTCGACGGATATGTACTGATTTCGTCGCGCACATGCAACGAAATCGAGTTCCGTCAGTTCCCACATGTCGACAACATCCATACGCACCTTTCGAAGCATATAGTGCGCAACCATGTCCCCCGGTTTGTCGGGGCGCACGCCGTATCGGGGTGTTTTTTTTCTAATTTTCGAAAACAGAATTTATAGTTTTTTGGAAAACTTTAACCACGTGTAACTTTCTACATACTAGATAAAAAGTGATTCCAGAAGGTGCGCTACAATCTCGGTTATGCTGTCTTTGACTGTCTTTAATTAGTTTCTAAAAAATCCTATTGTACAAAATGAAAATTGGCCGACAAGTTGATGTTTTACAATAGTTTTTAATATTCCAGAAAAGTGGTTTTTCTCCAACTTCGCTTCGATTTTTCGAGCAAGTTGGATGGCCATATTGAAATCTACCTGGGGGATCTCGAAGTGGGTCATGTGGGCTTTCTACACGAATTTACGGATCTAAAAACGGAGTTAAGATGAGAGAGATATCGATCGGGGAAGTTGAGTACCTTAAAGTGGAAAACTGTTGTGGTGTTTGATGTTGTCGCCGTGGCGACCGTGAGGCAGGGCTGCCATCCCTCCGGCGAGGCTGTGCACGCACGCCGAGGAGAGAGGAAGGAGGAAGAAAGGAGGAAAGGGGAGGAGATTAGGGTATAGGTTTTATTTTAAAACATATGTATGCATATGTATATATATGTAAAGGGAACAATGGGTCGGCCATGATACTGTTGCTTGTAAAGGGGGGGGCGCCTCTTTTGTTGCAGCAGCTGCTGCTTATTCCTTTTATTGTTGCTTGCATGTGGTCGGCTCCCACATGCCGACCACACTTTGTGTTATTTCTTTTTTTTCTTTATCTTTTTCTTTATCTTATTCTTATATATATATATATATATATATATATTTTTTTTATATATATATATATATATATATATATATATATATATATATATATAAGAATATATATATATATATATATATATATATATATATATATATATATATATAGATATATATATATATATATATATATATATATATATATATAAATCTCCATAAAATCCAAATGAAATTTTTATATTATCTAGAATCTATTTTTGACATATTTACATATATGTAAATTTAGTTAGATAAATAAAATAAAAACCAATAATAGTAACTTAACAATAATAAATATATTCATTTAATCATAACCGAAATAATATTGACAATAAATAAATATTAAAAATAATTCAAATGGTGGCTTTGGTGGACTTATACTACACCCCCTTATCCGGGTCCAAAAAATTATAAAAAGTGTTGCACAATGTTATTTAATAATAAAATACCAATAATAGTACAAATAATTAAATAATTAGAAATTGTACATAAAATTCTAAAATAATTTAGAAAATATTTGTACATATATAAAATATGTCTACAAGACCACAGTTTGTCACGCTACATGCTTACATGGGATTCGGTTCGGTCCTGGCCCTAGTTCGGGCTGGTTTGGACAAACCGGGTTATCTAAAAATCAATATCTAAAATAAAAATATTTTAAATGCGTTATTTCAGAACTCGGCCTGGTTTTCCTCGTTTGGACAAAACTATGGCTAGGTCTCCCATGGCATGGCTAATATACTAGTCACGGCACACTGCTACAACTTTCGTGCTAAAAGTCATGGTCGCCTAGTGCTCCAAAATGCAATAATGGCTAAGGTCATTTTTAATAATTAATAAAACCATATTTTGTATAAATTCATTTTTAAGTCTAATAAAATAATAATAATAATAATAATAATAATAATAATAAAAAAATAGGGGTTTTACATCCTACCCAACTTACAAGAATTTCGTCCTCAAAATTTAGGATTAATAGGGTAGATAGGGTTGAGAGATAGGAAGAGTTCGTCAATACCAAAATACAATTAAATTTTTGGAGGAGGTGATGAAACGATGTTCAACACAACCATGTATTAGAAAATTGTGGAGTCGATATATACAAAAATATATAATGGTTATGGAATTGAATAAGGGTTGCTAATAAAGGTGACAAAATATGATAACCCGAATAAAAATAGTAAGAAATTTAGTAGATCCAAGAGGATATAATCAGGCATTTGGGGAATATGGATCCTTGAGGGAAAACTGGATACTAATCGTCTTGGTTGAGAGTTTGATTTAAGTGAACGATTAGAATCATTCTCGAGTGCTAAAGATTAATTGGAAGGGCACGCTAACAATTCTAGGGTTGAGTAAATGAGTAGTAGTTTAGGCGAGGATATAGCCACATGGGTCGGTCGGTGGCTATCTACATTTCGTGTATATATAACTGCTAGGGCAACTAAAGGTGATACTTTGAGTCTATCTATCAAGTACATTGTTAGGTCTTTCTAAAGTAAGTAAAGCCCACAACAAAAAGAGTTCAAAGACGATGCTATTTAGTACAAAAAACGAGGTTCATAGGCGACGAAAATAATTCGAATGAGAGTTGTCAATGCTGTCGGGATGAGACTCTAAGGCAGGTTTAACTATGTCTCCATCCACGTAGAATAGTTCATGAAAAGCGAACCAAAGTGCAATAGGTTGATCAGACCATCATGTACCGGTTCTGATTAGACAATATGTTAGTGAGTGCACCCAATAAAATATGTCATGATCAAGCTTGATAACGAAATAAGCTTGCAAAACTGAAGCTACATTAGCAGCATGAGATAGTCAAAATAGGAGCAGGGGAGGTACTGATGAAGGAAATTTGAAATAGTCTAAGATCTTTTAAAATCAAGGCTCGCCCGAAGTTTGGGCCTATACAGTTGTCCCAGTGTTTCTTCATTTATGGCTTGGTAGACTAGATAAGGTAGGGTCCTCTGAATTTATAGTCTAAGTGAACTTACTAATGTGGTTCACAAGGAAAAAAGTTTGTTAGGGGGTGAGGTATTCTACCCAACTTACAAGAGTTAAACTTAGTAGTGTGATGGGACCATGGGTCAAGCAACCAAGATAAAGTACAACGCTAAGCATTAAGGAATTTAATAGAACATATTCATATATCGGGTTAAGGGATTGGGTCAAGGTTGGGTCTCTATCCTTGGTCGAAAAATATATCGGTATCATAGTAAAGGTTATAGTCTAGCCTTTATGACCCGAAAGTCATATCATGAAAATAGTGTACAAGGAGACATGTTTTAGTGGGACATGATATATCTACATGAAGGTGAGCTTGTCTTGGTCTTACATATGAAATTTGTTGGAAGGAAAAGTCTAGTGTTGTGCTCCAAATATCCAAGTCACGGTAAGGGACGCCAAAAGATCTAAAATAGAAAGTGGGAGTTCATGGGGTGACAATTTATGCACAAAAAATAAAGGAGATCAAGTTAAAGCATGAAATAAAATTAATTAAAGAATCCAGTAAAAATAATTTAGGAACACAATTCCGGAGAGAAGATAGTCTCCTAGATGAATACAGTCAAGGAGCGATCAATTCGTTATTCAATCCGTAAATGGTTAGTAGGTCACGAGGAAAGGTCGAGCAAGTCAAGATTGGGATACAGTCGCATAGTTTGGTAGATGACTAACAACACTTGTGTACATACTATTATCATGGTCATGTGGGATATGGCAATTAGTGTGGAGTACATCTATTTTATTAGAGCTATCTTGATGGCCTACCATTAAGATTTTAGCTCAAGTTTCCTCCAAAAGTTTTAAAAATAAACCACCAAAATTTTTATTCACTCCAAGCCGTTCAAATTTATCATAATTTTTTTTAAAATCACTTTCATAAATCTCAAAGCAAATTTTTGTCATGTTACTACTAACTTTTTAAAATTTTACATTTTCCATTCGACTTTCAAACTCAAGAGCTCATAAATCATGAATATATATATATAATATCCCTAATCAATCATAACTTTAAAACTCTACAAAAATTAATAGCTCCTCCGATAAAAATTTCTAGCACATACAAAGCAATTTCAAATTTTAGTTCAATATTTTAATGTACTCATCAATTATAGCTTCTATTCATACTAAGTCATTCCAACATAATCACAACTTTTAAATGGTAACTTTATTTGATCAATTAAAACAACCTTATCACATCATTAATATATTTTTATTTTATTTTAAAATTTGTGATATTAGCAATCCAACATTAAACTAAATTTTCAAATAATCTTATCAGTCATAAAATCATATTTTTTTTACGAAATTTGATATCCAAATTCACAATTTAAAAAAAAAATCTAAATAGATTTGTAAATCCTCAATCATAGGGCACAATTTAAAATAAAGAAAAATTCTCAAAATTTGTTTTCATAACTTTCAAATATTTTAAACCAAAATTCACCATCATTACTTCACCTTAAAATTCAAAATTTACTAAACACGAAAATTGCAAGTTGTACGACGCAAATTTAAATAATTTCTACAACCACATTTGAAATCTAAGATCATTTTTAAACCCAATTTATAATTGTTCAAAGGTGTATAACTATAACCCAATAAATCATAGATATCACAACTCGAAAATCAAATCAATTTTATATTTGTTCAAAGATATATAGCTATAACCCCATAATTCATAAATATCAAAACTCAAAAATCGAATCAATTTCTTAAATCAATGGTATAAAGATTATATATATATATATATATATATATATATATATATATATATATATATATATATATATATATATATCCTGCAGTATCAATCCTATGGTGTTTACTATTTAGAAATCTCAAAATTAAAACTTCCCTTGGTAATATCCTACTTTACAAATTACTAATCATTAAATCACACCCTTTTTAAAAAAAAGCCTTTTTAACTCAATTAGAGTCTTAAATGTATTCCAATTGCCAATATAACCATTCTAGCCATGTGTTTGACCTATGAGCATATACTAGTGTAGTCATCTTCCTAGTTGACTCTAAGCACGAAAATAGAAATCAATGGTAGAAAGGAATCAAGCAAGATGCAATTCAAGGAAGTCGAACGAAAGTTCGAAATTTGAATCTAAGGGAAGAGGTCAAGCTGTATGGATGAGATTTCTAGATTCTAATCCTATGTTGTAGGCTCACATCGGTACAGTAACGTAACCGAAGTGACAAACTTGACCTGCATGGGCCACCACAAAAACATGTAACGTCCCAGTCCCAAAATACTTAGGACTAGGTACGTATCCATGCCAGCTGCATACATACGAAGTATACTCCAATATTTGGAGACTCGTATGTATACATAAGCTGTAAAATACAGTAAACCAAGAGTAATCTAATCTCATCCACAAATAAAGAATAAAAGATATCATATAATCAACTGTAATAAGTCTTTGTACAATACGTTGGACGGAGACAAAGTCTACTACCAACTATCTCAAATAAAAGGTACAAGAAGGAATAGATGAAATAACAAGACTAGCCAAGTGCAATCATCTTCGAAAGGATGGAAAAGATCACGGCCTCGGCAGAACACCTGTAATATCACAGAAGCACACACCTGGAGAGATAACTAGGTCCTCAGAGGGACGTAACAAGATACAATAAATATGCCATATAAATACTGAATATAAAATATGCCATAATCAAAGAAAGTGATAAGATATAAATAAGGTAACTTAACCGTACTAAAGTGAACATACAGTTGAGAAACAATCCTTCGACGCATGAGCCCTGGCTGTAAATGGGATCTGGTATAGTCCCCGCTTGGGCACCAGTGACCTAAGTGCATGACGTTGAAAAACGACAGTGGCCAACCTGACAGGCTCATATCCGTATCTCCAGCGGAGCTTCCGGGTTACAAGGGAAGTACAATCGAAGCCCATACGACAAGGAAATTTTCTCCCCACCCAATGTACCTATCATGCTGCATCCACGATCAAGTAACACTACTAACCGTCAGGTCTTCTAATATACAACTATTGACAGTTAGACCTAACGCATGTGCACGGGTGATCAGCCAACACGCAAGGACCTCTACATGCTACTCATCTCATATATCCTCATGGTACAACTATGTCAAGGTATATGCAATACACTACAACCGGTAGTCTCTTAACTCTAAGACCATATGCAATCAAATGATAATAGCAAAGTACATCTAATATCACAGAGCAGACAGTGAATCAAGAACTGTAAGAATTAGAAATAAATGAACAGTGATATGTAATAAAATGCAAACTGAATATAAATAGTATAATGGCATGATATCTTGCCTGTGGTTATGTGCAAAAGGGCTAGATCCACTAGCTCAAACCGACAAATAAACAGAGCCAGAAAAAGTCAAATCCCGCATGTGACTCCGGATGCTGCAACAAACATCACGAACGAGTTTAAAATAAAAGATATACCTATAAAATGCCTGTCCAAAAGTTAAATTCTGGAACAGGGTAAAATCGTAATTTTGGGTCAAAATGATGTCCGCCGTTGGACCCGCTTTGTACCGAAATGCACGTCAGAACCTACGGTCTCTAAAGTCGTCAAACTACATGTCTACATATTTATTTTTTTAAGACAAAACGGTATGTCCAATTTTGGATTCCGATGGGCCGTGTATAAAATCGCCCGTTGAGTGGGATTGTGGGCCCGCAAAAATGGCGTCCCAGTCAACCTTCTCAGAATTGAACCAAACTTGGCTCACAGGACCAGAAAAATATTTCGAGTCCAATGGCATAAGTTTTGTCGCAATTTGATGAGTGTACACGAAGTTGAGACTTAATTTGCAAAAGGTCGATACGGGGTATTTCGACGGATACGCACTGATTTCGTCGCACACATGCAACGAAACCGAGTTTCGTCAGTTCCCACACGTCGACAACATCCATACGCGCCTTTCGATGCATATAGTACGCGCCTACGTCGCCCGGTTTGTCGGGGCGCACGCCGTATCGGGGTGTTTTTTCTAATTTTCGAAAACAGAATTTACAGTTTTTCGGAAAAGTTTAACAACGTGTAACTTTCTATATACTAGATGAAAAGTGATTCCAGAAGGTGCGCTACAATCTCGGTTATGTTGTTTTTGACCGTCTTTAATTAGTTTCTACAAAATCCTATTGTACAGAACGAAAATTGGCCGACAAGTTGGTGTTTTACAATAGTTTTTAAAATTCAAAAAAAATGGTTTTTCTCCAACTTCGCTTCGATTTTTCGAGCAAGTTGGATGGCCATGTCTAAATCCACCTAGGAGATCTCGAAGAGGGTCATGTGGGCTTTCTACACGAATTTACGGATCTAAAAGCGAAGTTAAGATGAGAGAGATATCGATCGGGGAAGTTGAGTACCTTAAAGTGGAAAACTGTTGTGGTGTTTGTTGTTGTCACCGTGGCGATCGTGAGGCGGAACTGCCATCCCTCCGGCGAGGCTGGGCATGCACGCCGAGGAGAGCGGGAGGAGGAAGGAAGGAGGAAAGAGAAGAAAGGAGGAGGAGATTAGGGTTTTGGTTTTATTTTAAAACATATGTATACATATGTATATATATGTAAAGGGAACAATGGGGTCGGCCACGATACTGTTGCTTGTAAAGGGGGGCCTCTTTTATTGCAGCAGCTGCTGCTTATTCCTTTATTGTTGCTTGCATGTGGTCGGCTCCCACATGTGGGGCCGAACACACTTTGTGCTATTTCTTTTTTTTTTTATCTTTTGCTTTATCTTATTCTTATATATATATATATATATATATATATATATATATATATATATATATATATATATATATATATATATATATATACCATATAAATCTCCATAAAATCTAAATGAAATTTTTTATATTATATAGAATCTATTTTTGACATATTTACATATATGTAAATTTAGTTAGATAAATAAAATAAAAACCAATAATAGTAACTTAACATTTAGGGGCCTTAGCTGGTGATCCGGGCTGTTTCCCTCTCGACGATGAAGCTTATCCCCCATCGTCTCACTGGCCGACCTTGGCCCCTGTTA